>JACEFZ010019149.1:314173-352392 GCA_014155875.1 Cepaea nemoralis
GACAAATAATCAGACAGCGCCAGGTACCATTATTATTGGGACTCTTCGCTCACTGTTGAATATGAGGACGGAGCACCTATGAGAATGTCCCGAGTACTGAGATGTCGGTTCTTGACTCAAATTAGCTCAGCTCAGCTCATCGTTGATTCATTTGTGTTATCGTGATATTTTTTGCATAATGCGTTTTTTAGGACATTGTGGTGTCCATTTATTTGATACATACGTCTGCTGGTTGTAATAGGTTTCTATTTGGTTGTATCATTAACAGGCGTACTTTCCATATCACACGAGTGAGGCTGTATTTCATAATCATGCATGTTGAAATGTTTTATATTGACGAATATATCGAGGATTGGGAGACGTGGTACATACTCCAAGACTGCCCAAAATATAACATATCTAGGCAAACCTTCTGGCCTAGAGAGACGACAGTGGAAGATAAACTCTATGGACCGCTGGATGAACTAAAAAAGACAGTTAAATTCATACAAGAGACAACATTGCAGTTATAGACATATTTCAAGCGAGCGAAAGAAGAGGAAGAGGGGAGTCGTGGTGGAATAGTAGCTAACCGCTCGCCACTCGAACGGGTCATCTTGGCTTCGTACCTTCATCGGGGCGAATTGTAAAATTTGATCTGCGCTATCAGGTGGACCCAGCCTAAGATAGCCAATGTGAAATGTCGTGGGAAGTAAAGGCTGCCTGTGTGATATTTACCATATCACCCACTGAGTGCCGACTGGATATATGCATATCACCCACTGAGTGCCGACTGGATTATACATCTCACCCTTGAGTGCCGACTGATATATACATCTCACCCTTTGAGTGCCGACTGGATATATACATCTCACCCTTGAGTGCCCACTGGATATATGAAAAATATAGATTTGGCACCATATATACGATATCCACCTATTGTGTGAAGGAATCCCTTACTTACATGACATCAAAGCCTAGTTAACAACAAACTGAACACGTTCTTTGAATGTTAACAGTCCATAAAACCATAGACATAAGTCCTCTTGCATCTACTGGGTCGCGGGAGAGAGTGAACCCTATCCAGAGAAAATGTAGGGCATCTCCTTCCCCCTGCTGGCATGTTAGTTAGTTAGTTAGATATTAGTTAGTTAGTTACTTTGTTAGTTAATTAGTTAGTTAGCTAGCTAGCTAGCTAGCTAAGCTAGCTAGTCAGTCAGTCAGTTAGTTTAGTTAGTTAGTTAGTTAGTTAGTTAGTTAGTTAGTCGACAGATCATCCTTATTGCACATCGAACCATTCAGTCCATAAGTGCTTGGATCCCCACTTCAGCAAATCCCGCAGCGTGTAGCGGCTCACGACACTAGCTCTGTGTTGGTTTATCAATCTTCTTTGGCTCCTCGCTAGCCTGTGTGTTACCTCATGGACAGGCGCGGAGTAACCGGTTTGGGCTCGATCAGGGAGGGCTGTGAAGTCACTGCATACAGGTGACGCATTAAAGTGGTGAGCGCCTGGACATGGCTTTAGCTATGATAGGTGAATGATTATCTTATGGGCGGTGTGGCTGGGGCAGCCCTCCTTGTATGTGAAACTGCTCTCACAGAAAGTTATTGCTGTTTATTGTGAGCACTTTTGCAAAGAACGTTATTACTCCCAGATATAAATGGTATGTTTTCCCGTGATGAATTTGAATAACGAAGAATAGATTGCACGATTTATTGCCTGGCATATTTCGCTGCATCTCGTCAGGTACATACTGCAGAAATCACACAACTTACGTGAATTAATTAGATAAATCCTTCAAACTGAAATATACACATGTTCGCACAGTAATGTCGATTGTCTACCACGGTAATTTTAAACTGACTAACATGTCTTTCTGCTTACACAAGGACGGCTTACGAAGGTTGATTAGAATAGCTTCAGCAAACTTTAACAATCGACTACTTTGTGTGTTGAACAACACACGGAAGGCACTGTCTCTTTCAACCACGTGCCCACTCTCGAACACGTGTCTCCCGACCGATGAAGCCAGACTTTTCCGGTGTGTCGGCCTGCCTAGGCTACCATCTTCTGTGTGTAGTATCTTGTCCAACCAATTCGGGATATGTTCCGAAACCCTGCAATGTAACTGTCGCTCAGTTCTGCCTATGTAGATGGCCTCGCATCTGCATGTAAATTGGTAAATACAATTTATTTGGCGTACAAAGCTACAGGTTTCTTTTACTGCTGGGACTGGGATTTGTGTGTTTCTGTACCTGATGACTAGAGCAAAGTAACATAAAGTAACAGACATGGCAAGAAATTAAACAACATACTATCTTATATTTATGTTTTATTTAAAGCTAATACCATTCCAAACATATGAACATATTTACATTTATTGTGAAATCGGCATTTCTGATCTTTCATATGGATTAAAACAAAAATGTCACTCCGTAACTCAAACGTTAACTGGACGTAGTTGGGGGTGGGATGGGTGGGAACTGGGCCGGAGATAGGGATAGGGTAGGAAAGCTATAGCAGATTGCACATAAGCTGTAAACATGGTATCAACATGGAAACCAAGAGACAACTGAATAATAGCATATTTTTTGCTCTTTCTCTAATTGAACTCAAGCGTAGTCCATACAAAGTATTTCTAGTAGCACTGGACTGAATTTTGCGGGTGGATTAGCTTGCCTTATTACCAGTGTTCCTCCCCATACGGCGAACCCACTCCGACTTCAGAGGTACTTGTAATTTACGTCCCAAAGTCAAGGATGAGAAGTCACCATTTTATTTCAACTGTCCGGTGTACGGATTGAACCCCTTACTTTGACATCAGCACACCGGATGTTTAAGAACGAGCGCTCTTTTTCATTCGACCATGCTGACGTCCGAATAACAGCATATTATACCAAATCTCTGATGTCAGAGGAAGGCACTAACCGAGACGCAAGAGAGGCAGATCACGCGTGAGATGAGATGCCTGCGAAGAGCTGTCAATGCAATAAGAAGAGGCCAAGACATTTTGACATATGGTAAAAACAATACCATTTATCGACTACATAGTCCGACACAGAATAAGGTGGTTGGGTCATGTAAAGAGCATTGAGCCTGCAAAGCTACCCAGTGCACCTACGGCTATACGATAACACATTATGGAGCACGAGAAGACTAAGGAGCAGATGAATCGTCATCATTAACAACACGCTACAACAACACGGACTCCCATTAGCTAGTGTAACACACCTGGCACGGGGGCACAAACTGCAGTTCTCCACAACGCCTCGTTGGGGTCGGAACGAGGAAGGGGGGCAAAATAGTCTCTTGAATTGTTCGACAGTGGATAAGATAAGTCCTGTTCAGCTACCAAAAGAGCATATAAAGTTACATGTATGGTGCAATGTTGTGTCTCCACGTGGAAATCGTAAGAGGAGCTTTCCATGTACCAAGAACTCCAAGAGCTATGCCCACCATAGTGTAGCTAACTGTAGCTCTCTCATGTCGGACAAGGCACGAGATAGGGACTAGACGAGGTTACACACAAAGCAACTGCCTTGTAAGTTTATTGGGGACAGTCAAAGGCCATGGAAAGCAAATCACTTACAACTGTTATCGAAATCTGATTACCGAGCTACAGGCGTGACGAAACAATGCAGCTTAACTCGTGTGGTGATGACATTCAATGTCGGTCCTTGTAATTACAATGAAACAACTCAATGTTAACCCTCCTTAGTCGCCTATTAAGACATGTATGGTAGGGTACTGTGTTACTTTTCTTCATTTCTCGTATGTGTCCCGATCACCCGCGTTACCGGAACCAAAGGGGAAATCAATCAATCACTTGCCGTCTCCACAATAAAGGTTTGGCTACAATGGATCTCCAACACTGTCTGTCTCTCGCCCTGACTGTATATTCTGTCAGACTGATGTTCATCCATCTCTTGATGTTATCTTCCTACTTGTATCGTTGTCTACCTCTTGTTCGCTTGCCCTCAACCTTGCCTCAAGTATGATTTTTATAAGAGTTTTATGTCTTTTAACGTGGCCCAAATATTTAACTTGCCTCGTTTTTATTTCTTTTATCAACTCTCTTTTCATTCCCAGTTTTCTAGAACCTCTGTATTTGGTTGTTTCTGTTTCCATGAAATACGACATATTCGTCTGTATATCCACATCTCCAGGGCTTCTATGCGACTTTCTAGTTGCGTGTTCAATGTCCAGGCTTCCGCGCCATACAATAGTGTTGAATATACGTAACACTTGATAATTCTCATTTTTAATGCGTTGTTAATCTCTCTTCTTCTTCTTCTTCTTCTTCTCTTCTTCTCTTTCTTCTTCTTCTTCTTCTTCTTCTTCTTCTTCTTCTTCTTCTTCTTCTTCTTCTTCTTCTTCTTCTTCTTCTTCTTCTTCTTCTTCTTCTTCTTCTTCTTCCTTCTTCTTCTTCTTCTTCTTCTTCTTCTTCTTCTTCTTCTTCTTCTTCTTCTTCTTCTTCTTCTTCTTCTTCTTCTTCTTCTTCTTCTTCTTCTTCTTCTTCTTCTTCTTCTTCTTCTTCAGCTTTCCGAGTCATTGAGGTTCTTTGCTGCAGATACAATCAGTCTCCATTCGTCTCTCTGGTGGACCTTCTCTTGCCAGTCGTTGATTCCAAGTGCTTGTAGGTCTGTACATGTATTATCTCTCTAGATATTAATATAATGATTTCATGCTGCTGAAAACATTTTTGGCCATTCCTATTCTCTTTCTGATTTCTAGTTCACTTCTTCATTATCTGTTATTACATGTCCAAGATAGGAGAAAATTGTTATTTGTTCTAATATCTCCCCGTTTACTGTGATGTTCATTGATGACCTTTCCTTTCCATTGCCAGTATCATAGTTTTTGTTTTTAGGATGTTAATATCTAAGCCACATTCTGCACTGTGCCTGTTTACTTCTTCCACTAGGTCTTGCAACTCTTGCTCACTCTCTGCTAGTAACACGGTATCCTCAGCATATCTAAGATTGTTTATGATTCTTCCATTGATGTTCAGTCCAGGCATTTCGACTTGTTTAAAAAATTCTTCCTGTGTGGGTAAATACAGAATGGTATACAGAAAGGGGAAATACAGAATGGTAACACTGGTTTGCCGGTCTCTCTGGCCGAGGGGTTACAAGACTTTCTCCGTAATCCCGTTTATCCACGCAGGGTCTCGCAGCGCGCGAGAATTGGAAGCGGTTCTACCCGCGCTGGTGACTTGCGGGATAAATGAGCCGGCCGCTCAGAAAGCAATGGCAAACTACTGAGCGTAATCTTGCCAAGAAATCAACAATCAGCTGAAAGATGCTGATGTTGACAGCGATGTCCTGTAAAGGATACGTACATTTTTTAAAACACTGTGCATGTCGTAAAAGACGATGTCGTAAAAGATGGTTGGTCGGAGACTGGTTGTCTCACACCGCTGGGGGAAAAAATTAAAAAACCAGCCATTAACAAACCAGCCATGAACTGGCATACAATAAAGAAGTATGGGCCCCGTTTACTCAGGGATGGAATATACGCCGGGGTTTCAAATGAAAATTTTAAAAGTGTGATAGCAATTACATTAACCATGCCATTGTCTTGTAATCAGTCAATATTATTGTTAATGATGGCAGGAGTGTTTAGCACGTAACATCACGGTGCAGTCGAACACGGTGACGAAATAAATAAAGTTTAAATAAAAAGTTTAAAACTGTTAACATGCACCAACGAGGAGCAGCGTTCTGTTATCCTTCCTTTTTTTTTTAATTTTAAAAATCAGTGAAGGGGTGAAACTTATACGAATAGAAATTCATCGGCGAATGAAGATACAGAAAGGTGATGCTTGCCTGTTAGTCCATCAAGTGTATGAGTGGAGTCGGAAGTTTCAAAACTTCGGTCCGATGAATAGGTACACCAATTGGTGCATGAGTGGTTACAAGTGCGAACAAGATAATCTTTTCTACAGGAATCTAAGAATTTTATCGGCGCTGGAGGCCTGGCATTGAACGCAGTGGTGACCACATCGAAAAATGATACATCATCTTTACTTTTCCAGAATATATTAACCCCCCCCCCCCCCCCCCAAAAAAAAAAAAAAAAAAAAACAAACAAACAAACAAAACAAACATATAAGGCTTTCATTTGAAGCCCCTTATCTTCTTTTTCTTTCTTCTTTAGTGCTACTGATTTTGCGTGAAGCGTTAATCACATTTTCTATCACTATTATAGTTCGCAGAGATCCGTGATTATATAATTATCACAATTTAGTGTAGACAATTATTACTGATAATAATTAATATACGCATTATGATCATAAACGTTTTTAGAGGTTTGATAATCACGGCAAGGCCACATAATAATAATAATAATAATAATAATAATAATAATAATAATAATAATAATAATAATAAAATTAAAATAAGAAAATAATAATAATAACAACAACAATCATTATCATCATCATCGCATAAAGAATTATTTTCGCGCCACTCTGTCGATCTGCAGCAGGCGATTACTTCTCGTCTGCTACTAGTTCCTAGCTGACATATTGTTGTTGATGTTTGCGAACCCTCCGGAGAACGATGAGTTGTGGCTCTTAAGTCCAACGCATTAGCATTCAGGTCATCTAACCCACCAGTCGGAGTCAGGATTGCTGTAGAGATTTCTCCCGACACGGTACCAAAGTCCATCTCCTCGGGGACTCGTGTTTCAGGGCTCTCTTTCTCCTCTTCAAGCTCAGAAACCAGCAGGGTCCGCCAGACCGGAGCTGAAACTTCACATCTTCTGAAAGATATATTAGGATGTAACCTGGTCATGTTTCAGCCCAGCATACACTCGGATCGGGCCTAAGTTTGCAATGTATCCTCCAGTAGTTTCACATAGCGCTCAGACGGCCGGTGTTTTCCTTGAGATATGGACAGAAAATTAGTCAATAAACGATAGTCAGGTAGGGAATAAACACACAGCTCTGGTAAAATGGTCTCAGAAGTTTCAGTTGTTTAGACTTCGAGGTAAATGCTGTACGAGCAACCAGTTGTGACGATCAATTGCTTGGCTCGAAATCCCCGCCGTTTCAAGTGGCGTATTGCATAACACTAGTTAATTTATTAAACATGTAGTTTTCGTCTTTCTAGATTTTGACAGAATGCGTTATTCAGCGTTTCTCAACATGTGGTCTGCACATCCATGAGTTCTCCAAGACCCTTGTAAGGGTTCATTAGACACGTGCAAATAAGCACACAATGTGAAAACACTGCTATTGTACCCACATTAACAAAAAAAAGTTCTCGGCAATCTGTAAGACGTTAAAGGGGTCCAAAAACTACACATGTCTGAGAACCACTGCTCTAGCTGCCCAGGGGAAATAATCTTGAGAATCATTCAAACCTAGTGGGCCAATATAGCTACACGCAACTGCGACTTAAACACACGTCACCAAGAATGTTCTGATTGGTCGTTTTGTGTCAAGTACAGCGAATCACCATCACACGAGGCACCTAGCGGCGAAGGCTGACCACACATCATGTCCAGGGCTGGGGTAGTTGAACCACTTGGCGGAGACTCCTCAGAAGCATCCTCGTTCATGATGTCACACGAACTCTCCTCGTCCACCTCGATCTCGGAATCTGCACTTCCGTCTACGGAATCTTTCTTCGGTCGTCCCTTGGGTTTGGTTGGAGCTTCTCTGGCTCCTTTCTGTAGAACCTGCAACAGACGTCACGTTGATCATATAGGCTGATAGTACAAGTGGAGGTAATAAGGCTTATATTGTACACATACACACACGCACGCACGCACGCACACTCACACACACACATACAGAGAGAGAGAGAGAGAGAGAGAGAGAGAGAGAGAGAGAGAGAGAGAGAGAGATCGACAGATGAGCGAATAGTCAGGCATTCGGACTGACAAACATACATATAAACAGCAGACAGACAAACAAGCAGACACACAAACGTACGGACATATTATGCATACACACATAGTATGCACAAACTGCAGGCAGGCAGGTAGGTAGGTTGGTTGGTAGGTAAGTAGGTTGGTAGGTAGATGGACGGATGATTGGATACATGGATGGAAAGATAGAGACAGGCAGATGGACAAACAGAAAGACAGACATGCAGGCAGGCAGGCACGCACACGCACACACACACACACACACACACACACACACACACACACATATATATATATATATATATATATATATATATATATATATATATATATATATATATATATATATATGAGATGAGTTTTGTCGCCGAATCTCGTCTCTCTCTCTCTCTCTCTCTATATATATATATATATATGTAGGTAGGTAGGTAGGTAGATAAGTATGTAAGTAGGCAGGTAGATAAATAAGTAGGTAGGTAGCCAATTAGCTAAGTACGTAGACACATAGCTAGGTAGCTAGGTAGACGGATGAAAGGATTCATGGATGCGGTATAAATGGACACAACGACAGACAGACACAGCTGTGTGTATCCTGAAGCTGTTATAAATATTTCAATAATCATATGTGTAGTTGTGTGTTGTTCTGTCATGGCAGTATCTACCTGCTTCTTCCATTTCATGCGCCGGTTCTGATACCACGTCTTGACTTGTATCTGTGAAAGCCCTAGTGACTCGGCCAAGTCCAGTCTGTCTGGCGTGGACAAGTACTTCTGTCCCTCGAATCTCTTCTCCAGACCCAGTAGCTACATTGAGGTTAAAAAAAAAATGGGGTGCATGAGCTTGTGTCAACATTGTATAGAATATGTTTGTGACGGTTGAAGGGAAAGGCTGTCCCATGGCGGAGGCTTTTTGGGGATTTGATGTGTTAACAGGCCTTAACATATTCTAGATCACGACTTAATGGGGTGAGTGTGTCAGCTCCCTACATCGCTACCGTTCTTCCCTAGACAATGTCTCCTTGTCTTCTACCACCAGTATTTCCAGTCGTCATGAAATCTCAGAAACAATTTGCTTTATAAGACCACATGAGCGGGGGAGGGGGGGGGGGGGTGTCAGCACGACCGAATGGATAAGAGCGCTTGCTCTTAAACATCCGGTGTGCTGATGCCGAGGTAGCGGGTTCAACCCCATACACCGGACAATCGGACTAAAATGTTGACATCTCGTCCTTGACTTGGCGACGTAAATTACAAGTACCTAAGATGTCGGAGTGGGTTCGCCTGATGGCGAGGGACACTGGCAATAGGGCAAGCTAATCCACACGCAAAAAATTAGTCCATGCACTAGAAGTAGAAGCATGTGTATGGACTAAGCTTGAGACAAAAAATTGTTATTACTGGTTATCTCTGTCTTATTGTTGTTATAAAGTTCTCCAGGCAAACGTTGCTGGTTACTCTGGCTGTCCAAGGTATTCGCAACATTCGTCTCAGAAACCATATCAACGCTTCCCTCAAGTTCTTCCCAATTTGTCCGTTCACATTCCAAGACTGACCGCCATACAGCAGAACTTGTTGGATATACCATTCAAATACTCTGGTTTTGACATTCAGTGTAAGTGACTTATTACATAAGATACTTTTCATCTTCTGACACACAACTTTTTGTTTTTATTTTATTCCGCTCTTAATCTCTGCCTGATATCTTCTGTCTGACATTATCACTGATGTCTAATATTTCAATTTATTAACTTTATTAAAGCATTTTCATTTCTATTGTAATACTTTAAAAAAAACAAAAAAACAACAACAAAAACGTTACTTGTATACCCTTTTACAAGACGAAGCAGTCAACCGCAGAATAATTTTTTGCTTTTTGTGATTTCTGGGTAATTATAAACTTCCGGCGTCGTCCATTGCACGTCATGACTTCGAAACCGGTCATGTCATTGATAGAGACAGCGCTTGTCGCGTGTTGTTTCATACACAAAATAGACGTTAGTTAAAGTTTGCAGAAGCGATAATGATCCATCTGCACAAGCCTATATTGTGCAAACAGAAATACATGATAGTCAATTTAGAATTACCATGGTAATCAACTGATATTACTGTGCGAACATGTGTATATTTCAGCTTGAACGATGAATCTAATTACTTTACTCTACGTTGTGTGACATCTGCAGTAAGTACCTGACAGTAGTTAGAAAGGCGCAAATCGGTTCTTATTTGCCGGAGCCTCCGGCAATTGACCTTGACCTCGGCTGATTTTCACTCCCCCTCGGTCATGAAGTTGGGTAAGGGGTGGTATCTAGGTCATATCTAAGGGCGATAATTCTAAGATGTTATGTTTCTAAGGGCAGATAACTATTGAGTGGGTGTATAAAAAATTTTAATTAATTATTAAAAATAAAATAAAATAAATAAAAATAAAAATAAATAACGACGGGGTGCGGGGTGGTGGCGAAGGGGGTGGGCGCGTGGGGTGACGCTAGGCGGTTTGGGTTTAAACACTATCATCACAGGTTACAAATGAAAACCTTAAAATGTACAGATGGTCGATATTATTGATTTTAGGCGGTATAGCTTAGTGACATTCGTTGGTGAGGGGTGGGTAATGGTTATTAGTCGTCTGTAGAGGGTCACCGTGGCGTTTTTACTATCATCATACGGGTTACAAATGAAAACCTTAAAAAGTAAAGACGGTCGATATTAATGATTTTATAGGGTACAGCTTAGTGAAATTTATTGTTAAGGGGTGGGTAGCGGCTAGTAGTGATCCGTAGGGGGTCGTAGTGACAAATACACTGTCAACATACGGGTTACAAATGAAAATATTAAAAAGTAAAGATGGTCCATATTATTGATTGTCTCGGGTATGGCTTAGTGAAATTCGTTGGTAAGGGGTGGGTACCAGGTATTAGTGGTCAAGGGGTGGTCAAGTAAGGAAAATTTTAGGGAAAAGTAGTTGTAATGATATGGTGATGATTAAAGGGTGATAAATTAGTGGTCAAGCAGTGGTCAAGGGGTGGTCAAGTGAGGAAATTTTAGGAAAAGTGGTTGTAATGATATGGTGATGATTAAAGGGTGGTAAAATTAGTGGTCAAGCAATGGTCAAGGGGTGGTCAAGTAAGGAAAATTTTAGGGAAAATTGGGTCGTAGCGACATGGTGATGGTTAAAGGATGGTAAATTAGTGGTAATTAGTGGTAAAGCAGTGGTCAAGTAAGGAAATTTTAGGGAAAATTGGTCGTAGCGACATGGTGATGGTTAAAGGATGGTAAATTATAGTGGTAAATTAGTGGTCAAGCAGTGGTCAAGTGGTGGTCAAGTAAGGAAAATTTTAGGGAAAAGTGGTTATAAATGATATGGTGATGATTAAAGGGTGGTAAATTAGTGGTCAAGTAGTGGTCAGCCAGTGTCAAGTAGTGGTCAAGTGGTCGAGTGACCACTTAAATTGTAGATGACGATGTCCCTAAGATTATGGTAGTGGTTAAAGTGATCGATGACATGGTCAAGTAGCGGTCCAACCAGTGGTCAAGTGGTCGAATGAACACTTAAAAGGTAGAGAAAAGTACGTATATTGAAACGGTGATGGTAAAATAGTCGACAACGTGGTCAAGCAGTGGTCAAGTAGTGCTCAACCAGTGGTCAACCGCTCAAGTGAGAAAATTGTAGGGTATGGTACGTGTAGTGAAACAAGAAATAAATAAATTAAGTAGTGACGTTGTCAAGTAGTGATCAAGTAGCGGGCAAGTACTGGTCAAATGGTCGAGTGACCACTTAAATTGTAAGGGAAAGTACGTGTAGTGAAACTGTGTTGGTTACAGTGATCGATGACGTGCTCAAGTAGTGGCCAAGTAGTGGTAAATGGTCGAATGACTACTTAAATTGTCGGTGAAAGTAGGTATGGTGACATGGTGATGATCAAGAGTTGGTCAAGTGGTGCTCAATAGTGGTCAAGTAGTCGAACGAACCACTTAAATTATAGGTATGGTACGTGTAGTGAAACGGTGATGGTAAAATAAGTAAGGACATAGTCAATAGTGGTCAAGTACTGGTCAAGTAGTGGTCAAGGGTCAAGGGGTGGTCAAGCGACCCCTTAAGTTGTAGGGTATGGTACGTGTAGTGACAGTAGGGGTTAAAGTGATCGCATGACATGATCAAGACGTTATGCCGGCTGCTAAGTTCAGAAAGTAATGTCCTTAGTATTGGTAATTTCCTTGACAGGAGCGCCTCGAGCACTGATTTTGTATTGATCAATAGCACCTAGTGGTACAGTCGACACACATGGATAATAGATACATCCGGTCAAAAGATGGCGTCGCACCACTATCACACATGGGTAATTGCTACAACCAAACTACGTCTCATTCACTAAAACTGGTCAAATATGGCGTCACATCCGGTCACAGGGGTAATGGGACATCTGAGACACGTGGGTAAGAGGGAAACTATAGAAAAAGGGTGTCCTAGCGGTTGTCGAGTCAGGGAACCTAACGGTATGATGATCACTGTGTATAGGAGTGAATACACTGCATCATCAACACTGCATCCAAAGGGTAAAATGGTCACCCCCTTCTCTCTCTTTTTCTATAACCGTGTAGTCCTAGTGTTATCCAGTTACACCAAAGGCCACCCGGGCATCAACACAACAAACTACCCCGATTCAACCTTAGGCAATGCACGTAACATGACAGGTCACATGTCCGCCGTCATAACCAGCGACGTTATCACGTATCAAATTAGACATCCACACTTCATTTCTTTTCTATGTGCCCATAGTATCTTACATCTTTCTCCAGAAAGCCATTTCCAAGACCAAATATATGTTTTTTCAGTGTACCTGCTCAGTGCCACACTTCACAACCAGACAAAAGTACACCTTCTATGTACCACTTCAACCGTCAAATAAGAAAATATGTTACACAAAATATTAAAATTATTGGTCAAATACAGAAATATATCACCCAAACTTATAAAAAGTAGGAACATATGTTAACCAAATGGAAAATATCTTAGCCAAATAGGAAAATTTGTTAGCCAAAATAGAAAAAAATATTGACCACGTAACGATATATCTTGTGCCACACTTATGAAAAGTAGGGAAATTTGTTAGTCAAATGAGAAAAAAAGATTGACCAAGTAACGAAATACCCAAACCAAAACTTATGAAAAGTACGAAACTTTGTTTAAGCAAGTATGAAAATGTATCGACCAAACGGAGAAATATATCACCCAAACTTATAAAAAGTAGGAACATATTTTAACCAAAGGGAAAATACCTTGGCCAAATAGGAAAATTTGTTAGCCAAAGGAGAAAAAATATTGACCAAGTAACGAAATTCCCCAACCAAACTTATGAAAAGGACGAAACTTTGTTAAGCAAGTATGAAAAGGTATCGTCCAAACAGAGAAATATATCACCTAAACTTATAAAAAGTAGGAACATATGTTAACCAAAGGGAAAATATCTTGGGCAAATAGGAAAATTTGTTAGCCAAAGGGGGAAAATATTGTCCAAGTAACGAAATATGCCCCAACAAACTTAGGAAAAGTACGAAACTTTGTTAAGCAAGTATGAAAAGGTATCGACCAAGTAGAGAAATATATCACCCAAACTTATAAAAAGTAGGAACATATGTTAACCACAGAGAAAATACCTTGGCCAAATAGGGAAATTTGTTAGTCAAATGAGAAAAAAAAAAAGAAAAAAGATTGACCAAGTAACGAAATACCCAAACCAAACTTATGAAAAGTACGAAACTTTGTTAAGCAAGTATGAAAATGTATCGTCCAAACAGAAATATATCACCTAAACTTATAAAAAGTAGGAACATATGTTAACCAAATGGAAAATATCTTGGGCAAATAGGAAAATTTGTTAGCCAAAGGGGGAAAATATTGTCCAAGTAACGAAATATCCCCAAAAAAACTTAGGAAAAGTACGAAACTTTGTTTAAGCAAGTATGAAAAGGTATCGACCAAGTAGAGAAATATATCACCCAAAACTTATAAAAACGTAGGAACATATGTTAACCACAGAGAAAATATCTTGGCCAAATAGGAAAATTTGTTAGCCCAATGAGAAAAAAAGATTGACCAAGTAACGAAATACCCAAACCAAACTTAGGAAAAGTACGAAACTTTGTTAATCAAGTATGAAAAGGTATCGTCCAACAGAGAAATATATCACCCAAACTTATAAAAAGTAGGAACATATGTTAACCAAATGGAAAATATCTTGGGCAAATAGGAAAATTTGTTAGCCAAATGAGAAAAAAGATTGACCAAGTAACGAAATACCCCCAACAAACTTATGAAAAGTACGAAACTTTGTTAAGCAAGTATGAAAAGGTATCGTCCAAACAGAGAAATATATCACCTAAACTTATAAAAAAGTAGGAACATATGTTAACCAAATGGAAAATATCTTGGGCAAATAGGAAAATTTTGTTAGGCCAAGGGGGGAAAATATTGTCGCAAGTAACGAAATATCCCCCAACAAACTTAGGGGAAAAATAACGAAACTTGTTAAAGCAAGTATGAAAAGGGATCGACCAAACAGGTGGGAAATATATCACCTAAACTTAAAAAAAGTTTAAGTAAAAACATAGGTACCCAATTGAAATATCTTGGGCCAAAAGGAAATTTTGTTAGCCAAATGGGAAAAGATTGTCCAAGTAACGGAATATCCCCCAACAAACGTAGAAAAAGTACGAACTTTTGTTAAGCAAGTATGAAAAGATATCGGGACCAAACAGAGAAAAATAATCACCCAAAAACTTAAAAAAGTATGAACATATGTTTACCAAATTGGAAAATCATCTTGGCCAAATATAAAAGATTGTTAGCCAAATAGAAAAAATATTGACCACGTAACGATAAAGCTTTTGTCCACACTTATGCAAAGTAGGAAAATTTGTTAGCCAATGGGGAAAAGATGTACCAAGTAACGAAATACCCACAAAAAACTTATGAAAGTACGAAACTTTGTTAATCCAGTATGAAAAGTATCGGCCAAACAGATAAATATATCACCCAAATTTAATAAAAAGTAGAACATTATGTTTTAACCAAATGGAAACTATCTTGGCAAATAGGAAAATTTGTTAGCCAAACTAGAACAAAATATTGACCACGTACGTATATACTTGTCCACACTTATGAAAAATGTAGGAAATTTGTTTAGCCCAAATGGGGAAAAGATTGTCCAAGTAACGAAATACCCCCCAAAAAAACTTAGGAAAAGTACAAACTTGTTAAGGCAGTAATGAAAAGGTATCGGCCAACAGAGAAATATATCACCAATTTATAAAAGTAGAACCTATGTTACCAAATGAAAATATCTTGCCAAATAGGAAATTTGTTAGCAAATAGAAAAAAATATTGACCACGTAACGTATATCTTGTCCACACTTATGAAAAGTATGGAAATTTTTGTTTATCAAAGGGAAAATATGACTACGTATGAAATAACCCCCAACAAACTTAGGAAAGTACGGAACTTTGTTAAGCAAGTATGAAAAGGTATCGGCCAAACAGAGAAATATAACGAACACCCAAAACTTATGAAAAGTAGGAAACTTTGTTAGCCAAAGTGAAAAACCTAGGTCCAAGTACGAAAATTCTGATAGCCAAATTTGAAAAAGTGTAGGCCAATACAGAAATTTGCTCACCAAACTTATTAAAACGGTAGGAAAATTGTTTATTCAAACGGGAAAGATAATTGAACAACCAGGAAAATGTAATAGTCAAAGAAGATTAATATGTGAACACAGTAATGCAATATATCGTTCAACTTATGAAAAGTAAGGAAGCTCTTGATAACCAAATTTGAAAAATATCACTCAAAGAGAAAATGAGCTCGCCCAACGTAAACAAGTAGGAAATTGTCGCCAAAGGGAAAAGTTAGATCACATACATAAATATCTCGACCAAACTTTAAACTCGATGAAAAAATAGTACCCAATCACAAACTAAAGGCTGACTAAAGTTATAACAGCCAAACTTATAAACATAACCAAATAGGAAAACATATTGACCAAGTACAGAACCGATATCAATCAACTTTAACTTGTCGTCCAAAGTGATAAAAACAAAGAAGGCTGTCGCCAGTCTAAGAATAGAGATCAGTGTTCTCTGCAGAATCGTTCTGGCGGTGAATAAACAATACTTCTTTTAAACCGCCCCATAGCTAGGTTTCCATATATCTGTTCTTCATAGGGTGGCCTGGCAAGCTGATGAACTTTTCTGTTGTATTAGAGTTTTCTATTCTGCGCTCAACTCAGCGCCTGTGTCCTCCCATCTCTCCATTTCCCTATAGGGGTGATTCATCCCTCCTGTTGTGACTCTAAGTGCTTGATTTTGCCCTGTCAGTCTTTTAGTGTGGTATTTGATGCTGAACACCACGCAGTGAACCCCTATCCAGGTGTGGCGTATTGCTCTTGTTGTAAAACTTTGCTAAGTATTTCGTAATGAGCTCCCCCATGTGGTTCCACTTAGCTTCTCAGGATGCATTTCCTCTTGCTTTGCTCCGCTTTGTTGATGTGCTTTCTCCATGTCAGCTCGCCATCAAATGTTACTCCAAGTGTATGTTTGTCTTTATCTTCTCCTTAGAGGGGAGTTCCATTTTCTGGATGATCCCTGCCTTTGTTTTGGAGAGCGTGTAAATCGGGTGGTGCTGCACTTCGTTCGAGTGTTTCTGCTGACACAACCATCTATTTGCTCCCATCAGCAAATGTATTACGCTCTTTGTAGCCAATCTGGTGGCCACTGAGCAATTATTGTCTCTCCATAGAACCAGGTCATCGGCCGTACATTGCCGCTTTTAATTCCCATGCGGGTAGGTGAGCAACAATATCATTGATGAAGATTAGCAAAGGTGGGGGACAAGGTGGACCCGCCCTGGGGGACACCGTGCGGCCAGTAGTACTCTTGCTCTTGAGTCAGCTATCGTACTCTGGCTCTATCTGTTGTGCCAAGTATGCTTTCACCTCATTTGTACATTCTTTCCATGACTTGCAGTTCTCAGTTTTTCAATCAGACTCTTCCAGACTTTGTCAAAGGCTTTCTCAGTCTAATCCATTGCCGCAAGCACCAGCTTCTTTCTTGGAAGCATCCCCAATTTCTTGAGGAGGTAGGTTGTCTGATCTCCGTAGCGTAGCACTTTCAATGTTACCACTGCCAGTCTGTCGATGATGATTCGCTCCATGTGTTTTGCAGAGACCGCGGTGAGGCAACTGGTCTGTAGCTAGAGGCAATGGACCATCTTTCCTGATTTTAGGAGGGGTATCATGATTGCTCTCTCAGGCTGTGGAACACTCCTAAGGTCAGCTGTTATTGAAGATCTGCAACAGCTTTGTTTTGGCCTCTGTTCCTAGGTTCCTGATCATTCATTGGAGATACCATCAGCTCCTGGTGACTTTCTCATTTTCAGTTTTGATATGGCTAGCTCCAGTTCGCTGATGTGATGGGTGCCTCCAGAAACTCATGTACTATTCCTTCTGTCCGTATGTTGTCTTTCTCTCAGAATCTCTTGTTGTTTCTTGACTAATTTTGATATTGCTATCTTGTGCGAATGAGTCCGCAAAATGGTCAGCTTGCTTGCTTTCTTGTTAAGATTTTCCATTTTATGATAGCGCAATTTTTGAGTTCTCCCTGTTGCCCTCGCTCATTAAGCTGTTTTATTAGCTTCCACCAATTTCCTTGTGTCTCTTTCAAAGTTCAGAGACTCCTTTTCCCCTGCCAGCTTTTCCGTTATCCTGCAGCTGGCTTTGACATTTGGTTTTGCATGCTGGAATTATTGTGGTGCTCTTGGCTGGGTGTGGCCTTCTGCTTGCTTTCTACACACTTAAACATCATTATGCAACTGTCCAGTTCACTACTCCAGTAGGGTTTATGATTGTTATGGGCTTCTCTGTATGTTTCTCGCGCTGCCTTTAGTATGTATTCCCAAACTCTTCAACTACTTTATTATGTCTTTCTCAGGTTTTCAGGTTTCTAACCAATATGCTGGTGCGATGCTGTAGATTGCCCAGTCTGCTTCTTGTAGTTCCACCCGAGAGGGTGCTGCCCTTTCACTACAAGCTCATTTTCTACGGTTATAAAGACTGGCCGATGGTCACTGCCCCAATTGTTTCCCAACAATTCGTGTAATGTTCCACTCCAGGTCGGTGAATGAAAAGCCAGGTCAGTGTAGTGTAGGAGTTCCATGACTCGAGTATAAAAGTATGTGGGTCGGACGGGCTTGTTAATCAACATGAATCTATTCTCATCCTGCCAGTCTTCAGTCTCTTCTCTCTGGTCCATGTGGTCATAGCCCCAGCTCTGCGAGTGGCTGTTGAAGTCGCAACACACCATCCTTTTTCTTTTAGCGGTAGTGTGTCCAGTGCCGTGGGCGGTCACCTGGAATTAGTAATGATCAGATGTAGATCTGTTTATTACCTTGTCTTAAGTTTAAGTGTCTGATACTCATCCCCTTCCAGGGAGACTTGATTAGGAAGCCATGATTGTTATTTCTTACAAGGGTCAGTATCCCACCTTTCTCGCCTGTCCCTTCTGTCAGATCGGTAACACTGGTAGCCTGTGATTTTGAAGCTATATTTTCATTGAGGTGAGTTTCTTGCAAGCAACATATGCTTACTTTTCTCTGGTCCAGATTTTTTCTAATTCTATTTTTTGTGTTGCTGACTCCCTCGCATTCCAGTGCATATTTTAAGTCTAAGAAAACAGATTACTTGATATTGTTTTTCCCTTCATACTGTAGTTATGTACATCTCATCCTTCTAAAATTCATTTTATAAAGTAAGTAGACCCACAAATCATGTTTATGTGGATGTCCTAGCTTGTTTTAGTATATGCTATTAATTTACCTTCCATTTTTACGTATACTGTGTAGGGGTGGGGGGATTTTTAGATAGGAAATATGAAAGGGGGGAGATGACGTTCTGAAAATATACGGTGAAGGGGGGCACGGGCCAAAACAAGGTTGAGAACCACTGGTCTAGAGACGCCTACCCTTCCAAGAATACTTAGCTACAAAATTCAGATCAAACCATGGCATGAGTTGGTTGAGTGCCCATGCTCCATTGGGGTTTGCACAAAAGAATAATTGTTTGCATTGGGTCAGGTTGCATGGTTAGTGAGTGATCATTGGAGTACCACCATGTCTTGTTCTTCAGATTGCAGTTAAAACTGTGCTATATGCTATTTAAATCCAAGTGGCTATTTATTCTCAAGTATTACCATCAGGATTGGAGTTGAATATCACTTGAGAAACCATCTAAGAAGAAATTAGAAAGCTGTTGAATTTCTGAAGGATGGAAAAGCTGCTGGTTCATATAGTATACAACAGCAGCAATAGGAACCTATGAAAACATTCCACTGAACTACTTCACTTCAGTGATAAAAAATCTCTAAAACTTGAAAATTTGCACACTTCAGATGTAGAATATTTCTATTGTTTGTATGAAATTGCATCACATTTGGACAATTAGAATAGTACAGTTTCCATTAAATGGTATATTGACGAAACTTTGTGTTACAAACTGTAGTAGAATTATGGTTGCAGAAAAGAAATGGTGAACATTACTAACATTTCTATGGTTTAACACTGTTTTAGGGAAGCTGGAAAGACCAATGAAGTATTCATTATAACAGGTGTAAAAAATGTCCACTACAGGCTTCAAAACGTGACTGTACACATCTCTTCATATTGTCAAATACCTTCTGCAATGTGTCTGTTGTTATTTCTTGAATGGTAATTCTGATTACTTCTTCAGAGCCTCAGTTGTGTGAACATTATTTTTGTAAACATTTCCTCTCGAGCAGGCCAAATTCCATGTGATGTGCGATTTTAGAACATTTCTTCCAAAAAACGCAGTGATACTCTAGCTGTGTGTGTAGTTGCACCATCTTGCCAAAACAACGCTTCTTCCATTTCACGTTCATTCAGCTGTTCTACAAAATGTTCCAGAATGTTTGTCCTTACCGATCTGCATTTATAGTGTTGTTGAAGAAAATTGGTTAAATAAAACTTTTCTACTGATGGCACACCATACCCCAATTTTCTCAGATAGATGAAAGCATGCTTCATCAGAGAAGAATGTTACATAGAGAATTGACTCGTCTTCTTTAGTTAAAAATGCTTGAAACCACTTGGAGTAGTTGACTTTGGATTGATTCTCACACTCTTTTAGTTCAGACAAAATAGAAATCCTGTATGGATGAAAATTTAATCGTTGTTTAAGAATTGTGTGCACTGTGCTCACTGATACATTGACTTGTTGCGACATTTTCCTTAAGGACTTGCTTAGACTTTTAAGGATTCTGTCTTGGATATCTGGACATTTTTCTTCAGACACAGCAGGCCTACTATATCGCGGAGCATCTTCCATACTTCCCTGAGCAAGAAACTTATTCAACAAATTTCTAACTGTAATGCGATGAGGAGGTTGTTTATAAGGAAATCTTGCTATAAATCATTTCAAAACACTTGTTCAACCAAAGAAATTCTTTCTTCCGTTGATAACACCATTCTGTTTGGAGTGCAAAGAATTACTCTAGCACGTGATAGCCATTTGCTGCATTTGCTTTACGATGTGACTGTGGAGCACATGTTTGATAACGTCATGTACTTCATGTTTCAAATTTTTTGCAACAAAGTGTGTGAGATTATAAAAACCTGATATAACTGCTTCTTACAAGCCTCTTCACCTCATCATATGTTATGTATGTATGTGACTGAGGTAGTCTTCAACCTTTCTCTGCCAATTTGTCAGTCTCTAGATTTCCACATGAGTGTAAAGTCCTTTCACTAAACACAGACACAACAGTATCTGCTGCAGGTTCATTTGCCATTACACCCAAGAAAGCACTGCGTGGAATAGTCATTGCATCTTCCCTATTCTGCTTTTACATGCGAATAAGACGAAGTGGCACTGAGCATTGTTGAACCTCATTTGTTCATCAAATTATGCCACGATGACAGACAACATTGAACATGTTAATTTTGTTATTCCCTTGTTTTGGTTTATTTTGTTTGAATTACCTGGCATATTTTTCTGACTCCCTAGACGAGTGTGAGAAGTTGAGGAAGGTGCAGGACACTATCGCATTGCAGTTCGTGAACAAGAAGGACTCAAGAAAGAAATGGAAGCCATGTAAGTTTGTGTTGTAAAGACTTTTGCGGCTATCAGGAGAGCATTTTTGGGGTCATAACGAATTTAAAAAATGGTAAAATTGTAACCTACCATAAAAAGTCATAAGAGGCGACCAAGGAAGGTATCTATCCTATATTGTATTGTTTTCTATGGTTATAAGATATGTATCTCTTTCAGTTCAACTTCATTCATTCATTTAGTAGTATGTCCTTTGCAGAACTTCGCTCCCATAACAACCTTCCGGAAAGCTTCTCTGTCATAAGCAAGATGTCCTGCATCCGATACACCCATCTGGAGATAATCTGCCACAACCTGCACCCGTCTCCTCTTTGACCTTCCTCTTCCTCTCTCCCCTGGCATATACCCCTCCATGATTGTTCTCTCCAAACTTTCATGACGTTTCAAGGGACCAGAATATTTCAATTTTCTTTATTTTATCGTCTTTAGTAGCCAACCTGTTTCAATATTTAGTTCTTGTCGTATTGATACATTTGTTCTTTTCTGTATCCAAGTTATTCTTAGAGCCCGTTCATAACATTTAAATTCAAAGGCATTTGTGCGCTGTTCTGTTTGTTTAGTAACTGTAGTTTCGACTAAATTTTACTAATTAGTAGATGGTGAACTGAATCTACATCTGCACTTCTGAAAACATTTATGTTATTGAGAGCAGATCTAAATTCTTGTTACAAGTATGATCAATTTGATTTTCTGTACTGTGGTCTGGTGATGCCCATGTTTTCTTGTGTATGCTCTATGTAGAAAAATACTTTCTTCTATGATTGATTAATTCACTGTACAACATTTTGCAAATAATTCTTCATTTTCATTTTTTACCCCATGTCCGTGTTTAACCAAGATCTCTTTATTACTCGTGTTATCTGATCCTATCTGTGCATTCAGGTCACCCATAAAATGTTCATAATGCCAGTTCTTTGATTACTTTGAAATTTCAGGTAACATTCCTGTTTAACTGATTCATCCTTATTATTTTTTTATTGTGTACACTGGATAACATTTGTGTTTGTTTGTTATAGTGTTGCTTCTATTCTAGAACTTACTGCTTTCCACTCTCTGAGTACTTTCTCTGCTTCCTTAGATAGCTTTAGTGTCACTACTTCATTATGAGGAATTGTCCCTTGTTTGGCTCAAGAACAGCACTATTTCACTCGAGTTTGGTTTGTGGTTTGCCTTCTCCATTCCATCTTCTTTTGGATAATCTCACAATGTTAGTCCTATATTTCTTTTCATTTACTACTTGATCTGTCTGTCTTAATTTATACACATTCCAACACTGTAGGTGCCAATTGTGGAGATTTTTCAAAGTAATAAGAGGTAATTCCCTGACCCAGACTCCTCACAGCTTTCTCCACATCTTGTCATATTTCTTCTTGGAGATGAGCCTCTTTCCATTTTAGTGATTTTTCTTTTTGTTTCTTTTGACTTGTTCATAATTGGGTGGATTTTGCAGCTAAATTTGTCTATGGCATGAGGTATCCAGTTCCTTGCCAACCATCCTTAGTAGCCTCTTAGTACATGCATGGTTGGTACAGTGTTACTATTATTTGCATCAAAATTATTCTCATCACACGTCCTATTACATCAAGGACACAAAACCAAAGAGACCAAAACGTATGCTTTCTTTGATGGTATCATTTGCATGCGCTCATGAATTCTTAATTTTCATGGACGATTTACAAAACCAGATCATGCTAATATCTCTAGGTAATCAAATATCTCTAGGCAATCAAATGTCTCTAAATAATCAAATATCTCTAGGCAATCAAATGTCTCTAGATAATCAAATGTCTCTAGGTAATCAAATGTCTCTAGGTAATCAAATGTCTCTAGGTAATCAAATGTCTCTAGGCAATCAAATGTCTCTAGGTAATCAAATGTCTCTAGGCAATCAAATGTCTCTAGGCAATCAAATGTCTCTAGGTAATCACATGCATGTGTCCACCTGTGTTTTAGACTTCTGACACCCTGCCCGACAATCTCTGACTACAGTGATTCCTGTGCAGAACATCACTGGTATTACCTGCCAACACATTGTCCCTTCTCTGGCCATTTCTCCCATCTGATGCGCACTCATACACAAGATGTTTGCAATGTCTGGTGTCTATCTTCGTGCTGGTTGACTGCTGCCATTTCTCCCATCTGATGTGCACTAATACACAAGATGTTTGCAATGTCTGGTGTCTGTCTTCATGCTGGTTGACTGCTGCCATGTCTCCCATCTGATGTGCACTCATACACAAGATGTCTGCAATGTCTGGTGTCCACCTTCATGCTGGTTGACCGCTGCCATTTCTCCCATCTGATGCGCACTCATACACAAGATGTTTGCAATGTCTGGTGTCCATCTTCATGCTGGTTGATTCCAGCCTCTTTCTCCAGAGACCACGCCTTCCATCACTGTAATTTCCTAGCCACCATAGGTTTAATATGGTCAAAAGTATTTTAGTTTCCAGGACACGACACTGTGTATGGGCCAGTTTTCTTCTTTGTTCAGATCTGGTAGAATGTTAGTATTTCCTCTTCTTGTTTTGTCATATTCTAAGAACATTTCTGTAACATTTAAGTTAAAAGCATCAGTTTTCTTTATTTAAGTTCATAGTTGGCACATATAGAACGTGTAGACTGTGACACTTAAATGCCTATGTCTTATCATGATTAGCGGCAGTAATTGTTTGATTTACATCCGTGAAAAAGAAAGCTGCACTCATTACCAGTCATTGACCATATCTGCGGCTTGAAGAAGCAGAAGTGTAGGAGGAGAAATGGAGATAAATCACACATTATTCATCCCTTGTGCTTAATTGAGTCTCACATACCATTGACAGGGTTCGTGGTCGAACAAAAGACAGAGAATACTATGACGATACAATCAGGCAGTTAAAACTGAAGCTCCGAGACACGCAGAATGCAGAAACATCATGTAAGTACTTGTGTAAACAAAAATATGGGTAAATGGGCATGGTAGTTCCATTGCTTTTGCTGCCATTCTGGTGCAAAGAGTTAGATCTCCACATATTCTGGACCATAACATACAAAGTTTTGAGATCGCTTCTCAGCCTTTTGGCTAAGATCAAAGTGTAGTATCTGCGCTTGATCTTGCCAGGGGCAGGGATGATCACCAGACACACAGGGACGTGGGGACCTAGTGGGGCGGCTCTGGCCCCTCGGGAACCGCAAGCCCTTCTTTTAAAAAAAATAAAAGCGGATTTTGAAAACTGACCTGAGCTCCCAGACTGCCCCAGGCCTTCAATGGGTATCAGGAAATGTCTTGAGAAGTAGAGGTGGTTGCCAAGATATTAATCACACCAGCCCTTGAGTGCTGATTGGTCAATAAGGTATGGGGCTAGCTCTATACACCTCAAGCCTTTGTTTTGTAAAAGGGTTCGTTCGCTATTTTTGTTTTTGTTTGCTACCTTACTATGACAAATGTGAGGTGGCAAGTTCCCTTCGTTATCACCTTACCTCCCTTGACAATTTCCAGAACATTCTGTAAACAAATATGATGGTGGAAAGTGTACATTGTGTTCATTATTTGGTTGTTTATTATTCCAAAGCTGCTAAAGTGTCTCTTTGCAGTCAGTGGATATATATTAATGCCATTCCAATTTAGTCCTTCTATAGTTAAATTACTACATTTGACTTTGAGCTTACTCATAAACCGATTCTTCGGAAACTCATATAGTTATAACTATTCTATTGTGGAAATCTATTTTACATTAATCAAATGTTGCAACTTCCATTTACCTCCTACTCTTTACAATGTCAAACTGCAGCAGGATCTTTAACATTCATCGTGTGCACATGAGAGCCATGCTGTCTCTCTCGTACTAAAGCGTCAGCAACTCCTTCACCAAACCTTCTATACAAACATACCGGAAATTGCCAGATATGTGATAACCACTATGGAATCGCCTTACATCCAATCGCTGGGAAATTTCTCACCAGAACTGCCTCACAGCACACTTAGATCAAAGCCTCTTCAAGTTAGTTGCATATCCTTTACAAGATATCGCAGTTAACTCCAGCATGTTTTGGTTGTGTGTGATTTCTCAGCAAGTTTATGTTTAGTAGTTTGCCATTGCTTTCTGAATGACTGGCATGCTTCCAAATTGCCCACAACTGTGTTTTGAATGCAGGATTGCAAATTATGTTCACAACCCCTTTGCCACAGGCCCTGAGGTTAAATATAACAGCTATCTTGTTTGTAAATCTTTTTCACGGTTGGATTGTCTCTGGGCATTATTTGAGGGAGGTGGACACCCTCCAAGTCACAAAGCAAATAAAAGAACACAGTAACTATCTTGTGATATTGATTAAGAATGTTATTTGCACTATGCATTCTAGAATACTATGGAAGCTTCTGTTTTTGTTGGGTTTAATTAATATTTAAAATATTTCCGCGCAGTTTTTGTTCCAAAAGATCCACCAAACCAGTGTGCTCCAACTTTAGACCAGATGCGGAAAATTGTTGAATTTGAAAATGCAGCAAAGTTTCTGGAGTTGAAGGAGTTGAAACAGCGAGTTCAAGAACATGAGGTCAGTTGACGTTTGTCTCTGGTTGTGTTACTGAATAGGTCTCTATCTGTATTTCTCTCTGTCTCTGTCTGTCTGTCTCTGTCTCTCTCTCTCTCTCTCTCTCTCTCTCTCTCTCTCTCTCTCTCTCTCTCTCTCTCTCTCTCTCTCTCTCTCTCTCTCTCTCTCTCTCTCTCTCTCTCTCTCTCTCACACACACACACATACGCACGCACGCGCGTGCGTGCGCGACAGAGAGATATATATATTCAAATATACACCACCCCCTGTCAGTTGCACATGAACATTTTAAAGTAATAATTATTTTATGTGTATTACTAGGTCTTGGACATCAGGGGTAATTATTACTTTATTTGTGTTAACTAGGACAATAAATGTAATTGTTACTCTTTCTGTGTTACACTGGGACATCGGGGGTAAAGATGATCATTTCTGTGTTAACTAGGACACCAGCGATAATAATTGTTTCCTTTTCTGTTACATTAGGACATTGGGGGTAATAATTGTTACTTTTTCTAGGATATTGGGGTAATAATTGTAACTTTTTCTGGGATATTAGGGTACTAATTGTTACATTTTCTTTGTTATAAGAGAGCATTATGGGTAATCACAGTTACTTTTTCTGTAACACTAGGACATTGGAGTATTAATTGTTACTTTTTCTGTTACACTAGGACATTGGGGGTAATAATTGTTACGTTTTCTGTGTTACAAGAGGGCATTAAGGGTAATCATAATTACTTTTTCTCTTACACTAAGACATTTGAGTAATAATTTCTACTTTTTGTTACACTAGGACGTATTTGGTACTCAGTTACTTTTTTCAATGAAACATGATGGGTAATGGTGCTTATTTTTTCTCTGTGTGTAACTCTCTGAGCCGATATGATTTGTGAACCCGCTTACCTGCGTTCAAAACACAGCTGCAACCGATTTGGCAGCAGGCCGTGTTGCGCTGGGTTTTAACGTGTTGGTAAGGGAGCCAGTCGTTCAGAAAGCAGTGGACTGAACGTAAACTTACCAAGACATCAACAACAGCAGTAAAATGTTGGTGTTGACAGCGATGTCCTGTAAATAGGATATGCAAAAAAAAAATTTACTCTCTAAAGAGTGGATTAAAAAGTTATGATACTGAAGAAAGATTTTGAAGCAGCAGTTAATTAAAATGGTTGAAAGTAGCACTGTCATCATATATTTTTTTTCCTTTACTAACAGGCAAAAATAACAGATCTAGAAAATGAAAAGATACAACTACAGGCAGAAATACGAAAGCTGCAGCTTCTGCTTGACAATGAAACTATGAATTCAGAGACAATGCAATCGATAGTCAATCAAAAAGTCTTGGAGAATCGCAAAATTGAAGAGGCGTTAGCACAGCTGCGCAAACAGCTTGGAAAGGTAAACAGACAGTAATGCAGCATAGTAATTTGATGCTCCATTAGTTAGGTCGTTGTAATGGATATGTAAATATCTGTGTCACTTGGAGTATCTAACTACATGCATTTGATTATCTACCTATCTATCTCTCCATCTGTCTGTCTGTCTGTCTGAATATCTGTCTGGGCTTGCATGCCCAATTTGTGACCCTTTTAAAATATAGTTTATCCATTCATTTTCTCTTTCTCTCTCCCTCTCTCTCTCTCTCAGCCTATCAGTCTATCCATTCATCCATCTGTATTTCTGTCTGTCTATCCATTCTTCAGTCTGTTTGTTTGTCTATCTGTCCATCCATTTGTCTGTCTGTCTCTTTCCATCCATTCTTTCTGTCTTTAGTCATATCGTCACACTGGTTTGGAAAGAGTTTAGTTTAGTTTAGTCGACAGATCAACATCACAGCACACGGGTGTAACCCATAAGTGCTCCGTTCTACTCTTAACTCAAGCCTAAGTCCGGAGAATCTCATCTCACTGCACAAACTCCGTAGCACCGGTGAGGATCCTGCAATTTTTTGGGTGGGTTTTTAACTCAAAATTTTGCCCGGGCAGCGCCGTTAGGCTACTCTTTTTCGATTTCCAACTGCCAAGGGATGTTTTACATGCGCAGCAATACACACAGGCATCCGATCTCACTACTCAGAGACCAGGGAAAATTTTGTTACTTGAAGTCCATGTGAAAAAATCCCGGCCCTCACCGGGGCTTGAACCCGGGACCTCCAGCACTCGAGTGGAATGCATCGCTCTTGAAAGGAGAGGAAGGTCTGCCAGCATGGAGATAAACAAAAGATAAAGTCACGCTGGGCTTGAAAATACATGAGGCAGTGAAACTGGCAAACGGATAAGAATATTTTCAATAGGCCAGGATGAAAACAGTGATATGCATAGGACCTGCTATAGGATGCAAATGTTGCTGTATGTAGCCGAGGGTGTAGAGTTGGGGTGAGCTTGCATAAATACCCCATGGTTCCTGCATAAATACCCCATGGTTCCTGCATAAATACCCCATGGTTCCTGCATAAATACCCCATGGTTCCTGCATAAATACCCCATGGTTCCTGCATAAATACCCCATGGTTCCTGCATAAATACCCCATGGTTCCTGCATTCATCACCTCTGCAGAAAATCCCAACTCGTGGCGGAACTGTTTTAACTAACAGGAGAAGGGGTGACGGCGGCAAGTCACTGGCACCAAAAAATAACCAGAATGCTCTGGATGCGTATGCACCTACATGCATGCGCAGACATGTGTGTACATGCCTACACATCTAAACTCTAGTGAGACCACAGTCTGCTCTAACAAAGGAAAGGTGCTGAAGACGGAGGCAATCAGCCAGGAGGCTCACCACAGAAATCAGGATGCCACGCAATTACGCCATGAAATATGTCGACTTCTGCTAAATGTTATCGTGCTCGCCCTGCTTTGGACCCCCAGGCAGGTGCAGTGCCGGGCTCTATGCCTCAAAAGGGTCCAACTACAACTACTGGAGGTCCTTCTCAGATGTCCTGTGGAGCCAGGGGACCTGAGAATAGAGCATCTGGCCATACCAAACAAAGACTAAAAATAATGCACTGGAATACAGAGGGAGTCTGCAACAAAACAATAGAACTAGAAAAAATCTTGGTCCAAGAAAAAGTAAGCATAAGTTGCTTGCAAGAAACTCACCTCAACAAAAGTATAGCCTTAATCAGAGGCTACCACTGTTACCGATCTGACCAAAAGGACAGGCGAAAGGGTGGGATACTGACCCTTGTAAAAAATAACATCACTGCTTCCCAAATTAAAGTTTACATGGGAGGGGCTGAGTGTCAGACACTTAAACTTAAGACAGGCAATACAGACCTACATCTGATCAATTACTACTGTCCAAGTGACCGCACACAGACACTGGGCACACTGCCATTAAAAGAAAAATGACTGTGACGACTTCAACAGCCACTCGCAGAGCTGGGGCTATGACCATATGGACCAGAGAGGAGAGAGACTGGAAGACTGGCAGGATGAGAATAGATTCACCTTGATTAACAAGCCATCTGACCCACATACTTTCTACTCGAGATCATGGTACATTACAACTACACCTGACCTGGCTTTTCATTCACCAGATCTGGAGTGAAACATTACACGAATTGTTGGGAAACAACTTGGTGGCAGTGATCATCGACCAGTCTTTCTAACTGTAGAAAATGAGCTTGTAAGTGAAAGCAGCACCCTCTCGAGGTGGAGCTACAAGAAAGCAGACTGGGCAATGTACAAGCATCGCACAGCATACTGGTTAGAAACCTGAACACTGAGAAAGACATAAATAAAGTAGTTGAAGAGTTTGGGAAATGCATACTACAGGCAGCGCGAGAAACAGTACCAAGAGGAGCCTGTATACATTATAAACCCTACTGGAGTAGTGAACTGGAACAGTTGCATAATGATGTGGAAGTGTGTAGAAAGCCAGCAGAGGCCAAACCCAGCCAAGAGCACCACAATAAATACCAATACGCAAACGCCAAATTTCAAAGGGCCAAGCTGCAGGCAAGACGGAAAAGCTGGCAGGAGAAAACAGAGTCATTGAACTTTGAAAGAGACACAAGGAAGTTGTGGAAGCTAATAAAACAACTTAACAATGAGGGCACAGGGAGAAACTCAAAAATTGCACTACATAAAGACGGAAACATCTTAAAAGGAAAGCAAGCAGCTGACCATTTTGTGGACTCGTTCGCACAAGATAACAATATCAAAATTAGTACAGAGAAACAACAAGAGATTCGAGAGAAACGACAACATACAGGACAGAAGGAAATAGTACATGAGGTTCTGGAGGCATCCATCACAATCAGCGAACTGGAGCTAGCCATATCAAAACTGAAAATGAGAAAGTCACCAGGAGCTGATGGTATCTCCAATGAAATGATCAGGAACCTAGGAACAGAGGCCAAAGCAAAGCTGTTGCAGATCTTCAATAACAGTTGGACCTTAGGCAGTGTTTCACAAGCCTGGAGAGAAGCAATCATGATACCCTTCCTAAGATCAGGGAAAGATGGTTCCATTGCCTCTAGCTACAGACCAATTAGCCTCACCAGCTGTCTCTGCAAAATACTGGAGCGCATCATCAATCACAGACTGCAGTGGTACATTGAAAGTAAAAACATCCTTGTGCCACAGCAGGCTGGCTTTAGGCAGTGCTACTCTACGGAAGATCAGACAACCAACCTCTCTCAAGAAATTGAGGATGCATTCCAAGAGAAGAAGCTGATGCTTGCGGCATGGATAGATCTGAAGAAAGCTTTTGACAAAGTCTGGAAAGAAGGTCTGATGAAGAAACTGAGAAACTGTAGTCAATGGAAGAATGTAAAAATGGGTGAAAGCATACTTGCACAACAGAAGAGCCCGAGTCCAGATAGATGGACTCAAGAACAAGAAAGTACTACTGCGCCATGGTGTTCCCCAGGGCGAAGTCTTGTCCCCCACACTTTTTCTAATCTTCATCAATGATCTTGTTGCTAATCTACCGCATGGAATTAAAGCTGCAATGTACGCTGATGACATGGTTCTTTGGAGCACAAATGCGCATGCATCAGTGGCCACTGCATCGCTACAAATAGATGGTGTGTTAGCATAATCACTGACAAGTGCAGCACCACTCTATTTACCCTCTCTCCAAAACAAAAGGCAGGGATCATCCAGATAAATGTAATACCCCTTAGAGAAGATAAAGAACCAACATACCTTGGAGTAACATTTGATGACGGGCTGACATGGAGAAAGCACATCAATAAAGCTGTAACAAAAGCCAGAAGGAAAATAGCCATCCTGAGAAAGCTAAGTGAAACCACATGGGGAGCCAGTGGGAAAATACTTAGCAAAGTTTATCAACAGAGCATACGACCACACCTGGAATACGGGTCAACTGCCTGGTGTTCAGCATTAAAAAAAAACCACACTACAAGAGCTGGACAAGGTGCAAAATCAAGCACTTATAATCACCACAGGAGGGATGAGATCAACCCATATAGTGGAGATGGAGAAGATGGGGAGGACATAAGCACTGAGAGAGCACAGAGATACGAAAATGCTAATTCAAGCAGAAAAGTTATTCAGCTTGCCAGGCCACCCTATGAAGAACAGATTTTAAAACTTAGCTATGGGGCGGTTGAAAAGAAGCAGTTTTATCCACCAGGCCAAACGATTCTGCAGAGAAACCACCGATCTGCCCACAGTTGATATCCCACCTGAAAACTATTTCAGAGTGAACTCCGTGGAAAGATGAATATAGACTATCACTACAAATCCATACAAAAGTGAGAGGCATATTTGACATGGAAGAACAGAACAGTGTACAGTGCAGAACAGCCACTTTGTTTCCTTGATGAAGAATACCTACAGAACCTCTGTATCCAAGTCTACACAGGTGGGTCAGCATAAAATGCTGTTCGAAATGGAGGAGCGGGAGTGTACATAGAATACCCAAATAATACTAGAGACATGGCCAGAGTACCAACAGGAAAGTACTGCCATAACCGATGCTGAAATTGAGGCAGTCAAGATAGCAACAGAGAAATTACTAAATACCAGCCATGGTACACAACCTGTGGTGCTATTGACAGATGCAAAATCAATACAATAAATTGCCAGTAATGAGGACACTTCTTTCTGAACTTAGCAGTCAGCATAAGGTCACCGTACAATGGATACCATTCCACTGGGGAGTACCTGGAAATGACAAAGCTGATTGATTGGCTAAGGAAGAAGCAAAAGAAGAACAGTCTGATGTGCCCGTTACATTCCACCTAAAAAAAAGAAAGATCAAATCAGTCAGAAAGCCACCAAAACCTGCTCAAGACGACTACCATGTTATGGACAGACCAGAACAAGTCATTATTCTGTACCTCAGAACAGGACACAATAGATTACGCAACCACATGTATACAAAATTCAAGATTAGTGAATTAGTCATGTGCACATGTGGATTGGTGTCACAGACAGCAGAACACATACTCTAAGACTGCCCAAACTACAACATATCTAGGCAAACCTTCTGTCCTAGAGAGACAACAGTGGAAGATAAACTCTATGGACCACTGTGTGAACTAAAAAAGACTGTTAGATTCATACAAGAGAAAACATTGCAGTTATAGACATATTTCATGCGAACGAAAGAAGGAGGAGGACCTGCTATAGGTGATGGGTATAGAAGACAGACAAATATGATATGTTTCTATTTACATTATTTATAATCAAATGGTACATATTCTCACAGGGGACCAAACAGAACACAGATGAAACCCCCAATGAAGTTACAAAGATGCTGAGAAATCAGCTACAAGAAAAAGACCAATTAAATGAGCAGCTGAGTAAATCAAACAACCATATGAATATGAGATGGAAGGTATTTTCCCTGAAGCATAAGACACTGATTGAAGAAAACCGTCAGCTGCAGAAAGTATTGGCTGAGCATCAAAATAGGATTGCTGACTCTGCAAAATTCCCCGCACCGTGTAATATCAGTAAAGACGGTGCTGACGGACTGCAGAACGATAGGCAGACAGATCTGTTGAAAGAGAACTCAGAGCTGAAGGTAATAACACATATTACAGCAGATGGTGAATATATTTAATTAAGTTGTTTCATTTTCAGGCATTTCTGTGGCTTTCTTAGACCAGCAGTCCTGAAAAACGTAAAAACCTAGAAAGGAAAAGAAAAAAAAAACATTGAAAACTCATGAAATTTGCACATCAGCAGAACCAAGAGGGAAATCTTAAACAAGAAGTTTTCAGTTGTTAGGGGTATTTTTGCATGCCATAAGTCATATATATGTTCAGTCATTTTTAGTTATTAGGTGTATTCTTTCCATGTCATAAGTCATTTAAATGCATCCAGTCATTTTGTTTAAGTACTTCCATGTCATACTCATAAAATGTGTCCATTCATTTGTAGTCATTAGGTATATTCTTCCAATGTCATAAGTCATATAAATGCATCCAGTCATTTGTAGTTATTAGGTACATTCTTCCAATGTCATAAGTCATATAAATGCGTTCATTCATTTGTAGTTATTAGGTATATTCTTCCATATCATACGTCATAAAATGTGTCCAGTCATTTGTAGTTATTAGGTATATTCTTCCAATGTCATAAGTCATATATATGCATCCAGTCATTTTTGGTTTTTAGTATATTCTTCCATTCCATACATCATAAAATGTGTCAGTCATTTGTAGTTATTAGGTATAGTCTTCCAGTGTCATAAGTCATATAAATGCTTCCTGTTATTTTTTATTTTAAGGTATACTCTTGCATGCCATTGCTTATATAAATGGATCCAGCTGGATAATATGTGGTTTTTAATCATAAAGGTTGGGCAGTAGTTAACAGTTACTTTCAGTGCATATGAATATCTCGATACGTGCTCCAGTCTTCTCCCATAGATCAAACTAGGAGAATCACAGCACAGTGCATGAAATCACAAAACATTTAATCAGATGGGTGTACACCAGCATCTTGCATGCCTCAAATAATCTTTTGTGGCTATGTTTTCTAGTTTTGAAATTGAGCCTGGCTGCATCCTGTTTGGCCTGCTCTTTTCGACTTCCAACTCGATGCTACCAATGCCAAACCTGGACAGTGACAGAAAAAGAGAAAAGAAGAATCACAACAACAGACATGAGATTCCTGAGAAGAATACTCGATGCATAAAGAAGAGATAATATCAGAAATGAATAAATCAATACTAAAGTGGGGGTTATAGCTGCACTAGATTTTATTAGAAGGCAGCAAGTCAAATGGTTTGGCCATGCAAGTAGGTTACCAACTAACAGTATACCAGAACAAGCAATGATGTACAGACCAAATGGACGCAGAAGAAGAGGCCGGCCACGTAAACGATGGACAGAGAGAATAGCAGAGTCCATGGGAATCTCGATACGTGATGCAGATAAACGGGCGCTCTCCTGCAGTTTAAACTTCACCTCGACACCACAAGGTACAAGAGGAACAAGATAAGATGAGAATGCTGAGAATCCTCATGTGCGCAACATGCAAGCAGGACTGCTAACTTTTCACCCTTGTGCGAGCAGACGCAGCAGGGATGTGGTTTCAGAGGCAAATATTCTGAATACCTTTAATTGCAAGAATAACTAACAGTGATTTCCTGGAAGAGGCTAATGAAAGTAGAGAATATAGACAACTATAAGAAAGAGACGGGGATGATTCTTTGGTCACATAATGTCTAGAGAGGCGTGGGAAAACATTGCGACAGCTGGACAGATCAGTGGTAGCCGAGGCAGACAGACAAATGATGCTGGATGGTCTCAGATGGGGCAGGGAGGAATATCAATAGAATTGATCCAGAACACCATGCACTGAGATCATGTTTAACCCTTTACCGGGGAATTGATCCTGAAACACCATGCACTGAGATTGTGTTTAACCCTTTACCGGGCAAAACGTCCAGGAATGTTTCTACCGCCTTAACGGGCAAATCTGTCTGAAACTGCCCGTGACTATTATGCATTGTAAAAACACGATCTCTCGGCTTTCCGAGACTTCCGGTTGTCTACTTTCGGTTTCGCCGATAGCTTGACAACGTGGCTGCCATTCACAAGCGTGTACTTTGAATTTGAACGGATTTTTAAAATAGTTTTTGTGGGTTTTACGCTTTGTATTTCAATATGGATTTCGACGATTCTTCAAGTGATAGCGTAGATTTCGCTGGGTTCAATTTAAGTTGACATTGAAAGGCCGAAGTTGACACTTAATCGGAGCTAGATTTCAGTGATCAGCGTTAACTTTGCGTTAACAGTCATGAGTTCGGACTTTAAAGAAAGTCGATTATGATTCGGAAAATGTTGGAACACTTGCATGGATTGCTACCAGGCATTGGATGAAAGGGTGAGACCACGGGACCCATTTCTTCTTTGTTCCTATTTTTTTTTAAACCGGCTGTGTCACATCTAGTTGTGGCGCCTCAGTTGGTCAGTGTGCCCAGTTTTGGCTGCATTCGTTTTGAGGTTGACTTCCTTTAGACAGATTCCATTCAAGGTCATGGATTTATCTTCCCATGGGTAGGTTTATGTTTCTTCATACTTTTGTCAGGACAGCTGCAGAACCGCCTACTCTTTGTGATTTCTAACTGCCATGGGATTTTAACTTGCACCACGTGACCTGATTTTTCACCTCTGTCCGAGAAAGCTAGGTATTCGATCTCTCGACCAAGAGATCAAGGGGGTGTGGTGATATCATTAGATACCAATGGTTCTTGGGAAAATGACCAGCCCTTGTGCTGGGATTGGACCCACTACTGTCAGAGGTGGACACTATAACCTCCGAGCCATGGAACTCAAACACCCCCCCCCCCCCCCCCCCCCCCCCCAAAACACACACCCAATCAATGAATCTATAACAATCTTGCACAATACAAGGCTGTCTAAATTTTTCTACTTTCCTTTATCATTGTTCTATTATTTTTCAAGAATGCTGGTTGTTTTTGTCTGTCTTTTAAAACAAATCTACATTACTTGTTTTGTCTATCTATGGTATTTTTAACCTTCTCTGAAACCAAATTTCTTTGACTTTAATAAATTTGTTTAAACTGATATTTTCGTGATTGACAGGCATGTGTAGAGAAACTGAAACTTGAGGCTCAACAACAGCCTGTGCATAAAGAGAATCATTTGAAACAGCAGCAGAAACAGCCTAGCAGCAGTGCAGAAAATCTGCATTGTGTGCACAGTGAACTGTCAACACAAACAGAGAACAGCCACTCAGCACAGCAGCCTCAGCAGATGCAGGCATTCAATGTTCCCTCTTACAGATCTGGTGGGGGTGTTGAAAGTTTTGTCATTGCTGTCAAAGATCGAGAAATCCGGGACCTCAAGAAGAAGCTTGAGAAACAATCGGTAGGAAATATGACACAGTTGTATTATTCTTATTCTCCTCACTGTATGTCTTTCATGTCTCTGTGTTTAGCTGGCTGATCTAAAAGTAATGTCATAGGGAAATGAAATTAATGAAATGTATATATATGGTATACTGATGTTGGGTGCAGATGACACAGTATTGATGGTGGATAATGCCAAAGATCTACAACAGTTATTGGACATTGTAGTAACAGAGAGCACAAAAAAGGACTCTCCTTGAATGTCAAGAAAACAGTTACAATGGTGATATCGAAGAAAATGGTGACACCAAAATGTGGAATGGAAATTAAAAAGAAAATGTTTAATCAAGTGGATAATTGTAAATACCTATGGGCATTTATAATACCAGATTGAAGATGCACAACTGATATTAAGAACAGAATAGGGCAAGCAAAAGCTGCATTTCAGAAAATGAAAAGTATCTTATGCAATAAGTCACTATCATTGAATGTAAGAAAGAGAGTACTGAAATACTATGTAGAATCTGTTTTGCTGTATGGCAGTGAATCTTGGAATGTAAATAAACAAATTAGGAAGAACTTTGAAGCAACAGATGTGGTTCCTGAGACAAAAGTTGTCAATTCCTTGGATTGCCAGAGCAATTGCCAACAATTGCCTAAAAGAGGTTAATGAAACTAAAACATTATATATAACAATAAGAAAGAGACAACAGCTTTCTTTGGTCATGTGATGAGAAGAGAGGCATTGGAGAACATCGTGACAACTGAGAAGATCAAGGGGAAGAGAGGCAGAGGCAGACTACGAGATATGATGCTGGATGGATTGAGATGGTGGCATGGAGGAATACCATCAGCAGAGTTGATCCAGAACACCAAAGACTGAGATCTGTGGAGAGACTTGAACCAAGCCAGCTGGCAGGGCACTTAATGATGTGGGGTGACCAGGTCTCATCTTCACGGCTTTTCTTTGCCTGAGAAATCTATCATACCCATTTTGCAAAGCTGGGTTGACCTCAGGGCCAGTTTTATCTTGATAAAATGTACTTCCTGTGGGTATTGAATCCCCTTGTGTTGGCCATCCGGTAAGCTAACCACATACAAGGTCTGTTCAAAAAGTATTGGACCTTTGGCTGGGAACAGTGCAGTTACTGTCCTAAAGTTCTGCAGCTCTAATCCCCTTCAAAGTAATCTCCTTAGGACTACACAATTCTCCCAGTGGTCCTGCCGTTATTGGACGCATTTCATGAAAACTTCTTTGGGAATGGAGCAGCATGGCTATTGCCTTGTGCATTAGATCTTCTTGTGACTCTAAACCTTTCAGCTGCAAGTTCAGCTTTGAGAATAGCCAAAATTGCAAAGAGCCATAACAGGAGAGCATGAAGCCTACAAATCTGTGGAATATTGTGTTTGGCCATGAAAGGTTGTGAGTCGACCTGTGGATTATTGTGTTTGGCCATGAAAGTCTGAATCAGTTATGAGCTGACCTGTAAGTGACACAAACTTGCTAGTCCCATCATGATAACGCATCTGTCCATTCTTTGCTCCTGATAAAGCGGTTAGAACTGCAGCTTAGAACAGGTAAAGTATCAGTGAGTATGGACAACTGACTGGCATCTTGCTGTCTTGACAGACGATAGTTTGTAAAATGAAGTTATATATACCTCCCTATAACACAAAGCCTGGGCTGAATTTAGAGACCATGTGTTGCCCATGCAGCATGATCCCTCTCTCTGCCTGCCTAGTTACTCCAGAGGAAAGGTAACACCAATACATCTGGAACTAGACAAGCTACAGAAGCCAAGGCTTAGGGCCTGGTCTGCCCTATCATGACATTTAGTCTTTAGGTTGCATTTCCTTGCACTGGGGTAAGGCTTGTTTGTACCCTCCCAACTGAACTCCTCAGCCCAAAGGCGTTGGCACAATGTGGGGTGTCGGGCTTGGTGAGCGCTAACATTCGGCGCTAACAGAAAGCAGGTAGTACCATCCACTGTCATATTGTAGCTCATTCATATTTGACTAAGACCTGACACCAGGTATGGACAGAAGGTGTAACAAAGATATCTCTCTTGTGGATGAACCAATACATTTATGGAGTTGCTTGGCACAGAATGGGTTCGAGAAACAAATGCCTGGGTTCATAGGTTACAATTACAGTTTAGAACACAGGACTGAAACCTTTTTGTAGTGTATTGCAGAAATAATGCTGCAAAGTCTCAGCATGCCAACCTAAGTCACCATGGTTTTATCCGTTCTTTATCGTCCAAAACTAGCTTGAAACTAGCATATATCAAGTTGTTGCCTTTTTAAAGTCATTTTAACAGCACTATTACATGAAAGCAACACCGACTTTTGT
>JACEFZ010019151.1:0-463952 GCA_014155875.1 Cepaea nemoralis
GTAATAGATCTTAAACAAATCCTTAGAGCTGACTGACTTTGTGTACAGCTGAAGCAGTAATGTATCAAAGAAATGGCACTGGCAACATTCAAATTCCTGTGCTTCTGTATGTTGAGACCTGTCGTATTATATATATGGTCCCTGGGGTGAAGGGAATCATCACCGACATTCTTTTAAGCCCATATCAATATCTTGAGGATCTTCTTGATTTCTGTCCACAACACCCCGTCAGTCTCTGGATCCTCTCTCTCTCTCTCTCTCTCTCTCTCTCTCTTACTACTGAACCAAACCCACTCTCATTCTTTTCCCCAAAACACACTACACAACACTGGCTCTAACAAAAACAAACAAATTAGTTTAATAGAGAAAAGTGTCATGTATGTGCAAAGTGTATGTGTAGAATGTCTGTCGTATAATATAGTGTGTATGTAGAGTCAGACCGAATAGCTCAGGAGCAAAGTCTGTTTCATCACTGTACTGGCCACACAACAGCACCATATATGATGGACAGAAGACTTCACCCAAATGATGTGTCTCTCAGGCCAAGTGTCGACTTCCTCCGATAGCTCTTGGACAATCCAGATGCTTGGTCATCAATAGTGATAAAAAAAAATTTTTTTTGTTGCGTATCCCTCACGGGACGTTGCAGGCAACACCAGCATTTTCAGCTGCTGTTGATGTACTAGGCAAGTGTTACGTTCAGTAGTTTGCCATTGCTTTCTGAATGACCGGTCTCTATACCTTTTTCGAAAAAACCAGCACCGCCGTGTTTCGAACCCAGGTATACGGGCTCACAAACCGCATTCGCAAGCCCTTCAGCCACAGAGACCATCAATAGTGATAACAGTCCAATATTGATCATCAATCTAACACACATAGTGTAATTACTCTGTTCATAAAAGTTTTGTGATCAGAGATCCTAAAATAATGTTACTGTCACTTTGAAAAAAACTAAATGTTAGTATTTTCACTTTTTGTAGGAATTCCCCAATTGTAACACAAAATGTTAATTTTCCAAGTATTTATATCTTTTAGTGTTGCTGGTACTGGTGTTGTTGTCAGTGTCTTTATTTTACTGTGAAGTACACTATCACTTAAGAAACACACATATAATCATCGTTTCCTGCTCAGCAGAGTCCAGGTTCTTGCAGACCCTCTGGGTTATGGGCCCAGTGCAAAAGCCTCTCAGTAAACTGCCTTCAATGCTCGAGCCATGACTTTTTCTAGTTGGTGGTACACCTAGTGGAATCTGTTGAAAAGAGAACACACCTGGTGAGAGCAACCCGATTCCGACCTTTATTAGGTGAGTGTAGGCCACCGGCCGCACTCAGAAATATAACAGAGAACCAAACTCTGTCATAAGACCGAGGAGCTCATCACAACGGTCTGAGTCCCGGTAAGACAAGGAAAGACTGGAGGAAAAGGGCAGAAACCCAGTATATACCCTACTGGAAGATCCTACCATTTGACATCCCCCCCCAACCTTCTTCAATCTCCCTAAATATCCCACTACATTGTCGTTAACTCACTGAGTTAAATGATATCTCCACCAGCTGGTTTAAGCTACGCGATAGGCTACTGTTGCCGACGCTCTTATAATACGTTCTATCAACGCACATTACTACACTCGATTTCTAAGAATAATCTAAGTTAAGATCTATTTAATTAATTAAATACTATATAGTTATTCCTGTTTGAGATGGAGACTATGAAATCACACACTGATAGATGTCCGCGGATATAAATCAACAATAGACACTATAGTTCTCTCTAGAAACAAACTAGGAATATTGCACACGTCCGTAGCGCTTCACAACTTTTGGTCGACTACCATCAAAGTTGTTTTTTCCAGACTCTTTCAATACTGTGTCTGAATGACGTCACAAACTGTCTAGACACTAGACAGTCTAGAAGCTATTTTTCTCTCTCCCTTTCCGACTTAATGTCAACAACTGACTGGCTGGCATTTCATCTGGGGAATCATCCCTGTACACAAAGTCCCGCTAACCTGTAATCTGGAGAAATCTTGTCCCCACAACAAAAGATCATGCCGACCTACATCCAGACAGTCCGTCTACCACATCAAAGAATGGCTGCCGCTTGCAGACGTATGGCGCGATAGTCCTTCCTCGATCAATAACACATCAAAGAATGCCGACTGTTTGTAGACGTTTTGGCGCGACATTCTGTCATCGATCGACATCCAAGATTTTATGTGACAAGACCCCATCTTGCTAGAATGTGTATAAACAGAATTCAATACAAATCATCAACAGGCAACGTGTTCAGGGTGTGACACAATTCCAACAATACAGAAGCAGGTAAAATCAACGGCAATAAAAGATCTGAAGGTCGGCATATTATGTAGCTGGAGGCATACTTTATTAGCCCAACTAATAGTCCATTGCATTTCCAAAACAATCCATGAAAATTAACAATTTATATTTAAGGTCTGTTATGGCCAGACGGGCCGGTAATTTACAATATATTACTATATTTAAATATATATACGTTGTTGAAGACGCTAGACCCTAATGATTCTCAAATCCATGCCGCTATCCTTCTGTCATTCCTAATCTGGATAGGTTTGACTTTGCCGTGCCATGCCAAGTCCCGTTTGATATGTTCACTTCTGTCCATTATTTCGGGCTCATATCGTTGCGTTCCCAATCTTCTCGTTATCCTCTGCAATCGGTATTGGCTATGATAACGTTGTCCTGCCAGTAAATATCTTTCCAAGTTCCAGACAACTTCAACGTGCTGCTGCTCTGTGTTCTGAATGCCCGGTTGTTATTGACATTTTCTTGACGTATTTTGTTTTCTACGTCAGAGTCTTGGTTTTCAATTCGCCTTTGGTTCGCGATGGTTTGTTTACGGAATAATAGTTGCGCTACTAACTACTTATGAAGAGTATCTTATGCAATAAGTCGCTATCAATGAATGTAAGAAAGTGCGTACTAAATGCTATATAGAACCAGTTTTGCTGTATGGCAGCGGAATCTTGGAATGTAAATGATACAAATTAGGAATACTTAGAGAGCAACAGAGATGTGGTTTTAAGACGAATGTTGCAAATATCCTTGGACTGCAGAGTTAACTAACAATGATTGCCTGAAAGAGGTCTAATGAAAACTAGAACACAATAGATACAAACAATAAGAAAGAGGAGCAAACAAGCTTTCTTTGGTCATTTGATGAGAAGAGAGGCCTTTGGAGAACATCGTGACAGCTGGAAAGATCGAGGGTGAAGAGAGGCAGAGGCAGACCAAGAGAAATGATGCTGGACGGATTGAGACGGTGGCATGGAGGAACTATCATCAGCAGAGTGATCCAGAACACCAAAGACCGAGGTCTGTGGAGAGCCAATGTACGCCTACCGCCAGCCGGCACGGGCACTTGATGCTGATGTACCTGAAATGACTGGCAAATGGCCACTTCTGTAAATTTGGTAGTGATCATTCTTTAAGAAAGATTAATTTAAATTTTGATGTGCACAGCAATAGTAATGTCTTTAGCAATTTTGGTCAATATTTAAAAATTGGGTTTCTACTTATGAAATCGTACCAGTTAGATAGAGCTTGACAAGACGAATCCAACGGTATCTCAACGAAGAGTATCCATTAATTCTAAGCGGAGTTATGAATTTTTTTGGTGACGTAATTTAATACCAAGGAAGTGCAATGATAACCTAAGAGATAGTAAGATTTATTGCCGCCCTAAAATTGGAAGCTGAGAAATTCTGGCTTGTTTATTTTTAAACGGACACCGTAGTGCCATATATCATTGTGTCCGGGGCGGCGAGGCCTAACTTGACGTATTATTTAAATTTTTCGATAGGATGTGCCGTGATCTAATTAACAATTAATTATCCTCCCTCAAAAATAAATGAAAATGTACTTACAATTCCTTGATCTGTTCACTATACACTGCATTATCTTTCTATTGTTGATAACATTTCCTGCAATATATTAGTTAGTCTTTCCTCTTGAGCCCAAGGCGGCGCATAGGGCAGTAGTCCCATTTATATTAATTAAATGCCATGTGAAATGTTCGTCGTTAGTGAAAGAACAATTCATGAAAATGTACTCATATTGTCTTAATGTACCAACTGCATTGCAACAGCTTTCTTTTGTTGATTAAATATCATGCATTAATGTAAGTAAATAAGTTTGTAACTGCTGTATAAATTAAGCAGTAGTTAATTAATTATTAAAATATTAAATTTAAAAAAAAATAAGTAAATAAAATATTCGCTAATAATGGATTTCTACTTCTGCTCAATAATTACACTGTTCTGTATCTAGAAGTGAGCAATTAATAATTAAATACTAACTTTAAAAAACCCATAACTTATTTCACAGTATTTTATTTAAATTTAAATAATTAAGTACTGGTGCTCTGCTAAGAAATAAGTTAAGTACTCCAGGTTTACAGAGACGGGTCTGAAAACTGGGTTTCAAAATTATTTTCAGTCATGTCAAATGCTGAAATATTATACAAGTACACAGATACATTACTGCTACAAATGACACTTGTATTCTGTTTAAGTTTAGTAGTTAAATTACCAGTTCTAATTATAAATAAATATAGGTCCGCTAAAGTTTAGTACTATTGTATGGTATGGGCGCCGCCATCTTGAATTTTGTCTTATGAAGGCCATGTCACGAAATATTTTGTCCTGAACTCCAGCTAACACCAGCTGTGTTGAAACTCTTCACATTTATGTAAAATTGGACGAGGGATTCATAAATGGATTAAAAAGTTAAGTCTTCTGTTTACTTTCAGGAGTTATAAGACTGATTTGCTTATTATTAGTAAACAGACTGGAAAAACCCCCAGAAAAACACTTTGTCGGCATAAAACTTTTGACGTATAAAAGAAGGTCCTATACTGCAAAGATCAGAGTAGATTTCCCTGTCGACGTACCATGCTGCTTTCGAAGAATTAAATTCTTGTATGACAATGTAACAACCGGAATTGATCATTGGACGCAACTAATTACGCGTGTATCAAAATCGAGTCCCAAGACAAAGCCCGGAAAGTTCGATAATTCTGACATTGCTAATTCTTGCATTTGAATGTTGGCAGGCCTGACTTTTGTTTCTTTTCTTTATGTGATCACATTTTCTCCCATGGGAACATCAGTGAAAAAAAGAGGGAATTTCCATTGGCACCACATGCTTTAGTTTAAGATCAATAGTGTCCAGTTGTTTGACCAATTCAAATAAATCTTCAAATATGAAGGGGTTGAATGATTTTTGCACTGATTTAGCAGTTTCTGCAAGTCATTTTGCCATCCTGTGTTGGACAGAGTTGAACATAGATTAAATCAGTTGTGGTACATCAGGCCTGTGCAATTTAGGAAGGCCATAAATTTGGGGGTTTATGAGCCCTGTGGGATGACCAACTGTGCAGTCACCTCACTGATGAATTTACTATCTAAAAGTAACTGAATCTCTGTTCTCACTTGTGCATCCAATTCCTCAGGGTTGCTGGCTTTAGGATCTAACCAAAATTTGGATGGAATTGATCAAATTTCTATTTTGTTGAAAGCATCAAAGATGTGACTCCTGAGATTAGTTAGTTAGTTAGTTAGTCACAGTTCCAACTTCACAGCAACGGGTCGTCCCCATTATGCTCCGTTCCTGTGCCAGTGAATATCACACAAAACGCTCCCCACTGCCCAATGTGAAAAGTGGAAAAGACAGGAGTCTAGACAAACAACAGCCCTCACAGATACACTGTGCATAATGCCGCCGCCAGAATGTCAACACACCAGTTCCCCACGAAACACCCAATTCATCTCTGATGGAATTGGCAGTCATTTTCGTATCTGGATGTTTCCTAGATGTTCACCTACACAGTCCACGAACATACAGTTCATCACCGACGGCAGTGGCAGTCAACCAGAAGCCCAGCAGCCACGCATTTCTGCATAAGTCAAAAACTGGTCAACTCTGGGACATAGCCACCTGCCATCGCTCTGAACATGCAGTCACGTTCCAAAAAAAAACTTGGGCAGATTCAAAAGCACTTCACATGAAACTCACAGCTCACAGTGTCGAGCCACGCACTCACTCACTCAGTAGCAGGACAACGGAACCATCCTGAGATGGTTGTTGTGAATAGCTTGATTGCCAGAGTAGCTTAACAATGATTGCATGGAAGTGGCTAATGAAAGTAGAATGATATATACAACTACCAGAAAGAGACAATAGAAATCTTTAGTATTGTGATGAGAAGAGAAGCGTGGGAGAGCATTGTGATGACCAGAAAGATAAGTGGGTAAAGAGACATGGGCAGACAGAGAGAGATGATGCTGGATGGACTGTATGGTGACATTGAGAAATATCAGCAGAGTTGATCCTGAGCAGGGACCAAGATCTGAGGAGATACATGAACACCTAAGGTAGTTGGCAGGGCACATGATAATGATGTAGTCTCATGTTTCTTCAGATTACAGGTCTGAGTAACATAAGCACCACAATCATCAAACTTGTAAGGTGCATGTGTTCTCTCAGACTGCCACCTAGAGTAAAAGAAGCACCACAAACATCACATTTGTAAGGTCTTTCTCCTGTATGTGTTCTCTAGTATTTAATCAGACTGCTAGCTTCGAATGAATGAACGAATGAACGACCTTTATTTTCAAAGGGTAACAAATTGGGCACACAGGCCCATTTTACATTTGGCCCTTCCAATCACTCACATTTCATTCATCACTGCATAGTGCATTCACATAGGAAAAAAACATTGTCAAATGAATGTTGTAAACATAAACAATGCATGTTACCATGTTTTGAGACAAACCCCCCACCCATCCTGTATCCATCCGCATGCCCCCCCCCTACACACATACATCCATCACCCAGCCACACACATACCCACAGGCACATACATGTCCCCATCCATCCCCCAACCCACACACACCCCCACATACACCATCTCCCCATCCACACCATCTCCCGCCCACCCACATACAAACCCAGGAAAACATGCATGCATCCACCCATCCATACCCACATCTCCCCACCCACACGCACACATCCTCAACCCATCCCATAACCTACCAACACTCAACCACCCACCCACATATCATCCACTATCCACAAACACACCCCCAACCACTAAGCCAAACACACATCCCCCAACCACATATCCAGCACTGACACACAGATATTCCTGCCAACTCAATATCCCGCACCTACCCACACACAAAAGCCGTACCCACCCACACACCTCCCACTCACCCCCAACCTACACTCACTCACCCTCCCACTCACCAACATCTCCAATCAACGATCTCCAATCACACATCCCTTAACTACACATCTCACCACCCATACACTCACACATCTCCCCACCCATCCTCACCCACCAACATATTACTCATCTAATAACACACATGAACCACCAACACACACCCAACCACCCACAACCCCCAGCCATACACTCATCTCACACACACACACACACATCCACCTACTCACGTACTCATCCATCAACCACTCACACCCACCCATCAACACATGCATCTCTCATCTACCCTCCCACCCACACACACCGCAACCACCCAGCCAAACACACATCCCCCATCCTCACATACATCCTTCATCCACTCGCACAACCCACACCTCCCCTCCCACACAACACCCCACTCATAAATGCATCTCCCCCCCACCACACACACACACACATCCCCCACATGCATTCCCCATACACATCCCTGCCCACACATCTCTCACACACATATATCTCCATACCCACCCACACATCCCCCACCTACAAACATCCTCACCACCCACACATACATCCTCCACCCACTCACATTTACCCCATCCACACTCACACCCACACAGACATACTCATACACCCATACCACACCCATCCCCCAACCCACACACATCTCCCACACACCCATTCACCCACCCAAATACATTCCCTACCCACACCCCAACCCACCAACACCCACATACTTCTAACCATCCTCTCAAATATCCCCACCCACACATACACACATCCCTCACACATACATCCCCCACCGACCACACATCCCTTCACCCTTCAATAAAAGAAGCACCACAATCATCACATTTGAAAGGTTTCTCTCATGTATGTATTCTCTTGTGGATCATCAGACCGCTACTTTGAGTAAAAGAAGCAACACAATCATCACACTTGTAAGGTTTTTCTCCTGTATGTATTCTCTTGTGAGTCTTGAGGTGGCCAGATTCAGTAAAAGCAGCATCACAAACATCACATTTGTAAGGCTTTTCTCCTGTATGTGTTCTCTTGTGATTCTTCAGATGGCCACTATGAGTAAAAGAAGCACCACAATCATCACATTTGTAAGGTTTCTCTCCTGTATGTGTTCTCTTGTGGATCATCAGACCGCTACTTTGAGTAAAAGAAGCAACACAATCATCACACTTGTAAGGTTTTTCTCCTGTATGTATTCTCTTGTGAGTCTTCAGGTAGCCAGATTTAGCAAAAGAAGCACCACAATCATCACATTTGTAAGGTTTTTCTCCTGTATGTGTTCTCTTGTGAGTCTTCAGATTGCCATCTCGAGTAAAAGAAGCACCACACACTTCACACTTGTAAGGTTTCTCTCCTGTATGTGTTCTCTTGTGATTCTTCAGGTGGTCATCACGAATAAAAGAAGCACCACAATCATCACACTTGTAAGGTTTCTCTCCTGTATGTGTTCTCTTGTGATTCTTCAGGTGGTCATCTCGAATAAAAGAAGCACCACAATCATCACATTTGTAAGGTTTCTCTCCTGTATGTGTTCTCTTGTGGATCATCAGACTGCTACATTGAGTAAAAGAAGCACCACAATCATCACACTTGTAAGGTTTCTCTCCTGTATGTGTTCTCTTGTGGATCATCAGACTGCTACATTGAGTAAAAGAAGCACCACAATCATCACACTTGTAAGGTTTCTCTCCTGTATGTGTTCTCTTGTGGATCATCAGACTGCTACATTGAGTAAAAGAAGCACCACAATCATCACACTTGTAAGGTTTCTCTCCTGTATGTGTTCTCTTGTGATATCTTCAGGTGGTCATCTCGAATAAAAGAAGCACCACAATCATCACATTTGTAAGGTTTCTCTCCTGTATGTGTTCTCTTGTGGATCATCAGACTGCTACATTGAGTAAAAGAAGCACCACAATCATCACACTTGTAAGGTTTTTCACCTGTATGTGTTCTCTTGTGAGTCTTCAGGGTGCCTGCTGTAGTAAAAGAAGCAACAAATTCATCACACTTGTATGGCTGCTCTCCTGTATGTGTTCTCTTGTGAGTCTTCAGGTAGTAAGCTTCAGTAAAAGAAGCACCACAATTATCACACTTGTAAGGTGTCTCTAGTGTATGTATTCTCTTGTGATTATTGTTCTTTTGGTACTCTAGATGGTCATCTCGAATCAAAAGGCCATCCCATTCATTACATTTGTTTGGCATTCCTTCAGTATGTGTTCTCTTATGTCTGTCTACACAAACATTTGGACAAGAAACATCAGATAAGTCTCCTGTAAGAGTTCTTTGAGAGCTATAACTGACAAAATCAAAAAATTCATCAAAAGACTTTGCAAAGCTCTGTGTATGTTTTTCTTGTGTTTCTATATATTGCTGCTGACAATTCTCAATAGCCAGAGATAGTTTATTGTTTGTATCAATCACATTCTCTGACAATGGACAATTATGTTGATGTTTTACTGATGTCATACAAGTGTTCTCAATCATTCTTGATTCTGAATTGCTGTGTTCTGTCATTTCTTGAATGATGCTACCCCCAGCTATGTCTACTATTTTACTGAATGTGTGACTCCTGTCCTCACACAGAACATCTGGTAGTTCTTTTTTCTCAACCTTCATGTCTTTGCTGTCAAATGTCCACTTTTGTACATGCTCTTGTACGGAATGGTAAGGACTGTTTGAAGACCAAGCATGTATTTCTGAAACAAACCAAAATAAATTATGAACATCCTCTTGAATATACCAGGCATTGATTATGACCAGATGTGCATGTGTAATAAACTCCCCCGATGGTGTTTCCACCCTGTCGTGGTGGGGGAGCTTGAATTTCTCAATGACCCTGAGAGCTACACGACCCGGCGGTAGCGTAGCTACCAACTAGGCCTCCCAAGCCGGACAGGTCAAAGGGTAGAGAATAGACAAAAGCGAAACACCCTGGCCCTCCAGGTTGGGGGTTGAAGCGTGGGGTTAACATCCCCACCTTTGTAAAAACCTTTCTTTGTTATGAAACAAATACATGAGCCTCGATATCGGTCTGACTTATCTGGACAGCGACCTTGGAACGTTAAAGGACTTTTGAGATTTGGAACATGGAATGTACGGACACTATATCGAGCTGGAGCGGCCGAAAAACTAACCCGGGAGCTGGTTGAATATCAAATTGATATAACAGCAATTCAAGAAATAAGGTGGCCAGGAGAGGGTACTTTAGAGCAAAATGGAATGATTATAATATATGGAGGAAACACCCAAAATAAACATGAATTAGGAACAGGATTTGTCATAAAAAAAGAGTTATGGGGGAACGTTTTAAACTTTAAAGCTTTTAATGACAGGATTAGTAAATTACGAATAAAAGGTAAATGGAAAAATATAACGATGATTAATGTACATGCACCTACTGAAGAGAAAGAAGATGATATTAAAGAAGACTTTTATAATGATCTGGAAGATGTCATAGAGAAACCCCCAAACAGGACATCCTGATTGTGCTGGGAGACTTCAATGCAAAATAGGTAGAGAGCAAACTAATAAAAAAGTGGCCAGTATGGAAAGCCTACATACAACTTCAAATGATAATGGATGGAGAGTCATCAACCTGGCAGAAGCCAAAGGACTGCAGATTAGCAGTACCAGACTACAAAGAAAGGATATACACAAACAAACTTGGAAATCATGTGACAAGAGAACCTATAATCAAATAGATCACATTTTAATTAACAACAGAAATGCATCAAACATACAGCAAGTCAGAAGTTATAGAGGAGCTGAGTGCCACAGTGACCACTTCCTCGTTGGAGCAAAATTTAAAATAAAACTTAAGAGAGCTTTCTATACTAAATTACAAAGATTACACCCAACATATAACAGAGAAAACTACAAGACATTACAGTCAAAGAGAAATTTACAGATGAAATCAGATGTAAACTTGAAACTCTGCAAAATCCTTTGGAGGAAAGCGTTGACCAAACTTGGTTGAACATCAAGAATACAATTCAATCTACCGCAGAAGAATGTCTCGGTGTGTTAACCACGCATAGAAAAAACAGGTGGTTCAATCAAAAATGTGAAGCAGTCATTAGGAAGAAGAATGCCAGACACGTATGGTTAAATGACATCAATAACATCCAAAAGGAAGAGCATCATAGAAATGAATGTAAAGAGGCTACAAAAATAGTCAGACAGCAGAAGCGAGATATATGAGTAATATAATCAAAGATATGGAAACTAATCACCAGAAAAATGAATCCAGAAAATGTTTTAAAGAACTGAAGTCATGAAACGAGGGCACCAACAAAACACATATGGTTTAAAAGCAAAAATGGGAATATGATAAATACCAATGAGGAATGTGCAACACATGGAAAGAATATTTTATTGAATTACTAAATTGTGAAGCTCCAAGTAACATTTTCCCACAGGAAGAGGTTCTAACATGTGAACCACAAATTGAAGAACCTACATTTCAAGAAATCCTATATGTAATCACACGACTTAAAAACAATAAGGCAACTGGGACTGATGGAATTGCTGCTGAATTTATAAAGGCAGGTGGCCATGCATTACATCTAAAGCTATACGAACTAATAATAAAAATCTGGAGGACAGAAGAATTACCCCATGACTGGAAAGAGTCATTATTGATACCTATCTTTAAGAAAGGAGACAAGTTCCAATGTGGAAATTATAGAGGAATATCACTACTGTCCACAAGCTATAAGATACTATCCGCAGTATTACTAAATAGACTAAAAACCATATTCAGAAGACATATTAGGTGACTACCAGGCGGGTTTAGACAAAACAGATCAACAATAGATCAGATATTTATCTTACGACAAAATAGCCGAGAAACATTGGGAATATAAAAGAGATCTCCATAACATTTTTGTGGATTTTAAAAAGGCTTATGATAGTGTCCATAGGAATAGTCTATGGAATGCTATGCAGGAATTTGGAATACCAAGGAAGTTAATCAACATGACCAGACTATGCATGGAAGATACTTATAATATAGTAACATATAAAGGCAGGAAATCAGACCCTTCCAAATAACATCTGGCTTGAAACAGGTGATGCACTATCGCCGCTACTCTTCAATCTGGCTCTAGAGAAAGTTGTAAGGAAGGTAAAGGAGGAATGTGATATTGGAGGAACATCCAAGCTGCTTGGTTATGCAGATGATATAGATATTATAGGGCAAAGTGAACAAAAGACATTGGAAATATTGACTCACTTAAAGGAAAAAGCCCAACAGATGGGGCTGGTTATCAACCAAGATAAGACAGAATATATGGTAATTTCAAGAGACGGAATGGCTAAAAACTCTGGCCATATACAAAATAGATAATATGAACCATTAAAAGAACGGAACATACAAATATACCTGGGTACAAATCTTCAACTGCTTCCAACATCATAAGGGAAGAAATACAAACTAGAATCAACTCTGAAATAAGATATACTATGCACTACAACATCTACTAAAATCAAAGGCGCTATCTCGTAACACCAAAATCACAATATACAAAACACTGATCAGACGCAGTTGTGCTGTATGGCTTCTGAAACCTGGAGTACAACGAAAGGAGACGAAGCCTTGTTACAAAAACCTTTGAGAACAAAATTTTAAGACGCATCTTTGGACCCATTAGGGATACACAAAGTGGAGAGTGGAAAAGAAGAAGTAACAAAGACATTTATGATCTGTTTAGAGTCCCGCTAATCACTGGTAGCATGAAGGCTAATAGACTACAATGGCTGGGGCATATAGAAAGAATGGAGATAATAGGGAAACAAAACTCGCTTACACTCAGGAAATAAATGACCGTAGACCCCGAGGTAGACCAAGAAGAGCGGTGGAGAGATAATACATGTACAGACCTACAAGCACTTGGAATCAACGACTGGCAAGAGAAGGTCCACCAGAGAGACGAATGGAGACGGATTGTATCTGCAGCAAAGAACCTCAATGGCTCGGAAACGCTGAAGAAGAAGAAGAAGAAGAAGAAGAAGAAGAAGAAGAAGAAGAAGAAGAAGAAGAAGAAGAAGAAGAAGTATGTGTAATCAAGCAGGCACACATTACAGCTATAGACAATCAATTTCAAGTGAAGACAAGATGGAGAAGAAAAATTATTAATTTGTTCATGTGTGATCTTTGGCTATTAATGACGATAAAACAAATTAAAATGAAATATTTTAGTCACTTGAAATGTCACAAAACTTTGGAGAGAACAATAATGGAGGGGTATATGCCTGGGAAAAGAGGAAGAGGAAGGCCAAAGAAAAGATGGGTGCAGGATGTGGCTGATGGATCTCCAGATTGGTGTATCGGACACTGGACATCTTACTTATGATTGAGAGGTTTTTCAGAAGGTTGCTATGGGAGCTAGGTTCTGCAAAGGACATGCTAAGGAATGAATGAATGAATAATCTCAGCTGATGTACGATCTAAGTTTGTGATGATATCAGCTGATGTATGATCTAAACTGATGTATGATCTAGGCTGATGTATGATCTAAGTTCAGGTATATCTATGCTGATGTTTGATCAAAGTTCACGATGATATAAGCTGATGTATGATCTAGGCTTATGGCATTATCTATGTTCAGGTATGATCTAGGCTGATGAATGATCTAAGTTCAGGTATGATTTGGGGCAATTCGATTGTTAAGGAATGTAGTTCGAAAATGGAAGAAATCGGCTGGATATAACAAAACAGGCAGACTTGAGACTGAAGTTAACTAAATTGGAACCTGACATAAAATCTCTTTGCAGCAAGCATCAAGCTTAGGTGGGGCATAGCACAAACAAGGTTGGGAAACACTGATCTAGACTGTTGTATGATCTTAGCATATGTATGATCTAGGCAGATGTATGATGTAAGCTCAGGTATAACGTAAGAGAGGCGAAGTGACTGTGCAATTGTAAATTAACAGATTAACATGTATTCCATGTTTAATACATTACCAAAATCTTTTTACTTATGAAATCTATTTTAAGTACAGTTATCACTAAAAAAAAATGTATAACAGCAAAAAATATTGATATTTCATTGCAGACACAATTATGAGTGTTAACCTCCTGCATGAAACTAACATTTATGATGCAACCTGCGGTAACATATTACAGAAAACAATGCCATTATCTCAGTCCATCCAGCATGCAATCATCACAGTGTTTTCCAATACCCTGGTGTCATGGTTTCGACTTACATTGTCATGAGTGTATTGATAGTATCATGAGTTGCCGTTTATAATGATTAACTTCAATATGTGCAATGTCTAACCAACACTTAAGAACTCCAAGTATAACAGGATAATGGTTCTTTCAAATATGATATTTCTCCATTCATAATTTATATTACACTTTTCCAATGTTTCAAATCATCACAAAGTTGTAGTATCAATCACTTCTACACTACACTGATATAACACTATAAAACATTGATGTCACTCTAAACGTTGGCCATCACCTACTTTGAGTCCGAGACATGTTTTCCCTACCACGGTGTTAGCTTGAGTGTCATGTTTTTGAGAGACCTTTCTCCAACTCAGTCCAAAATGTGCTTCTTGCTCAAGGCAATATGCATGTGCCACCATGACAAGAGTGTGACAACAGCTCACACTCCCAGTCATGACACTTGGTATCTATATCTATAAAACAGAGTGTATGGTTGTGTGTTTGTGGGTATTTATGTATTGGATGCGTTCGATAACTGTACATCTGATTGAGATGAAATTTTCTACACGTCTTCCTTTCATTCCTGTGCAACCGACTATAATAATTTCTTAATGTAAAATCTTCTACTTATTTAATAACATTTACTTTTCCATTTTCATTATATAATGTCTATATAGCAGGGGGACTTCACTCTAGAAAAGTTATTTCAAGGGGCATAACTTTTAATAACATTCCTATATACTTTATAGTCATATTGTTGGACTTACTTGCACTATTGTTAAACTCTTTGTCTATAGTTATTTTCAGGCATATGAGTTATAATAAATAATGATATAATCTTTAAGGCATTTTCAAAGTTTTCATAAAAATAATGCATAATGCATAACATTGTAACCCATTCTTTTTCTACAGTTTTTATTGAATGGTGTGTGGAAGGACATTCTTTTAAGTTACTGTGCGCCAGGAGCTGGGCGAAACCACGCCGGGTCAGATAGATAGACAGATAGTCGGGAACTGGAAGCTTATTTGACTACTTATATGAATTAAATGACATGCTCCCACCAGGGACTGGGTTGAAGCCGGGCCGGGTCAGACGACAGATAGACAGACAGACAGTCGGGAACGCGAGAGCTTATATGACTACGTATATGAATTAAATTAGATGCTCCCCACCAGGGACTGGGTGAAGCCGGGCCGGGACAGACAGACAGATAGACAGACAAACAGATAGTCGGGAACGGGAGAGCTTATATGACTACGTATATGAATTAAATGAGAAGCCCCCCATCAGGGACTGGGTGAAGCCGGGCCCGGTCAGACAGACAGATAGACAGACAGACAGATAGTCGGGAACGGGAGAGCTTATATGACTACTTATATGAATTAAATTAGATGCTCCCCACCAGGGACTGGGTGAAGCCAGGCCGGGTCAGCCAGACAGACAGACAAACAAGCAGACAGCAGATGATAGATAGATAGATCCCCTCCAGGGCCTGGGCGAAGCCGAGCCGGGTCAGCTAGTACTCTATAAAGCACAAGTATATGTCTTTCTGTGTATCAACTGATCTCCATATTAGTGTTTGTAATGTGTATATTCCATTATTTGTAACTTTTCCTTTGACATATCCATACTGTGCTTCACCAGTTTCCATCTTTATTTCCATTCTTGTTCTCATAATTCTGAGTAGATGCTTGGTGACATGGTTTATGAGGTTGAGCATACATAATTCACCATATTTATTAGCTCCTTGTCTTTTCGTTAGAGCTATAAATACAGATTTCATAATATCACTGGGTATGTATCCACTGTTGTAAATATCATTCAACATTTAGATAATATTTGTGCTCCAAATTTTCCCAGTACTTCAAATTCATCAGCATGGCCTATGGATCATGTTCTTAAACATCCGGTGTGCTGATATCCCTACACTAGACAGTTGGAATGAATTGTTGACCTATTGTCCTTTGCCAAGTAGCAGAACAGGAGAAATGACGCAATAGAAAATTAGAACAGAAATCGCAAACCAAATATGAATAGAATCTAAGACGCTGACGTAGAAAAGACAGAACGTCAGAGAGATTGACAACAACAACAAACAGTCAGATCAGAAAGCTTGTACAAGGTGGCAGCACGATTAGATTCTCAGGAGCTAGATACATTATATACTGGCTGGACTCCAATCTGATAGCTGACCAATATCAGACAGGACGACGAGATCACTGATACATTATATATGGCAACCTGAAAAGCATGGACCACGACGATCAGATTAAATTGGGACTTGACTTAGCGAGTCAGAACAAGGTGACATAGAGGCAGTTTGGTGAAGGACAGGAGCACCAGGTCGTTCTCGTGATAATCATTGATATGTGCAACAAGTCAATTGATATTTGTATTTGTCACTACCATCCCACCTGGCCATAACAGCACAGTATGCAAGCGTTTGTAAATGTTTATTATTGCCAGTAATCTGATGTCACGAATTGGATAAGGGCAAATAAATATTGCCTCCAAAATAACGCATCCTAGCTCGGAGTCTTTATTCACCGTTCATTGTTATTTGCGCTTTGATGACCTGTTGGAGGGTACGACCCTAGACCCTTTCAATGTTGCTGATGTTTTGCTTGTTCACAACCAGTTACCTTCTCAGCATCCTTGGCGTGAGAACATAAATTGCAAGCACCTCTTAAGTCGAAGTGGGTTTGCCTGATGACGATGGACACTGTTAATAAGGAAAGCTAATTCACACGCAACATTAGGTCCAGCACTACTAGAAATTGTGTGTTTGGACTATGCTTGAGTTCAAAGCAAGCAAGTGCAAAACAAAAAAAAATCTACGATTCATTTGGCCGAGCTGTTTTTCCTTCCTTCATATGTTGATAGCACCAATGATTTCATCTTTTAGTACAAGTGGACCTTCTAAGTTACTTTCTTCTGTTAATTCTACTCTTTCTCCATCATATTTTTTTCTCCCCGCTTTCCATCCTGTTTCAGGATATTGCGGTCATACATCAGTATCTTCCAGCTGTATGTTGATTCTAGGCTAAGGTTATGCTCATCAGCACGCCACGATTGAGCGACCGGCCTCCATACTCTCATAAGTCACTGCCGTGACTCGAACCGCTTCCAATTCTCGTGCGCTCACGTCAACCACTGAGAGTATTCGGGGTTACGGAGAAAGCTGCTAACTCCGAAGCCAGGGAGACCAGCTCTCCATCATATAATAAATATTTTATATATTCATTCTATTTGTTTATTATATGAATTATGAATAACATTTGGGAACTGCGGTAAAGCTGTGGAATGTAAACAATATAAAATAACACAAAGTAATACAGCTTTACAGAACAGAATTCTATTATGTAAAGCTGCATTACTTTGTGTTATTTTACACTGTTTATATTTCTTTATTATAGCACTTTCTTCTAATAATATTTTTGATGTTTTTTTTAAATTTCAAACAGTGTCTTCAGTAGTATAGTGGTAAGTATCTCCGCCTGTCACACAGGAGACCAAGGTTCGATTCCCCGCTGGAGAGGCAATGGAAGGGGCTGATGATTGGTCCAAGGTATGGTGTCCGCCGTACGTGCTGGAGTCCCGGGTTCAAGCTCGGTGAGAACTGGATATTTCACGTGGACTTCTGAACAAAAACTTTACCCTGACTCTGGGTAGTGAGATCGGACGCCTATGTGTTATATTGTGCACGTAACAAATCCCTTGGCAGTTCGACCGAAAAGAGTAGCCTAACGGCGCTGCCCAGGCATTTCAAGTTAAAAATCTACCCAAAGTATTTCAGGATCTTCATTGGTGCTACGGAGTTCATGCACTGAGCTGAGATTTTTCCGGACTCAGTTTGAGTTAGGAGTAGAACAGAGCACTTAAGGGTTACACCCTTGTGCCATGATGTTGATCCGAGTCACACTAAACTAAACTAAAACTATTTCAAACCTCCTTCGATTACTCTTAGTTTTTGTCTTGTCAACTCATTAATATGTATGTGCATATTCTTTCATCTTTATGAAAACTGGTATGAAGAAGGAAAATAAGGGAGGAATAAGTAAATGAGAACACTCATTCATCCAACTCATTTCCCCACCTACAATGGTGTAAACATGAATAGATGCACAACACTGACTGCTTGTGGGCCAGAGAAGAAAAGAATAACACGAAGAAAGAGATCACCACTATAATGTATGGCCCACTTCATTTATTCCTGGTGTTGAAAACATTTATTTCCAATCATCATATTATACAGATTTGTGTGATATGCCCAGAAAGCCAGTCAGGCAGCTAAGCCTGTGAGCTCGAATGACACAACTCGGGTTATCATGAGGAAAGTTCAAGCAAGAGTTCCTCACTCAAGAATGAGGAAGCTTAATGACAGGTCATCCAGCTTAGCAACAAGTCATACAAGAGCAACCAGTCATACAATTCAGAGAGGTTACACATTAGATGCAAGGGACATATTTACAACAGGTACTTTACATACTTGGACAGTATCAACTAGTGAAGAGTGAGTGACTCAGCTGTGGAGGTTTTTTTTGGGTGTGAATCCTCAGAAATCCTCACCACAAGCTGCATTACATGCATTAATCTCAGCATCTGCCAGACCATTGTGTCAGCGAGCAATGTTGTTCTGTTCACAGTCTGTCATCTAAATCATAAACCCCTCTTCCCAATTACCTACATAGTAGCCCCCTGGCACCAAGTACTATTTTTATTTCTTGTGATTTTGTTTGAGATATCGCCATTCAGGGATAGAACAATCCAAGCACCCAGTCACCATAGGACCTGAAAATGTTTACCTGGTGCCGGAATTTTCAAATTCAGTTCTAGAAATATTTTATATTTTAATATTTTGTGTCTGTGACAAGGTGACCAGAATCCCATATAGTTTTTATTAGACTGGGATAACCCTCAATAACCCCGTTATGTATTTCCTTATTATTGCGTATTGGTACAATATATCCACATTATATACGATAATCGTGGTTGTGTCTTTGTGTGTCCTTTATGCGTTCCTGAACTGTCCATCCGATTGAGATGAAATTATCTATAGATGTTCTTCTCATTCCCGCACAGCCAACTGGCATAGTTTGTTAGTTTACAAACAGTTATTTACATAATAAATTAACATTAATTAAAATATTACAAGGGGACTTAACTTAAGAAACAAAAGTTAAAGGGACATTACTTTTAGTAGAATTGCTATATACTGTAATTTAAATAACTGTTGTATTTTTCTTAAGTTTTATAAAATGTTTAAAGAAGTTATCTACAGTTACATGAGTTACAAACAAAGTGATAAAAACTTTAAGGCATCTTCAAAGTTTTCATAAAAATAATGCATCTATCTTAGGTAAGTGAAAATTTTCTAACTCATCTTTTTATTTCTCTTCGACATCTATACTGAATAATGTAATTTTTTTTTTGCTGACAAGGGACAACACAAAGCAAGCAGGGGCAACCCACATGTGGCTTTAAACATGGCTTGAACACAAGTCTTAATAATCAAAAATAAGCGATGCCGACCGGCTGAAATTAAACCCGATTTATTCAGTATATATGAAACCCCTGAAATTAAACCTGATTTATTCAGTAGACGATTAGAGTTAAGATACATTAATTATGTGCTTAGCTTAGGAATTAACATATTCCTTTAGATAATATAGATATAACTTGAAGGAATTAGTTCAGAGATTAAATAAGTCATTTATTAATCTTTATCTCACCTAGTTAGATTACTAACACGTGGTCCAGTATCGCCCACTTAACAAAGATCAACCCTGGGGGAATTCTCCAGCCCTAATATCGTTCTTGATTATGGCGAAAGTAATCTTAAGCCTAGCTAAGAAATCTTCTGGGTAATTAATTAGGTTTTAATTAAGATAAGGAAGATTATTGCTCGACTTACAAGTCATAACTATGGAAGATAACGAGTGGTGTTTCATATATTTAATGGTTTAATCATGTATATCCTGACGTCATCATTGTGGCGTGTGATTTGGTTTCATCCATTTAATTCATCCAATAATATGTGTTGTTAATTCATAATTGAGGACGACAACTTGTGTTGTTTCATACAATTAATGGTTCAATCATGTATATCATGACGTCCTAGTTGTGGTTTGTCAACTGTCAAAACTGTCATTTACTGCCAATATAGTACCTTGTGGTGTATGGCAGGGGGGTCTTTGAGCCTGAGGAATTAAGGCCGCCTGGCTAGTGCAGTCGCCACGAACTGTGCAGGTTAGGATTTTCTTTTTGCCCCAGACAGAAAAAAATCCCACACTTTACCGAGGGATTGAACCCGGATCTCCCGAATGGGAGTCCGGCATTCTAGCCACTCGGCCAGCTGCTCCTTGTTGTGGTCTATGATTGGATTTAATTCCATTTAACTTAGCTGATAATGTGTGATGTTAATTCGTTGTGTGAATTGTGATTCATGTGTTTCCATGAGTAAGCATGACTTAGAATACATCTGTTACTAGGACAGTAGTCTTTGACGTAGAGTATCCGAGTGGATATTCATAGTCAATTTAAATATAAGAAGGAACAGAATATCATTTGTGTGCTGTTTTGCATTAGATCAGTGTTCTGTTATTGATCTCAGTATAAGCAACCAAATAGGCAAATATTTGTAATTTGCAATATGAGACATGTGTAGGCCATTATAGGACATGGACAAGAGTTAGAGTTATAACTTTGTCTTGAAGGATTGCTCACCCCTTCTCACTGTCATTCGCAGAGCCTACACCCTGATCAACAGTAGTCGTAGTCACGACCGGTGACTGAGCTACACACCACTCACACTGATACAGCAGAGTGTGGTGTCCATACCACTACCCAGACTCAGCACCTTTCAGCTTACCATCCAGGAGGCCAAGGACCAACAGATATGTGGCAGACAACCCGTTTGCCACTACACACCATTTACCTACCATTTTGTCCAAAATAGGCCAGCTTACACTATCTATGATTATGAAATCCACTAGCTGATTGATTGTAGGAATTTAGAATAACTAAGGATATGGGTATTCCTTATGTGTCCATGAGTACCCTATGGGTCTCACATAGTGTTGTTAGACTCAGGCACTGAAACCGTTGCTGCAGCGATTGATCTTGACGACGCATACAACAGAGTACCACTGGATTTTTTAATGTTTCAGCTTCTTGAACTAAACGTAAGTCCATTCCTCCTTAGTTGGATAGATGCAGCCCTCTTCCAACGGAAAGTAGTTTTTAGATGTGGCAGTTGGACTTCGGAACCAACAACAATATATCCTGGCCTACCACAGGGATCACCATTATCTCCGGTACTGTTCAACGCCTACACAGTGAGAATCACCAGTGAGCAGATCACTGGACCTGGCAGGACATTGTCATATGCCGATGATGTTTTAGTGTATCGTCAGGGTAAGGATAGAGAGCAGGTTGCTGTGGAACTACAAACCGAACTCAGTCGCATAAGTACTTGGTGTGATGAAGCTGGGGCAATGGTCAACCCAACAAAGGCAACAGTGACTTGGTTCTCGTTGAATAATCATATTGTCAACAATCCAACACCAACTGTAATGCTGTGTTCAGAGACGGTGGAAAGAACGCAGGCAATGAATTACCTGGGGATACGGTTTGATCGAAGCCTTGCTTATAATGTGCACATAGACCAGGTGATAACAAAGGCCAAGCGGGGTTTGGCAGCGATGCGGGTGATGGCGGCAGCAAACTGTGAGCAGCGCCATCTATGTCTTCTGTACGAGGGGCTGGTCATGTCTGTTTTGGAGTATGCAATGGCAATCCTGACTGTCAGCCATAAGCAAATAGAAAGGATGGAAAGGATACAGAATGAAGCTATGCGCATTATTCTTGGATGTACAAGAGATACAGCATGCAGGGCGATGCGCTACCTTCTTGATTTTCCAACCATTGAAGAGAGAATTCTACTGCTCGTAGAAAAACTAAGGAGTATAAACGGACTGAACACAGAAGAAGAACCATCTGCAAATCTAACCATTAGAGAACTCCTGTTTGCGGACGACCAAGCACTAATAGCAAAATCAGAAGCTGAATTACAAGACCACATGAATAGTCTAAACGAAATGTGTAGGGAACATAACATGAAAATTAGCACAAGCAAAACAGAGGTAATGACTATAACTAAAGAAGAACAAACAGCAACAATTCACCGAAACGAACATCCCTTGAAACAAGTAAAGAGCTTCAAGTACCTAGGAAGTATAATATCATCAAATGGCAGATCAGAAGACGAGATCGAAAATAGGTGCAATAAGGCAAATCAACTCATTGGACAAATGGCACCAATACTAAAGAACAAACATGTATCAATAACTACTAAGAAAGCACTTTACAACACAATCTTCCTACCAACTCTGTGCTACCAATGCCAAACCTGGACAATGACAGAAAAAGAGAAAAGAAAAATCACAACAACAGAAATGAGGTTCCTGAGAAGAATACTCAACGTATCAAGAAGAGATAAGATCAGAAATGAAGAAATCAGGACTAAAGTGGGGGTTAAAGCTGCTCTAGATATTATTAGAAAGCAGCAAGTCAAATGGTTTGGCCATGCATGTAGGCTACCAGTCAACAGCATGCCACAACAAGCAATGATGTACAGACCAGATGGAAACAGAGGAAGAGGCCGACCACGTAAACGTTGGATGGAGGGAATAACAGAATCCATGGGAATGTCGATATACGAAGCCCACAACCGGGCACTCTCACGAAGTTTATACTTCACCTCGACACCGCAAGGTACAAGAGGAACATGATGAGATGAGATGAGATGAAGAGAGAATGCAAGTTTGCAGGGCACGCGCCTACCTCAGAATTAACGCAAACACACAGCATCCACTGCATAGTGAGATTAGGAAGGTGAAGGGCAGCAGGTTAAAAAGAGGACGGTCGTGTATGGGTCAAGCCGAAGACATTCTTCAACAGGTGTGTTCACTTGAGGACTTAGAACCTGGCGAGGAGTGGGTGCAAGTGCCAACAGACTTCTGCACATCCTTTTCAGTTTGCATCCAACTAGATAGAAAATGCAGACAAGAAAATCCGGCTGCTGTTGAAGCTGAAGTACAAGCGTTGATTTTCGAGAATTCGCTAGACAGTGACGCGGTCATCTACACAGATGGATCGGTCGTCCGACATGTGAGAAGCTCATGGGCCTTTACAGCTCAGGCCGGAGGGAGAATTGTGAAGGAGGACTCTGGTGCTTTCACTGAAACCACAAGTAGCCTGACCATGGAAGTCATGGCAGTAAGTAAAGCAATAACATGGCTCGAGACACAGACATTCACTAGGGCTTGTTTCCTTAGCGACTCAATGAACATGATCAAGAGGATAGAGGAGGGGTCGATCCGAAGAGAATGGTTGCTGCCTCTGAAGCGGTCTCGGCTGGCAAAGATTAGTTTCATCTTCGTGCCAGGGCATGCGGGAGTACAAGGAAATGAGCGGGCTGACAAGCTCGCAGGTGAGGCTACTGTGGAGGGCGGACGCGCCATGGACCAGGCTGACATTCTGAATGCTCTACGAGAAGTGAGACTTTTGCAAGAACCAAGTGATGACTGTGAATCTACAACAATGGCCAGACTGCGAGAGCAGCAAATTAAAAGAGGGGTGGCCAAACAAGAACACCACGCAGGAAGCCAAAGAAGATTGATAAACCAACACAGAACTGGCGTCGTTAGCCGCTACACGCTGCGGGATTTGCTGAGGAGGGGATCCGAGCACTTATGGACTGAATGGTCCGATGTGCAACGAGGATGATCTGTCGACTAACTAACTAACTAACTAACTATAGTGTTGTTAGAATTAAACATCTAGGTTATACTTGTAATTATAACAAACTGCTTATGTCATTATCCAATGAGATCTAGTAGTATCATCAGATTGGGTGACGATTGAAAGGGTTGTGTCTATATATAAATATCAGTCTGTCTATCTCCTTGTTGTGAGAATGAATTAGATGGTGGGGACTCATTACTCATCCAGGCACATTAGCAGGAATCCATTGGCATACTATCTTTCTTTAAGTACGGTTGGTTGTCATAACTTTCTGCCCTGCACTGTTTAGAAGTAGTGATCCATTCTGGGACTTTGAAAATCATCCACCTAGAATCGCGAGTCTTTTGATCGCTTCTTCAGCAGTGGTTAGACTCTATTCATAGAAGTCTATTTTGTATCTACTTTGGTCTATTTTCCATCATAGGAGTATACGTTACGCTACAGTGTCCGTTATTCATATTAGACATGTCCATTACTTGAATTTAAAATGAATACTGTATATGTTCTTCTTGTTTATGTGTTTTCATTTTTCCATGTATCATGAAATCAGAATAATAAACATGCATTATACATGTTTGCACCATTGCAAGCTGACTTATAATTTCTGCAGCCATATGTTTACCTTAACATTGGCACCTTGCTGTCTTGACAGACGATAGTTTGTGCTTTAAAAAGGCATAATAACTTTTACCTATGGCGGTAGCGAATGTGACTGATAAGGCCAATTTGCACTGTAAATGTCCGTTAACAGTGGGTGCATGTGAACACATGGTCATTTCCACCATCATGCACCATCTTACGTCTCAAACGCTCGGTGTGTGACTTATCTGCAATAATTTTCTCCTTTGTCTTTATTCCATTTCTGATGTTTGCCCTCCATGCAACACGTTCAGCGGCGACTTGCTCCCAATGTGCATTATCAATGCCTGTATCAATCATGTCCCGCTTACACACATCTTTGTATCGTAGTAGAGGCCGACCCTGAGATCTCCTACCCATCTGTAATTCACCAAAAAAGATGTCCTTTGATATTCTACCATCATCCATCCTCCTAGGATGTCCTATCCATCTAAGTCTACGAAGACTGAGCATGGAATAAACTGTCACACAACCTGATCTTTCCAATACTTCAGTATTTTGTGATTTTGTCTTGCCACTTAATACCAAGAATTCTTCGCAGACGTCACATATGAAAGCTGTTTAAATGTTTCTCTTGGTGTGAGTAAGTTGTCCAGGTTTCACTGCCATAAAGAAGAGTACTAAGGACACAGGCTTGATAGACAAGGACTTTTGTTTTTGCAGTAAGCTTCCTGTTCTCCCAGACTCTTTTTCTTAATCTGTTCATTGTTGTTGCTGCCTTACCAATCCGGATGTTGATTTCCTGATCTAGGGATAATTTGCTATTTACCACTGATCCTAGATATGTAAAATGGTCTACCACCTCTAGTTCAGCGTCGTCAATAAAGATTGATGGTGCCCCGTTTGCACCTTGTAACATAATCTGTGTCTTCTTTTTGCTAATTGTTAAACCAAGTTCAGAAGAAGCATTGGAGAATGCAGATAGTAGGCATTGCAATTCTTCCTCAGAGTGGGTCGTAACTGCAGCATCATCTGCAAAAAGCAACTCTCTTATCAGTACCCTCCTAATTTTGGTCTTGGCCTTCAATCTCTGAGCATTGTAAAAGCCGCCATCTGAGCATGAGTGAATGTATATACCACTATCCTGATCTCGAAAGGCATATTTCAGTAGAAGTGAAAAGTATATTCCAAAGAGGGTGGGAGCTAGTACACAACCTTGCTTAACTGCACTCTTGATTTCAAATTCTTCAGAAGTTGCACCATCAAACTTAATTATACCCTTCATGCCTGTGTGGAACGATTCCACAATGGACAGAAGAGTTGGTGGGCAGCCAATCTTCTTTAGTGCCTTGAACAGACCCTCACGACTGACCAAATCAAATGCCTTTGTGAGGTCGATGAAGGCAATAAACAGTGGTTGATTCTGTTCACAGTATTTTAAGACCAGGGATGGAGTTATTGCCTCTCCATAGGACAAAGCCTGGGCTAAAATACAGAGATCATGTGTTGCCCATGCAGCATGATCCCTCTCTCGGCCTGCCTAGTTCACTCCAGAGGAAAGGTAACACCCCTACATCTGGAACAAGACAAGCTGCAGAAGCTGCCGAATCAGCAAAGCAATGCTCTAACTGTCCGCCTGTCGGAGCTTCGATCCTAGACCAGCCGCCAACCAAGGCTTAGGGCCTAGTCTGCCCTGCCATGACAATTTGTCTTTAGCTTGCATTTCCTCGCACCAGGGTAAGGCTTGTACCCTCCCAATTGCGTTCTTCCGCCCGAAGCCATTGGCACAATGTGGGGTGTCGGGTTTGGTAAGCACCACCCAACGTTCGCTGCTAACAGAAAGCAAGTAGTACCGTCTACTGTTATACGGTAGCTCAGTCATATCTGACTAAGATATGATTATATAAGTGATTATACAGGCGACTCTGTCAAATGCCGAACCTTTTCGGGTAACATTGAAACTTACCCTTTGGCCAAATCCCGTATTAACACTCCTTTCCTTTCTGGCACCTTTACTTGTGCAATACTTGACAACCCTTGTACTGATTTAATTTTGGGTTGCTTACCCCAACTGAAACATTGTACTACTGATGAAATAGTTGCATGGGAGAAATTAAATCCAGCTAATGCAACAACCAGAGCAGACACTTTGAAACATCAAGACACACTACAAGATGAGAGACTACTGGTGCTTTCTCCAACTAGCACAGATGACACCAACAGACAGAAATTTATAGAACAGCAGAAAGCTGATCCTAGTGTGTCTCCTTATTTAAAATTACTGAAAGAAAGATCTAAAGTGACCAAAAATGCTTCATGGTTCCTTAAACCCAATAATGGCTTTCTTACTAGGTATGGTACAACTGATAACCATGAGACGGCACATGTGTCACCGTTTGTTGATACGCTTACATACGACAAAGTCAGGGCCAAAATTCAGACTCATTTTTGTGGTCCAGGTTTTTCCAATAAAATAAAATTATTTTGTCGTAATGTATTTTCTGGTAATGTCTGTCAACACTTAGTACGTAAGGGTAGACATCCTACAGTTGAAGTACTACCTTCTACTCTGGCTTCTAGACCTATGAGAGGGAGGGTCAAATGTACCAATACACAAACAAGGGTGCTTGAACAATCGATGGTAAACCAGATCAAACCTTGCGTCGGTTACTTCCAGACAAGCAAAATGGCAGGGACCATTCAAGGTGATACGTGGGATTTCAAATGGTGACTATGAAATATCGATAAACGGACACTTAAAGATATTCCATGTCAACAAGTTGAAACGTTACTGCTCACGACAAGAGACAGAAGTAGAGACAGACGAACATAGTGCACTCACACCTAATGATCAGACGACAGACATACACAACGCAACTACACTAGTTAGCGAGACTGGCAAATCCGACAATGTACATACATTTAGTGAACTTACAGAATACGCATGAATATATCAGAAAACTGATGACTGGACAACACACTGACTGAAACTAAGACATGTCTTTGATAGGTTGCGACTCTTCGGTCTCACTGTCAAACCGAGCAAAGTTGAATTAGGCCTGAAAGAAATTGATTTTTTGGGTCATGTCATTTCTCAAGGCCAACTAAAGACTGACAATAGAATAATTACAAAAATTATGAATCTGACCATGCCTACTACGAAGAAACAGGTCAGAAGCCTTCTGGGATTAGTAAATTACTATAGTAAATTTATTCCAAATTTAGCGGAAATTACAAGTGTATTTTCCAATGTTTAAAAGCATCTGTAAAATTGGATGTGAAAGATGCATTATTAATTTCTGCATTGTCAAAATTAAAAATCCTTTTTAGTAATGTACCAATCCTCCGCTTGCCTAACCCTAGGCTCGTTTATTATCTTAGGACAGATGCCAGCAGGATCTCGATCGCTGCAGTACTAGGCCAATTTTATGAGGGCATCTTCCATCCGATTTGCTACGTGAGCCGTAAGATCACACCTGCCGAGTCCAGATATTCCATATCAGAGTTGGAAGCCCTAAGCGTCATCTATGCGGTGAGAAAGCTCCATCGATTTCTGGCGGGTGTGCACTTCATCGTCCAGACCGACAATTCCCCTATCACGGTCATACAGAGTGGTGTGCATCGCAATGACCGGATATACAGGTGGTCGCTGATCCTCCAAAACTATACGTTTAGTATAGAACATATCAAGGGTAAGGACAACATTCTGGCTGATACCCTTAGTCGACCATCTGGGGTAGAAATACCTGAAATTCCGCATAGAAGTGTAGATTGATAGTTATTACATGAGTACATAATAATATTCTATGTGAAATATGTTACATATACATCGACATTATGTGCTTAATCATGTACCAAGAACAGTGAACTATCATGTGTCCGTAGACATCAAGTGAAGAACTGTGCTCCAAAAACGTAGATATCACCGTGTGAATTGGGACAGCTCATTACCTACTAAGCTCCATTCCGGTGTATCAGTGGTGTTAAGCACAGAAAACAGTGTCAGAACAATACATAATTACAGATACGAAGATACTGATCTGCGACACCAGCGAACTCTACAGATGCACTACCGATAGGACACGAGTGTGACTGTGCAATGTATTTCAGATACCCAGGCCAATTGTGTATATATAGTATGCCTATAAAACCAATGTACAAACATTCAGGCAACAACTAAACCTGAGGTGGCTGAATACCATGTATATAAACTTATTGTGATATGTAAGATAACATTTTAAGATGGTGATAAATTAGAGGTACAAATAGAAAATATAATAGTTTTCATAGTTTAGATACTTTAGTAATTAACCCACTTACTTAACTTAAAATTAAAGTAGAATACGAATTTAGACGTAATAATAGGTAATTACAATCTAGATTAAAGTTTTGATAGGAATAGTACCATTTAGGTTGTTACATTTCACTTAGCTTCATTTCAGTTTAGTTCATTCCAGCCTAATGAACCATACCATCTAGCAAACATTACCATTTACTGTCATCATCATTTTATATCGTAATAGGATAAAGAGATTAGATAAGCGAACATCATTCATATAATTTCTTTGTGTATTTAAAAACATTAGTTAGAATAGTTTTAGAAAATTACATAAATTGTGTTCACATTATCCATGGCATTAAGGTAAAGAACTCAGATCACATCAATTCCATTTAAATAGTTAGATTACATCCCTTAGAATAGATGAAGATTAGAATTAATGAAAGCATATCTTAGCATAAATATTACAAAATATATTAAAGTAGTTAACACATTAAATACATATTTATAGAATTAGTATTAGTATGTCAGTATTTAGAGTTTTAGTTTAGTAGAACACAGTGGGTGATAAGACCAAGGGTACAAACCATCAACCCTTTCTCTTGCATGTAAATATAATGTAAATATATGACTCGTGCAGCGATTGTCGCACAGTCATTGAGCTCAACTCTCTCAAACTGAGCCAAACCTGTACAGTGTCACTCCAAGGTTTTTAAATAATCAGGAGAATAAAAGACGTATGACAGAATTAAGGGTGAAAGGAGTGTGACAGAAGTGTGAAAGTGAGAGCAAATGGAAAATATACGAGGGAGTGAAATCAGTCGGCGAGTTTTCTGCTGCCTAGCGCGACTTTTGATTTTTGTCTGCGTTGGGTGTTGGTTGTCGTTGGTTAAAATGTGCTAGTGTGAATGTGTTGTCTGTAGTATAGTTGACAGCTTAGATTAAGTATTTTAAGGTTCATAATAAGGGAACGTAGTCACGAATTAGTGTTATACACTTGTTTGTGGCCACATGTAACCGAATTATGGCACTTAAAAACTAACATACATACACATAAGAGTTAGAAACGTAGGGTAGAAGCTAGATTAGAATATTAATTACATCCAAACACGCAAACAACCAGAAAAACAAACATATAAATTACATACACATTTGTAGATCAAAGGGAGATAACTTCGGGTCAGGGGACATAATAGACAACGAAGCACTATCTTAACAGTGAAATAGGACTTTACGCGTGGAAGCGAAGTAGGTAAAGCCTGTCGCACACACCTTGTGTAATGGTTGTTAAATATTATATGGGGGACATGAAGCAATTCATGTGTTGACCCTAAGAAAGTCAACTTTGTATGGGTAGTAAGTTAATTTACTATGTGAGGGCAGGTCTTATAAGACAACGGTCCGGTTCAGACATACCTCTAATGAATATAATATTGCATGTGAGAAGAGGGCTCACGCCAACCAGACAAGTGTGTGGCGATTGCCAGTAGCCAAGTAAAGTTTTACTACATTGTGACAATGGTCAATAGAAGTCTATTAAATGGCCCAAAGCCGAATTATCTAGTCTTTGACAAAAATTAGAGACACTAATTTTTTAGAAACCTCTTGCGTCACAACCAATGACTGAAAGTTGATGACGCAACACAAGAGGGGAGGGTGTGTGTCAAAGACTCGAATGCAACCCCTCCACCGGGGAGAGCAGTCAACCTCGAGATGACCAGGAGGTGATACGGGGCCCGAGGGAAGGGCAGGGGAGATGATGAAATGAGAGATGGTTAACCATTCTCTCATGAGACACGCAGGCGTTGTTCAGAGAGTTAGCACTCTGATCACGCCAGCATCACGCCTCGTGGTAGCCACGGAGAAGTTGAGTGCCCACTCAACATACCACGGCTGCGATCAACGTGCCATGTGAGGTAACACGCACCAAGGTCAAGGTCGATCCGCGTGGTGTGTGACCACGGAAGGAGAGAACGGCAGACCGGGGACTGGACTTGTAGTGTGCACATCGTAGAATAGCGATAGGGGGGTTTTGTGTAACCAAATAGATAGAAACTTAGCATAGGCGTTAGCAATTAGTGATAGGTAATTCTGTGGCTTTGTGTGTGGGTTTAATAGCGACTGTAATATGCTTGTAGCGAGCCAACGGCAATAAAATGTACCATGTATTTTCCTCGCACACGACTTGCAAGTTTTCTTGTATGGTGTGGGAGAAGTATCCGATGATGCCTGTCAGATGAGTTGTTGACACTGACACTACCTTAACATTAACGGTAAATTTCTTGTAAGTAGACAGCAGAGTTTAGTCATCCTGTTTTCGATAGTGGCTCATCTACTGATACATCAAGTGCACGGCATGTTCGATCAATGCTGGTGAGCCAAGTTGTGTTGAGCCAAGCTTACTTAAATTGTAGAAAATTAACAGAACAAATCAGTGTAAATTGACTGGTGTAAGTAAATACAACAGGGTACTATTACAGATTTCTTCTGAGGTGGGTCAACTTTGCCTGAAAGTTTACCACGTAGCGATAGAGAGAGAATGAGGGTAAGAAGCCAGCCAATCGAAGCGCTATTTGTAATATTCAAGATGATAATGATCAGCGTACAAAAAATTATTGTGATTGAGACAATGAAAAACCTATCATTGACAATCATCATCATCATCTTCTATGTTTGCCGTCAAGCATCGTGTGAAGGAATAGTTATTATTCAGCACCTGATGAGTGGCACTGGATAGTGTCATCCTATGTGGTTGTACAAAGTCTTTGATGTCATCAATCCATTTTCTTCTCAGGCATCCTCTTGCTCTTGTATCAAATCCTCTTTGATGTATCGCCAGTACTGGTAATTGATGCTGTTGTACTGAAGATAGTGTTTCTAAATTCCCTCAGTCACGCAAATGAAAATTTCAGCAATCATGGCTAGAACTTCTACCACTGCTGTGCTATGAAGAAATAATTGTGAAGTGAGCAGTAAGTTTCCCACCAACACTGCAGACCAAACTTTAAAAGTTGTGTTTGTATGTTTGGGATCATTTAAATTGGAAACTTACAAAGCACCACAAATCCTATACACACTTCAAGTTCCAGAAGGTTGAAAGTACAAAGAAGAATCCTGAATGTGCTTCTTTAGCAAAGTGAGAGGGAACAAAAAACATGGATGCTAATATGATGAATATGTGAATGACATTTCAAGGCATTGTACTGTATTGCCAAATGTTACAGATCCTACACTGATTTTGAAGGTTTGGTTGCATTGTTAACCAAGCTTAATGTGATTGATTCAGAGAAGTTTCTTTTAAAAATGAAAATAGTGAAGAGAATTTATTGTTTACATTGCTTCATATCTTTATGAAGATTTGATATTGAAATAAAGGAAAACCATATGTCAATATTTTACTTGATGGCAATGCAGACAGATCTGATGATGAGGGGTTGATACTATATATTCATTTTATCAGAGCACGTATGGGAATGTCCTGAGTGTGGTGATGTCGGTTCTTAACTCAACTCAACTCAACTCATTTTATCAGAAAAGGGAAAGTGAAGGAGACATTTCTTTCTATGGTGCAATTGAAAGATGCAACAAGTGCCGGCTGCTTTAAACCTCTAAAGACGTGTGAATAACATAAGCGTTTTCACAGTGATATCTTTGACTGGGCTTCCAATAAAGGACATTCAATGGCTCATTTAAAAATATGTAGCTATATTTGAGATTGATTCATATTTTCTTAGCCCATGTTAAAAACGGCTAGTTCCTGAATGAATCATGTTTTAAATTGTCCACCCGTCGCCAATTCCACTTTGTCATATAAAATATTTGTAATTCTACTTCAATACTGCTTGTTTTTTGGTACCTACACTTGTATAATATTTATCTCTTGGTCTGACTTTTAAGTTGACAATAATAACTATCTGACACAATCAAAGCACCATTATTTAATTTAGCTATTTCCTCATAAAATGTTAGTCCTACTACATTCCTGTATGTGTTACCTCCTGAACAAATTATTGTGTGTTTGTCTGTTATTACTTTACCAGATCTCCTCCAGCTCATCTCACTCATGCCTAGTATATTAATCTTTATATTTTTCATTTCTTGTATTATATTATGTAATTTTCCTATATCAACTATGTCCTGACATTCCATGTTTCTATTTTAAATTTGTCTTGGGAAGAAAATTTTGTGGTTTTCCATTGACTTCCATATTCCCACGGGGGTCTTTTACCTCTACCTTGACAGCAGTTTCTGATTGTTAGGACAAGAGAGTGCCCTGCTCAGCTCAATGCAGAGTTGTGCTTTGCTCCTGGTGGATACTTGGTCATACCTATGACTTTATTTTTCCCCAGTGTCTGTGTAGATTTATATTCTGCTATTGTGTTGATTTTGATGGTATGATGCTTTGACAATTCAGAAAGGCAAACTCTGAAATGTAGAATTATCTAGCATATCACAAACAGCCAATAAATGCTAGGGTTGATTGCAACATCCTGTAAAGAATATTCAACTAACAGTTACATTATATTGCACTTACTCTTACCTTGACCTAAACAGACTTCAGGTTGTTCTATCTTGACACTTGATGGTTGTTTATTCTTCATCTTGTGTCCACGGTCAATCTGAAAGAATTTGTAAGTTACATTTCATAAACTATATAAATGAATTGGATATTTTGTTTTTCAAGATGATTAATGATACAAAATGTCTTATGATTAATTTAAGACATAATTTCTGATATGTTAATTCTCAAGTACAATTTAAGAATTTGAGTTTGGCAATCATTCACAGTGTAATTATATTGGCTTGTCATGACAAAAATAACATAACAATAGACAGCTTTATGGAAAATCTTTATTACTTGTGTCACACAAACATTAAAGTTGAAGCAATACTTATAGAGGCAGCCATACTTTGTTGTATGTTTTTCACCCCTTTCATACATCCAATGAGTCTTCTTCCTCTTTTTCTTTGTTCACGTGAAATATGTCTATAACTGCAATGTTGTCTCTTGTATGAATTTAACTGTCTTTTTTAGTTCACTCAGCGGTCCATAGAGTTTATCTTCCACTGTCAGTCTCTCTAGGCCAGAAGGTTTGCCTAGATATGTTGTATTTTGGGCAGTCTTGGAGTAAGTGATCTGCTGTCTGCGATGCCAATCCACATGTGCACATGGCTGATTCACCAATCTTGAATTTTGTATACATGTGGTTGCGTAATCTATTATGTCCTGTTCTGAGGCGCAGAATAATGACTTGCTTGTCTGTCCAAAAAGTGGTAGTCGTCTTGAGCAGGTTTTGGTGGCTTTCTGACTGATTTGATCATTCTTTTCTTTTGGTGGTATGTAACAGGCACATCAGGCTGTTCTTCTTTTGCTCCTTCCTTAGCTAATCGATCAGCTCTCTCGTTCTCCAGGTACTCCACAGTGGGACGGTATCCACTGTATGGTGACCTTATGCTGACTGCTAAGTTCAGAAAGTAGTGTCCTTAGTACTGGCAATTTCCCAGACAGGAGATCCTCAAGTACTGATTTTGCATCTGTCAATAGCACCACAGGTTGTGTACCATGGCTGGTATTTAGTAATTTCTCTGTTGCTATCTTGATTGCCTCAATTTCAGCATCATAGTTATGGCAGAACTTTCCTGTTGGTACTCTGGCCATGTCCCTAGTATTATTTGAGTATTGTCTAGATTTTTAGTGATATTCTATGGTCCTCTTTCCATGGAGTTTGCTATGGAATAGTTTTCAGAGAGATACCAATTATGGGCAGATTGGTGGTTTCTCTGCAAAGTCGTTTGGCCGAATAGATAAAACTGCTTCTTTTCAACAACCCCATAGCTAAATTTTAAAATCTGTTCTTCATAGGGTGGCCTGGCAAGCTGAGGAACTTTTCTGCTTGTATTAGCATTTTCGTATCACTGTGCTCTCTCAGTGCTTGTGTCCTCCCGATCTTCCCCATCTCCACAATAGGGGTTGATCTCATTTCTCCTGTGGTAACTCTAAGTGCTTGATTTTGCACCTCGTCCAGCGCTTGTAGTGTGGTTTTGATAATGAACACTACGCAATTGACCCGTATTCCAGGTGTGGTCGTATGCTCTAGTGATCAACTTTGCTAAGTATTAGGAGCGTTCATTTTAAATCTGTTCATGCCGCACCACGCGTAATTGTGTACATTGAACATAATCATGTCATAGTCATGTAATACGTACTGACCAATGAATAAAATAGCACAAGCTTATCATCCTGCTCTAGTGATCAACTTTGCTAAGTATTAGGAGCGTTCATTTTAAATCTGTTCATGCCGCACCACGCGTAATTGTGTACATTGAACATAATCATGTCATAGTCATGTGATACGTACTGACCAATGAATAAAATAGCACAAGCTTATCGTCCCATGATGCATAGGTTCTGTTTCTGACCGTTGAGAAAATGGCTGGGTTGATCCAAAATCCATCCAAAGAAGCTCAAAGAGTGGTGATTCAGTTTCTTTCATTTGAAGGATGTCCACCAGTGGACATTCATCGAAGAATGCAGGCAGCATACAGTAATAAATGTGTGTCGAAGACAACAGTGACAGACTGGGCACAAATGTTTTGGAAAGGACGTCAGTTCATGACAGATTGACGGCCGGGTCAAGCGCATATTTTTGCAACAGAAAAAAACCATCGCCAAAATTGATGCAGCAGTACAGATGAACCGTTATTGAAGCATATGTTCGCTAGCAAAAGAATCTGATGTGTAAATTGGGACAGTTCAAAAGGTCGTTCGTAAGAAACTGCAATATCGGAAGGTGTGTTCACAGTGGGTACCACGGATGTTGACCAACCACCAAAGAGAGGAACGCATGGGATGGAGTTTGAACCACTTGCTGCATTACAGAGTGTAGGGTGATGAATTTCTCTTCCGCATAGTGGCAGGCGATGAATCATGGTGTCACCACTTTAAGCCGAGCAGCAAAAGAGAGAGCATGCAATGGAAGCATGCTGGATTACCAAAAGCCAAAAAATTTCAAGTTACAGGTTTCCGCTGGTAAGGTTATGCTGAGCAAATTTTTTTACCATGAAGGGCCATTGTTGGCCAACTTTAAAGAACCTGGAGTCAACATCAACTCTACCCACTACTTGGAAACACTAGACAAGCTGCAAAAGCCATCAAGAATAAATGACCCAGCATGCTTTCTCGCTGTGTGATTTTGTTGCATGATAATGCTCGTCCGCATGTTGCAAAAATTGTACAAGAAGCATTAGCTTGGAAGAAGTGGAAAATTCTGCAACATCCAGCCTATAGCCCTGATTTGTCACCTTGTGATTTTCATTTGTTTGGACCTATAAAACAGCTCTCAAGGGGCAACAATTTCACACAGATGCAGATTTAATGAACGCGGTAAACACTTGGTTCAGTGATCAACCCCAATCCTTTTTTGTGGACAGCATTCACCGCCTACCTAAGCAATGGGATGCTTGCCTGAATGCCTACGGCGACTTCTTCTGACCAAGCCATGGTACATAATTCATTGAAAATGAATGCTTTGTTTAATTCTACCACACCTGTTAATGTTTCTTTCATGCTTTTGTAAAAAGGCAATTGGAACGGGTTTCAAATGAACAACACTTATATTTTCCCACTGGTTCCCCATTTGGTTCCACTTAGTTTTCTCAGGGTGGCTATCTTCCTTCTGGCTTTTGCTACTGCTTTGTTGATGTGCTTTCTCCATGTCAGCCTGTCATCAAATGTTAATCCAAGATATGTTGGTTCTTTATCTTCTCTTAGGGGTATTCCATTTATCTGGATGATCCCTGTTTTTGTTTTGGAGAGAGGGTAAATAAGAGTGGTGCGGAACTTGTCAGTTTTATGCTGACACACCGTCTATTTGCTTATGCAATAAATGCATCTACAGCTTTTTGTTGCGGTCTGGTGGCTGCCATGGCCTGGATCAGACCATTGGCTACTGAGTACAGGTAGCCTAGAGTCTTGTGGAAGACGTGAAGATTGAGAGGATTAGAAAGCATGCTTTGCAGGAAGATAGGGAGGCAAATGTTCGAGCAGGGGACCACGGGTCCTGGAGAACCCATTCAAGTCTGGACAGCGTTCAAGGTCGGACTGAAGATGGCAATGGCAGAAGTCTATCTAGTCGCCACTTTTGTGTAGATGCAGTGTTGGTTGTGGTCGAATGTCGACGTCATTTGAGAGTCCAAGCGACAGATGTTGATGGCAGAGACCGAGTGCAAGTATTATTGTTTTAGTGACACTGATTAGACATTGTTTTAAAGAAAGACATAATACAACATGTGAAACTGATGCAGCTGTCATGTTATGAAGAAGTCATTGTTAAAGTGGTGTTGACTGTTATGTGATATATTTGTGGAGATTTATAGAAGGTAGAAAGGTTGATACAACCACCAGTCAATTAAGAATCACTCCTGTAGAACAACAGGATGCTCTTTGCCAGATGAAAGTTAAACAGAATGTGAGAATAACTCCCTGACACATACCAGCGACAAGCACTGGCAAATACTACCAATCAACTCCAGGGCAAATGAGAATCACAATAAGTATGAATATTACATAATGCCCCTAACTACCTGGCAAATATGAATATTGCATAATGTCCCTAACTACCTGGCAACAAGGAGGCTTGGAGCGGACATTTGAACGACTTGAAGACATAAGCCCTAGATGAAGAAGACAACGAGAATTGAAACATAACAGTCTATATGGCGAGAAGAAAGTTAATAATACTGAAGATAAAAAAGGTCTACGACAAGATCAATTTCATTGATAATTACAACAGCGACAGAATCTGAGCTGAAATTACTTTCAAGACAAAAGAATCAAACTCAAGGTACTGTCTACTGTATATTGTGACAGAAAGATTGCCATACAGAATACGGAACATCGCAGAAAAACCTACATATGACACGTCAATAAAAGAATGTTATGATTGATTGATTTAGGAACTGACATCACAGCATTCGAGGCATTCCCATAAGCGCTCCGTCCCCATCCTCAGCAGCTAGCGAAGAGTTCCAACAGTAATAGTACCAGTAGCAATCTGATTATATGTCCATCTCGCCTTTCCTCTGAGAGTCGATCGTCTGCCAGATCCCCTCATCATCCCTTGCTGTTGCATTCTTGCCAGACCATGATGATCCATTTGCTCCTCCAAGGTGTACACATGCTCCCACAAGGCCGCAACCAAGTCTGCCTTATCATGCATCAATACTCCACCAAGTTTTGCAGAGCCAGCCAATCTGTCCGTCTGTTCATTCAGCATCCTCAACAACAGTATATCTTTGCAGGGCATCACATTCTAGATGGGTTGAAGACTGTTCAGTGTAAAATCGAAAGGAACTTGGGGTATAAAAGTAAAGTTCTAAAATTTCAGTTGAGCTGATGTTGGCATCGTGAGCAGTGTTGCCATCTCCTTTTGATGAAAAAGCGCCAAAATCGACCCCAAAAAGCACCAAAACTTTTTGGAAAGCACAAAAAAAACAAAGCACCAGCGGTTTTTATTACAAATGTAACAAGGTAGCACATTATAATTTATTATAATCACTTCATATTGCAATGAAGTTTATTCCAGATCCGCCAAATCCCAATCAGAACTACTCCCGAGCCAAAAAAAAAAACACTAAATTGCAATAATACTTTTGGGGAAAGCACTAAAACAAGTACTGGCAGTATTCATTCAAAATGTTATAAAGTAGCTCATTATAATTTATTATTATCACTGAATATTAGAATGAAGTTTATTCCAGATCTGCCAAATCTCAGTCAAATAACTCCTCTTCAGTTTCTGTAGCTATTTCCTGCTGTTTGCTCCTGCAATGATGATGATTGAAAGAAACGTGTACATGCCTCCTTTGATCCAATTTTTTGTAGAATATCCTTAGGTTGTTTATAATCATGACAGCATTTGCCATATCTTTTCATTCCATATCTAATAATCAAAAACAGTTGTCAAACTCTTAATGCTCAGTCTGTTCCGCAATTTTGATTTCATAACTCCCGACTGAAAATATGCTCCACGTCCACAGTCTATTCCGCAATTTTGATTTCATAACTCCCGACTGAAAATATGCTCCACGTCCACATTAGAATGAGGTAAACTGAGCACAGTTAAAGCTAAATCTATAAGATCTTGGAAAGGATTTTCACTGGTGGCATCCCCGTATGAGTCTGTTTCTGCCCACAGTCCAAGCGTATCAGAGGTCTGTGTCCACTGCATATGATGAAGTTTTCTCCACTGGAGATCGATGCGAGTGAGAGTAGCTGCATCTTCTACAAACATTTTAGCAAGATCCAATATACAGGGCTTCATTGGCTGTAGACATTCACTTCCACTAAGACATGACATGGACTGCAATACTCGAACGTTATCCGGCAAACGTCAACATCTCTATTAAAAACTATGCACCTTCCACGAATTTCTTTCTCATCAGGAAACTGGTAGCCTGCAATTTCTTTCTCAAACTCATAACCTAGGTTGGGGTTAGGATCTAAATAATCTTTAATAGCATCAAGTGTATGTTATTATGTTACCTTTTCCCCAGAAATAGCCATCTTTGAACTGATAGAATCAGTGAGTTGGACAAGACCGCTGAGTAGTTTTGTTGGATCATGCTTCGAATTTCTTATTCACACTTTGAACTTCTCCGAGAATATGTTTGAGACATATGAGAAACATAGTTTTTCATGTTGCTAAACATAGAATGTCGAAGTTCTGCTGTATAACAGCGCTCGTTGAGTCTTGCTATATCAAAATGAGTTCTGAGCTTGACCCACTGCTGCAATATTCTGACAATGGCAGATTTAATGGACATCCATTGTGTGTGGCTTAATTGAATAACCTTCAGCGGATGTTGTCCATCATTTATTGAAGCAAAAAGCTCCCTTCAGCAAAAAAAATTCAACAAAGACTAAAATCACTTATCCAAGACAGTAATTTAATGCAATACAGTGTTATTCACTCAAGTGAAATTTGCCGAAAATTATTCTGAATGAGAAATTGATACTAACTGTGTGACTAATTTATGATATTGACATGAAATGTCTAAACATCAGCGAATCAGGAACAGACGAGTTCTCTCACGAGATGACAGAAAATGTGTAAATTTTCATTGCACAATGAGATCAAGGTTCGCACAGGTAGAACAAGTATTGATTGTCAACATGGCACGGACACAGCGAAATCACAGCAGCCAACCTATATCAACACAGCAGCAATTGATAAGTCAGCACATGAACAGTTTAAAATCATGAACAAAACATTATGTGATTGATAGAACAATGTAAACATTGATAGAAAGTGCCACAGGGCAGGTGCCTGGTACACGCTAGATTGAGAATTCCCGACTATGCACTAAATCCGAAGGATGCAGGAATACGTCACGGGAATGACAACAAAATGTAAGGATTGGATACGCTGTGATTTCATTAAGGAGAACGGATGTTTTTCTAAATTCGAGAAGGACTAAGGCGGCTTTGCAAGAGATAGAAGGTGGACAGTAGACTCTTTTGAAGACACGGATAGACACTGGCATAACTGAAGAAAGTGGAGAACGATATTCATGGAAGGATAGTGGATAAACGCCATTGGCAGAGCAAACAATGAATTAACGTCAACTGACACCACTTTGATTAGAGGTCACCTAGACACACTGATTCTTACGACATCATGACAGATGGGTAGATGAGAAGGAGGAATGCTGGTGACAAAACCCAGAGAAAGAAACAACGGATGGTACACGCACGGATAGTTAAATGTTATATTTATTCTGCCGCTGGCCTGGTGTCACAGGCCAGGTAGAGGACTATTTACTAATCCTGTAAGTACAATTTATCTTGTTAACAGCTGCTTAATAAACAGCAATGTGTTTCATTCTATCGGGGAATTGTCGGCCGCATCATTTATTCATCGTTTGAAATTCATTCCAGTTATGAGTTGTATTCAGTTGAGCCAACATTGGCTTGGAGTTGATCAAATAGACTCTAACAAAATAACAGCATCAGCTTTAAGGCAGGAAGTGCTGATATTGTAGATAAAGTGCTCAACTATAAAACTAGTACTTAATTACATGGACATAAATGTCAGTCATGGACGGGTTTCAATTCGAAAAATTTTAAGCCATGCCGCAAGAAGAACAATAATTAACCCTTTACAGGGCAGATGCTTGTCCATTTTTTAGCCCTGAACGGGCAAGATTTTTTCAGGTTCGGTAAAATTTCGGGTCGCGATAGTAAAAACATCACAAATAAGGTGTTAGTCAACCAATTTTAGTTAAATAAACAACACAATGAAGGGAAAAGAATGCAGAATATGTTACTTACATGATTGTTGTCGGTAATCCATATATGAACACAGATATTTACTAAATACAGCATGTTGTTTGTGATTTTCCGTCATCTATATGGCAATTTACAAACACATTTTCAGAATCATAATCACTTTCTTTAAAGCAACAAAATGAATTATGAGAATCACTCAGAAATTAATGTACCACATTGATTTTCTCAGGAGCTGTTTATTTATTCAAAATGCACAATATGTATATGCAATAGACACTGATGTGTCATGTAAACATTCAATTAAATTAATCCTCATCAACTTGTATGGCTTTATGCCAGCACGAAACAAGTGCATGTATTCCTTGCCGTACCAGATTCTGTCTTGATCTTGTAGCCATTTCTTTGCTGCATGAATCACTTCATCATTTTCAAACGCTATTTCTTTGCTGCATGAATCACTTCATCATTTTCAAATCTTGTCTTATGGAGTGCATCTTTAAGTTGACTAATAGATGACCATCAGATACCAATGTCAGTTGTCGGCCTATGTGAGTATTGTGGAAGGAGAGGGGGGGGGGGGGGGGGAATTGGTGGAAGGTTTTTTTTTGCGGAAAATTTTAATTAACCATCCAGTGACTTCCAGCTTGTACACACACCTGTTTCTGACCGCAAGTATTCGAAAACAACGCGTCATGGGAAACCACTTTAATAATTGCAGGAGTGGTCCGTCTGCTAGGCTGCAAGCGTTTGTCATTGAGATCTTTATTCTCTTGAAGTTATTTATGTGTTATGGTGTACGGCAGGGGCCACCGAGCTGCTATGTGTCTTAAATTTACTATTGTCAATTATAAAATATTGTACCTAGATTTTCTTGTTTATTGTAATGTTTGCTTATTTCGCACCGTCCCAAGTCCTTCCCTGGCTTGTGGTAGCGCCGCCTACGCTCTGATGTTACCATGGTTTCCATGGCAACACACACATCTTTCCCTCCGATGCTTCAGAAATATTTACTTCTGTTTGCCAGATTTTATAGGTATGTAACGAGGATTTCTTTGTTTGACAGTGATACGTAAGTGAACTACAAGTGTGAAAACGGGCAATAAAGTAGCGAAAACATAATAAAAATGTCATAGAAGCCTCGTGTTATTACGAAAATATTCTTCCCAGCTCAGAAGAATTCCCCAGTCAAGGTGTTAATCGAGCTGGTCTCTAGACCAGTGTTTTTCAACCTTTCTGTTGGAGCAGATCCTTACGCAAATGTTTACATTGCTCAAGAAACTCTGTGCGATGGTCCAAGTGTCTGTCCTACTTTATGTAATAAACCAGATGGGCAGAAATGTTGCATTTAGGCCATTTCTGTCTGTTTCGGCGGAACCCCTGGCTGCCACTCGCGGAACCCCGGTAGAAAAACTCTGCTTTAGGCTGCTTATTTAGGCGGCCCTATTTATATAGTTTGCAAACCTTATTATGAGATAAATTATATTACCAAATGTACCTATAAACTTTATTTGTACCTTTGGTGAACCTTAGCTTCACCAATGACACCTAGTCCTATGCTTGGCCTGTGTTTCAATAGGATTTAAATTTTCTGTTTTGAATTCAATGCTTCTTCATTTTCAGATCCTGTGTACCTCATCCTTCATTAGGCTACTAAGAAAAGAAAAGTTGACGCCGAGTGTCGCTTTTTCAATTAAGAGTGGGGAGTAAAGTACTTCTTTGTGGAAACAAAGGACCAGAAAACCAAATGTTGTGAAAGTGTTGCAGTTTTAAACGAGTAGAATCTTCGGCGTCACTACGAAACAAACAATCCAAGACCGAGTAAGAAATAATAATATTGTTATCAGACAGACAGTGGGATCAACACCTTGTGGCACATTTATTTTAAGACAGAAGATCAAGTGGTTTTGCCATGCCGTTAGAATGCAACACCAACAACTAGTACTACTATCACTGGCCTTACATCAAAGATCATCTGCGAGGAGACCACGCCACGAGGATGTCCAAGAAGCCTTTTCAAAATGGATTGACGACATCAAATTATTAATTAATAATAATACTATTGGTGTTAATATTTAGAGTTCAGTTAGTATGGTCAAAATCAAAAGCAAACCGACAGATATAAATATTATTAAACAAGTATACGCACCAACAACAAGCAGTAGCGATGAAGAAACACAACACGTTTACGATGAACTAGAAATAAGAAATGGCGATGTCTCAAAAGGGTTGCCACTTTTATTCATCTCATCTCATCATGTTCCTCTTGTACCTTGCGGTGTCGAGGTGAAGTATAAACTTCGTGAGAGTGCCCGGTTATGGGCTTCGTATATCGACATTCCCATGGATTCTGTTATTCCCTCCGTCCAACGTTTACGTGGTCGGCCTCTTCCTCTGTTTCCATCTGGTCTGTACATCATTGCTTGTTGTGGCATGCTGTTGACTGGTAGCCTACATGCATGGCCAAACCATTTGACTTGCTGCTTTCTAATAAAATCTAGAGCAGCTTTAACCCCCACTTTAGTCCTGATTTCTTCATTTCTGATCTTATCTCTTCTTGATACGTTGAGTATTCTTCTCAGGAACCTCATTTCTGTTGTTGTGATTTTTCTTTTCTCTTTTTTTGTCATTGTCCAGGTTTGGCATTGGTAGCACAGGGTTGGTAGGAAGATTCTGTTGTAAAGTGCTTTCTTAGCAGTTATTGATACATGTTTGTTCTTTAGTATTGGTGCCATTTGTCCAATGAGTTGATTTGCCTTATTGCACCTATTTTCGATCTCGTCTTCTGATCTGCCATTTGATGATATTATACTTCCTAGGTACTTGAAGCTCTTTACTTGTTTCAAGGGATGTTCGTTTAGGTGAATTGTTGCTGTTTGTTCTTCTTTAGTTATAGTCATTACCTCTGTTTTGCTTGTGCTAATTTTCATGTTATGTTCCCTACACATTTCGTTTAGACTATTCATGTGGTCTTGTAATTCAGCTTCTGATTTTGCTATTAGTGCTTGGTACTTTTATTTTTACCATATAAATCTAGAAACGGAGCAAACAACATCCATAAATATCTAGATTTCGTTGGAAAGTATCTAGGAAAAATATCCAGATTGAGAAAGTAAGAAATTAAATATGTATTGATGTGAATGCCGGTCTCCCTTGCTTTCGCCGTGACCACGTATATTCTCGTGAGTAACACAGCTGCGCCCGAACCGGCAGCGGTTCGAGCCGTACTTGTAACTTACGGGGGTATGTGAGCCTGTCGCTCAGAAAGCAATGTCAAACTACTGCGCGTAATCTTGCCTAGTACGTCAACAGCAGCTGACAAATGCTGATGCTGACTGCAACGTCCTGCAAGGGATATGCAACATAAACAAAATATAATTTTTAAAAATTGATGTGATTTACCCTATATAATCATGTTCTCATCTTCACTGATGTCTGTCTCACAAGATGCACTTAGCTTGGATGTTGAAGTTGAAACTTCAGATTTCTTCTTCTTCTTCGTTCATCCGGAGCTTTTTTTTTCCGGATGTGATTCCGTTGTGCCTGTTTACAGCAGAGCTGCGTTCTTGCGCCGTTAGGCCGACACATCCGACTTCTGTGGGCATTTGTTGACCGGGTTAACCTTCCCGGGGGTTTCTTAGGACGTTTGACTCTCACTGTTGTGGTGTTATCTCCCATCCTAGCTGGCCCATATAGAACAGCCAAAGACATCCTGGTCAACCCTCAAGGGAAGGCAGGGGCAGACCATGGGCATTCCCCGCCATCCAAAGAGGCTTCCCTACTTGCAGAGCCAACACACAGCGCTCTGGTACTGGGCTCACCCAAGGAATCGTCACGTCCTGCACATGGCTGCTTAGCCTCACTTCCGTATATTGGGCCTTCCGTTCACCATAGGCTGTTATTCCGGACACCAGAAGAATGCAGTCTGCAGATGACATCCACACAGTGAGCTTTCGATTCGGACTTTCCGCACAATGGATTTGCTATCCAAGCAATATTCCATTTCGTGCCACTAGGACCCTTTTCCCACCTTTTTTGAAAGCCTACACAGTGAGCTTTTGATTCGGACTTTCCACGTAATGGATCTCCTATCAAGCAATATTCCATTTCATGCCTCTGGGAGGCTTTTGTAACCGACATACCTGTGGTATGAAGCAGGTGTGGGCCAAAATATCTTTCTCTGTTCTGCATATATTGGGCAATCCTGAAGCAAATGTTTTGCTGTCATTTTTCCAGTTCGACAATTACATTCATCGGTATCTCCTATCTTTAGTTTATTGAACAAGTGGTATTTCAGCCTGTTATGTCCTGTGCGGAGTCTGAAGATTGCTACTTGTTCTCTTCTGTCGAGTTTGTAATATGCATCATCCTTCTGGTGGCCTGGATGCTCTGATTCCCATTTGGTTCTATAGGTGCTTTTTATCAACCTCTTTGCCTCATTATAGGTTATGTCTATGTCAGGCTGTGGTAGTTGTCCGCCCTCTTTTGCCAGTCTGTCAGCCTCTTCATTTTCAGGTATACTGCAATGTGATGGGATCCACTGTATTACAACTTGTTTGGATTTCTGGCATAGACCATGGAGTGCTGCTCTTAGGTCAGCTATTTCTGTGCTGTTATTGCTCTTCAGTATTGAGACAGCTGACTTTGCATCTGTAAAGATGCAAATTAGCTATTTTAGATCAACATCGAACAATTAGTATAATGAGTCACATCACAAAGATTTTGCTAAGAATTATCATGCAAAGAGTTAGGAGGAAAATACAACCTGCAATAGGAGAAGAACAATGTGGGTTTGTGGAAGGCAAGGGGACAATAGTTAGTTAGTTAGTCGACAGATCATCCTCGTTGCACATCGGACCATTCAGTCCATAAGTGCTCGGATCCCCTCCTCAGCAAATCCCGCAGCGTGTAGCGGCTAACGACGCCAGTTCTGTGTTGGTTTATCAATCTTCTTTGGCTTCCTGCGTAGTGTTCTTGTTTGGCCACCCCTCTTTTAATTTGCTGCTCTCGCAGTCTGGCCATTGTTGTAGATTCACAGTCATCACTTGGTTCTTGCAAAAGTCTCACTTCTCGTAGAGCATTCAGAATGTCAGCCTGGTCCATGGCGCGTTCGCCCTCCACAGTAGCCTCACCTGCGAGCTTGTCAGCCCGCTCATTTCCTTGTACTCCCGCATGACCTGGCACGAAGATGAAACTAATCTTTGCCAGCCGAGACCGCTCCAGAGGCAGCAACCATTCTCTTCGGATCGACCCCTCCTCTATCCTCTTGATCATGTTCATTGAGTCGCTAAGGAAACAAGCCCTAGTGAATGTCTGTGTCTCGAGCCATGTTATTGCTTTACTTACTGCCATGACTTCCATGGTCAGGCTACTTGTGGTTTCAGTGAAAGCACCAGAGTCCTCCTTCACAATTCTCCCTCCGGCCCGAGCTGTAAAGGCCCATGAGCTTCTCACATGTCAGACGACCGACCCATCTGTGTAGATGACCGCGTCACTGTCTAGCGAATTCTCGAAAATCAACGCTTGTACTTCAGCCTCCACAGCAGCCGGATTTTCTTGTCTGCATTTTCTATCTAGTTGGATGCAAACTGAAAAGGGTGTGCAGAAGTCTGTTGGCACTTGCACCCACTCCTCGCCAGGTTCTAAGTCCTCAAGTGAACACACCTGTTGAAGAATGTCTTCGGCTTGACCCATCCACGACCGTCCTCTTTTTAACCTGCTGCCCTTCACCTTCCTAATTTCACTATGCAGTGGATGCTGTGTGTTTGCGTTAATTCTGAGGTAGGCACGTGCCCTGCAAACTTGCATTCTCTCTTCAATGGTTGGAAAATCAAGAAGGTAGCGCATCGCCCTGCATGCTGTATCTCTTGTACATCCAAGAATAATGCGCATAGCTTCATTCTGTATCCTTTCCATCCTTTCTATCTGCTTATGGCTGACAGTCAGGATTGCCATTGCATACTCCAAAACAGACATGACCAGCCCCTCGTACAGAAGACATAGATGGCGCTGCTCACAGTTTGCTGCCGCCATCACCCGCATCACTGCCAAACCCCGCTTGGCCTTTGTTATCACCTGGTCTATGTGCTCATTATAAGCAAGGCTTCGATCAAACCGTATCCCCAGGTAATTCATTGCCTGCTTTCTTTCCACCGCCTCTGAACACAGCATTACAGTTGGTGTTGGAGTGTTGACAATATGATTATTCAACGAGAACCAAGTCACTGTTGCCTTTGTTGGGTTGACCATTGCCCCAGCTTCATCACACCAAGTACTTATGCGATTGAGTTCGGTTTGTAGTTCCACAGCAACCTCCTCTCTATCCTTACCCTGACGATACACTAAAACATCATCGGCATATGACAATGTCCTGCCAGGTCCAGTGATCTGCTCACTGGTGATTCTCACTGTGTAGGCGTTGAACAGTACCGGAGATAATGGTGATCCCTGTGGTAGGCCAGGATATATTGTTGTTGGTTCCGAAGTCCAACTGCCACATCTAAAAACTAATTTCCGTTGGAAGAGGGCTGCAGCGATCCAACTAAGGAGGAATGGACTTAGTTTAGTTCGAGAAGCTGAAGCATTAAAAATCCAGTGGTACTCTGTTGTATGCGTCCTCAAGATCAATCGCTGCAGCAACGGTTTCAGTGCCTGCGTGGAAACCTTCATAGACATCCTGGGCAAAGACTGCTGCACTGGTCCAGGTTTCTCTTTTTGGACGGTACCCACCCAGGGTAGGTGGGAAAACACATTGCGTCTCTAGTTGGCTTGATATTTTCCTGGCAATTACCTTCTCCAGCAGCTTGCCTATTGTATTCTGCATGGTTATAATTCGATATCCCTGAATTTTTGTGTGGTCTTTGTCAGGCTTCGGCAAGGGAATCAGGTAGCTGTGTAACCATTCCTCCTTGATGCTAGCACTCCCTATACTGTTGTTGTACATGACTGCTAGTTTCTCTAGCTCATTGTCGGTACACCTATTTATGTCGTCGTATCTTATGCGACGTAGCAGAGAAATTGAAAAACAACACAACAGTAACAATGCGAAACTAATGCACAAAAGAATTCAGGAGCTTACTAATCAAAGAACACGTACATCAGCAGGCTGCCTAAAGACAAAAGATGGAAGAGTCATAATAGAAAAAGATCAGATCTTACATGAATGGTCAGATTACGTGAAAAACCTTTATGACGATAACAGAGACGAACAGTATAATGTTCAAAATAATAATGAAGGACCAGCAATTTTGAAGATGGAGGTTCAGAATGCTCTTAACCACATGAAATCTGGCAAGACCCCCGGTTCAGACAGCGTCACAACAGAAATGATTAATGCTTTAGAAGAATATGGAATAGATAAAGTTACCAGTCTGCTTAATACAATATATGATACTGGAAATATACCTCAGGAGTTATGTAATTCTGTATTTATTGCAATCCCAAAGAAATCGGGAGCCTTGGAATGTGATCAACATCGAACAATTAGTATAATGAGTCACATCACAAAGATTTTGCTAAGAATTATCATGCAAAGAGTTAGGAGGAAAATACAACCTGAAATAGGAGAAGAACAATGTGGGTTTGTGGAAGGCAAGGGTACAATAGTTAGTTAGTTAGTCGACAGATCATCCTCGTTGCACATCGGACCATTCAGTCCATAAGTGCTCGGATCCCCTCCTCAGCAAATCCCGCAGCGTGTAGCGGCTAACGACGCCAGTTCTGTGTTGGTTTATCAATCTTCTTTGGCTTCCTGCGTAGTGTTCTTGTTTGGCCACCCCTCTTTTAATTTGCTGCTCTCGCAGTCTGGCCATTGTTGTAGATTCACAGTCATCACTTGGTTCTTGCAAAAGTCTCACTTCTCGTAGAGCATTCAGAATGTCAGCCTGGTCGATGGCGCGTCCGCCCTCCACAGTAGCCTCACCTGCGAGCTTGTCAGCCCGCTCATTTCCTTGTACTCCCGCATGACCTGGCACGAAGATGAAACTAATCTTTGCCAGCCGAGACCGCTCCAGAGGCAGCAACCATTCTCTTCGGATCGACCCCTCCTCTATCCTCTTGATCATGTTCATTGAGTCGCTAAGGAAACAAGCCCTAGTGAATGTCTGTGTCTCGAGCCATGTTATTGCTTTACTTACTGCCATGACTTCCATGGTCAGGCTACTTGTGGTTTCAGTGAAAGCACCAGAGTCCTCCTTCACAATTCTCCCTCCGGCCCGAGCTGTAAAGGCCCATGAGCTTCTCACATGTCGGACGACCGACCCATCTGTGTAGATGACCGCGTCACTGTCTAGCGAATTCTCGAAAATCAACGCTTGTACTTCAGCCTCCACAGCAGCCGGATTTTCTTGTCTGCATTTTCAATCTAGTTGGATGCAAACTGAAAAGGATGTGCAGAAGTCTGTTGGCACTTGCACCCACTCCTCGCCAGGTTCTAAGTCCTCAAGTGAACACACCTGTTGAAGAATGTCTTCGGCTTGACCCATCCACGACCGTCCTCTTTTTAACCTGCTGCCCTTCACCTTCCTAATTTCACTATGCAGTGGATGCTGTGTGTTTGCGTTAATTCTGAGGTAGGCACGTGCCCTGCAAACTTGCATTCTCTCTTCAATGGTTGGAAAATCAAGAAGGTAGCGCATCGCCCTGCATGCTGTATCTCTTGTACATCCAAGAATAATGCGCATAGCTTCATTCTGTATCCTTTCCATCCTTTCTATCTGCTTATGGCTGAGAGTCAGGATTGCCATTGCATACTCCAAAACAGACATGACCAGCCCCTCGTACAGAAGACACAGATGGCGCTGCTCACAGTTTGCTGCCGCCATCACCTGCATCGCTGCCAAGCCCCGCTTGGCCTTTGTTATCACCTGGTCTATGTGCACATTATAAGCAAGGCTTCGATCAAACCGTATCCCCAGGTAATTCATTGCCTGCGTTCTTTCCACCGCCTCTGAACACAGCATTACAGTTGGTGTTGGAGTGTTGACAATATGATTATTCAACGAGAACCAAGTCACTGCTTCCTTTGTTGGGTTGACCATTGCCCCAGCTTCATCACACCAAGTACTTATGCGATTGAGTTCGGTTAGTAGTTCCACAGCAACCTCCTCTCTATCCTTACCCTGACGATACACTAAAACATCATCGGCATATGACAATGTCCTGCCAGGTCCAGTGATCTGCTCACTGGTGATTCTCACTGTGTAGGCGTTGAACAGTACCGGAGATAATGGTGATCCCTGTGGTAGGCCAGGATATATTGTTGTTGGTTCCGAAGTCCAACTGCCACATCTAAAAACTAATTTCCGTTGGAAGAGGGCTGCAGCGATCCAACTAAGGAGGAATGGACTTAGTTTAGTTCGAGAAGCTGAAGCATTAAAAATCCAGTGGTACTCTGTTGTATGCGTCCTCAAGATCAATCGCTGCAGCAACGGTTTCAGTGCCTGCGTGGAAACCTTCATAGACATCCTGGGCAAAGACTGCTGCACTGGTCCAGGTTTCTCTTTTTGGACGGTACCCACCCAGGGTAGGTGGGAAAACACATTGCGTCTCTAGTTGGCTTGATATTTTCCTGGCAATTACCTTCTCCAGCAGCTTGCCTATTGTATTCTGCATGGTTATAATTCGATATCCCTGAATTTTTGTGTGGTCTTTGTCAGGCTTCGGCAAGGGAATCAGGTAGCTGTGTAACCATTCCTCCTTGATGCTAGCACTCCCTATACTGTTGTTGTACATGACTGCTAGTTTCTCTAGCTCATTGTCGGTACACCTATTTATGTCGTCGTATCTTATGCGACGTAGCAGAGAAATTGAAAAACAACACAACAGTAACAATGCGAAACTAATGCACAAAAGAATTCAGGAGCTTACTAATCAAAGAACACGTACATCAGCAGGCTGCCTAAAGACAAAAGATGGAAGAGTCATAATAGAAAAAGATCAGATCTTACATGAATGGTCAGATTACGTGAAAAACCTTTATGACGATAACAGAGACGAACAGTATAATGTTCAAAATAATAATGAAGGACCAGCAATTTTGAAGATGGAGGTTCAGAATGCTCTTAACCACATGAAATCTGGCAAGACCCCCGGTTCAGACAGCGTCACAACAGAAATGATTAATGCTTTAGAAGAATATGGAATAGATAAAGTTACCAGTCTGCTTAATACAATATATGATACTGGAAATATACCTCAGGAGTTATGTAATTCTGTATTTATTGCAATCCCAACGAAATCGGGAGCCTTGGAATGTGATCAACATCGAACAATTAGTATAATGAGTCACATCAAAAAGATTTTGCTAAGAATTATCATGCAAAGAGTTAGGAGGAAAATACAACCTGAAATAGGAGAAGAACAATGTGGGTTTGTGGAAGGCAAGGGTACAATAGTTAGTTAGTTAGTCGACAGATCATCCTCGTTGCAAATCGGACCATTCAGTCCATAAGTGCTCGGATCCCCTCCTCAGCAAATCCCGCAGCGTGTAGCGGCTAACGACGCCAGTTCTGTGTTGGTTTATCAATCTTCTTTGGCTTCCTGCGTAGTGTTCTTGTTTGGCCACCCCTCTTTTAATTTGCTGCTCTCGCAGTCTGGCCATTGTTGTAGATTCACAGTCATCACTTGGTTCTTGCAAAAGTCTCACTTCTCGTAGAGCATTCAGAATGTCAGCCTGGTCCATGGCGCGTCCGCCCTCCACAGTAGCCTCACCTGCGAGCTTGTCAGCCCGCTCATTTCCTTGTACTCCCGCATGACCTGGCACGAAGATGAAACTAATCTTTGCCAGCCGAGACCGCTCCAGAGGCAGCAACCATTCTCTTCGGATCGACCCCTCCTCTATCCTCTTGATCATGTTCATTGAGTCGCTAAGGAAACAAGCCCTAGTGAATGTCTGTGTCTCGAGCCATGTTATTGCTTTACTTACTGCCATGACTTCCATGGTCAGGCTACTTGTGGTTTCAGTGAAATCACCAGAGTCCTCCTTCACAATTCTCCCTCCGGCCCGAGCTGTAAAGGCCCATGAGCTTCTCACATGTCAGACGACCGACCCATCTGTGTAGATGACCGCGTCACTGTCTAGCGAATTCTCGAAAATCAACGCTTGTACTTCAGCCTCCACAGCAGCCGGATTTTCTTGTCTGCATTTTCTATCTAGTTGGATGCAAACTGAAAAGGATGTGCAGAAGTCTGTTGGCACTTGCACCCACTCCTCGCCAGGTTCTAAGTCCTCAAGTGAACACACCTGTTGAAGAATGTCTTCGGCTTGACCCATCCACGACCGTCCTCTTTTTAACCTGCTGCCCTTCACCTTCCTAATTTCACTATGCAGTGGATGCTGTGTGTTTGCGTTAATTCTGAGGTAGGCGCGTGCCCTGCAAACTTGCATTCTCTCTTCAATGGTTGGAAAATCAAGAAGATAGCGCATCGCCCTGCATGCTGTATCTCTTGTACATCCAAGAATAATGCGCATAGCTTCATTCTGTATCCTTTCCATCCTTTCTATCTGCTTATGGCTGAGAGTCAGGATTGCCATTGCATACTCCAAAACAGACATGACCAGCCCCTCGTACAGAAGACACAGATGGCGCTGCTCACAGTTTGCTGCCGCCATCACCCGCATCGCTGCCAAGCCCCGCTTGGCCTTTGTTATCACCTGGTCTATGTGCACATTATAAGCAAGGCTTCGATCAAACCGTATCCCCAGGTAATTCATTGCCTGCGTTCTTTCCACCGTCTCTGAACACAGCATTACAGTTGGTGTTGGATTGTTGACAATATGATTATTCAACGAGAACCAAGTAAGGGTACAATAAATGCTGTGTATATACTGAGAACCATAATCGAACGTTCTATAGAAGTAAACAAAGATCTACCCCTTTGCTTTATTGACTACACAAAGGCTTTTGATAAAGTGAGACATGTCAACATGATAAGGATGCTTGAAGATCTACAAATTGATGGAAAAGATCTTAGACTTGTAAAAAAACATATATTGGAAACAACAAGCTGCCATAAGAGTTGATAATGAAGTAAGCCAATATCAGCCTATTAAAAGGGGTGTGAGACAGGGATGTGTAATGTCTCCAGATCTGTTTTCCCTGTACAGTGAAAGTATTTTCAGAAATATTGAAGATATGGAAGGAATCAACATTGGGGGACGATGCATCAATAACATTAGATATGCAGATGATACAGTCTTGATTGCAGACAATGAACAGGACCTGCAAAATTTAGTAGATGCGATTGTTACACACAGTGAACAACTAGGGTTAGAATTAAATTGTAAAAAGACACAGATTATGGTCGTCACTAGGAAGGACGTAATACCACAATGTAATATACAAGTAAATGGGAATATTCTTCAACAAGTGAATAGGTACAATTATCTCGGAACAGTAATAACATCTGATGGGAGATGCCTTGAAGAGATTAGAACAAGAATCGCCATGGCAAAAGTAGCCTTTAGCAAGATGAAAAACATATTGACCAATAAAAAGATGTCAATTGAAACGAGAAAAAGAGTGTTGAGATGCTACATAGAACCTGTACTTTTATATGGATGTGAAGCGTGGACAATGAGCAGTCAGGCTGAAAAACATCTGATGGCTGTAGAGATGTGGTTTCTGAGGAAAATGCAAAGAATACCATGGACAGCCAGAAAGACCAATGAACAAGTCCTTCAAGAAACAAATGAAGATCGTAAATTGATTAGAGAAATTAGACGTAGACAGTCAAAATTCTTTGGGCATGTTATGAGAAGAAATGGATTGGAGAATTTGGTGACAACTGGTAAGATCGAGGGGAACAGACCAAGGGGAAGACCTAGAAGCAAGTACCTGGATGACTTGGCCTTGTGGCATGGTCGAGACAGAAATACGGAACTGATCCATGACTCTGGTGATCGAGTGAGATGGCAGAACATGACCGCCCACGCTTACCGGCATGGCACATGATGGATGGATCTTATGCCATCAGGACCTGGAGCACTGTTTTTTGATCGTCGAAGTACAGTCTTGATTTCTTTCACTGTCACTGTGTCTTCATCCGAAGTGTTCTGGGCCTTGCATCTGTCTGAGGTGACCTCCTGGCAATATAAATCTTTTACCAATTGAGTGAAATAGCAAAGTGAAATCGTCAAGTAATTTAATTGTATAAACATTTTGAGATTTAAACAGTTTATTAACTTTTTGCACTTCACTTAAGTTGATTTTTCTTGGTCGGAATGAAATCTTTGGCTGCAGTTATCAAGACATCTCTAGCTTGTACTGCCAGTTCATCAGGTGTCATTTCTTCTTGTACAGACATCAAGACCCCAAAGCTATTCCTAACTTCTATGTTGTATGCATCTGGTATTTTTGTGAGATCAAAGCGAAGTGGCCTTGGTCCCCGGGTAAGCTTTTTGAGTTTTAATTTCAGATCTGCTTCTAATAACTGATGATCTGTATCACAGTCTGCACTTCGTAGGGTTTTTGCAGATGTTATGCTTGATCTCAATCTTCTTTGTATTAAAATATAATCTATCTGATTTTTGGTAAAACTGTCTGGAGACTTCCATGTGAAGAGTCTTCTTGGATGTTGTTTAAAAAGCGTGTTGGCTATCGTGAACTCATTTTCTGTGCAAAATTCAATTAATTTGTCATCTGCATCATTTCTATTTCCTAATCCAAATTTTCCTCTTCCTGCACCTACTTTTGCATTAAAATCTCCCATTATTATTGCTATATCATTATGACCAATCTTATTTAATGTGTCTTGTAGTGTGTTGTAAAAATCTTCAATTTCGCCCTCCTCTGCTGTTGAATTAGGTGCACATATCTGTATGAGAGTTGTGTTTTTTGGACTGCCTTTAAGTCTAATAGTGAGGATTCTATCACTAACTGAAGTATATCCCATTAAAGCTTTTGCAGTTGTCTTATCTAAACAAAATGCCACTCCACTCTGGTCTCCGACATCTCTACCAGAATAAATGAAAATACTTCAATTTTCAGTTGTAAAATGTCACTTGCCGATCCAGCGATGTTCACTAATTCCTAAAATTTGAATGTTTAACCTCTCAATCTCATCACAAACTACTTTAAGCTTTCCCTCATACAAACTTCTCACATTCCACGTTGCTATTCTCACTCTGTTTCTTCGTCTGACACAGGGGATTTCCTTGGTAACAGTCAGGATTAACTCCGTCATCACGATTACTAGTACTGGTCCCTGTGTCACACTCTTCCCCAGTGTTATCTGATCTGCCTGGCCTGGGAGTCTCGCCACCAGATCTCTTTCTTATTCAAATTAGATCACAAGAAAAATAAAAAAAATAATACTTGGAGATTTTAATACAAAAGTAGGAATGGGAAATGTGGCGGATGTAATGGAGAATTGTGGTTTAGGTACAAGAAAAGAGCCGTCTCCGTGGCGAAGGCGTTGCGGACGCGATTCATAATGCCGCTTACTCGCTGTCAAACCACCGCGGTGACCGATTTGGCAGCAGACCGTGTCGAGCTGGTATTAACGTTTTGGTATGGGAGCCGGTCGTTCAGAAAGCAATGACAAACTACTGAACGTAAATTCTTGCCAAGACATCAAGTTCAACAATGGCAGTAAAATGCTGGTGTTGACTGCAACGTCCTGTAAAGAATATGCAACTTAAAAAAAAAAGAAATGAAAGAGGAGAGAAACTAATAGAATGGGCAACTATCAATAATATGATCACTGGAATCACCTGGTTTAAACACCATAAAAGAAGACTTTACACACGGAAAAGCCCAGATAAGAAAATACTCAACCAAATTTGCTACATACTTATCAATAAAAGGTTTAGAAATGCGTTAATTAATGTTGACAATGCCTGGTGCCGACTGTAATAGTGCTATAGTGATCATGTACCGCTATGTATCCAAATAAAAGTAAGACTGAAGAACGGAGGAAAAAGTGGTTAAGAACATGAGACTTAATAAAGAGGTTCAGAAAGTAGATAAAGTATAAAGAAATTCAAGAATAATACAGAGTGACTGTGAAAAATTGGCACAATGCTATAGCTAAAATACAGAGTATAAACGTACAATGGGAAATGTTAACTGATTCAGTGCCATTGGATGATTAATCGCCTTAAGCTAAGCCCCGTATGTGCCACGGGCTTATATAAAGTAGTGTTTATTATGCAACTCCCTTTAATTTGATGTTTAATACAACATGTCTGCAACCATCTTAACAACTTTTTAAGTCATGAACCATGCCGCTAATCTTCTGCTTAGAATTATAATGAGAAGAATAAGAAAGAAAATAAATATGGGCATTGGTAAAGAACTGTATGGATTTATGAAAGGAGAGGGTACTGCCATTTAAACTGTCATTTACTGCCAAAATAGTACCTTGCGGTTTATGTCATAGGGGTCTTTGAGCCTGAGGAATTAAGGCCGCCTGGCTAGTGCAGTCGCCGCAAACTGTACAGGTTAGGACTTTCTTTTTGTCTGCGACAGAAAAATACATCTCACACCATACCGAGGATTCGAACCTTGACTCCCGAAGGAGAATCCGGCATTCTAGCCACTCTGCCAGCCGCTCCTCAGGAGAGGGTACAAACAATGCAATATATACATTGTAGACAATAATAGAACAAATAAAACAACAAATAAATCAATAATAGAAAGATCAATAGAGACGCATACCTACATAGATTATATTATACTAAGGCATTTGATAAAGTAAAACATGATGAACTGTTTAAAATGTTGTAAGATATCTACATTGATGGGAAAGATTTTTTTTTTTAATGAAGAATATTTACTGGAACCAAGTATCAGCAATTAAAATTGGAAATAAAGAGGGCAATTATGAAAACAAATAAAGCTAAGAGAACGACAAGGATGTGTCTTGTCACCAGATCTCTCCTCCCTCTATAGCGATGTAATAATGAGAGATCAAAGAGAAGCCAGCATATTAATTGGAGGTAATAATGTAAACAATATACACTATGCAGATGATACAGTATCGGTGGCTGATAATGCAAAAGATCTACAACAATTTCTGTACATCGTAGTTAGAGAGAATCAAAATACTCATTTTAGACTTAAATGTGACCGCCTAGGCCTCAGGAATATTCCTATTCTATATTGAAACTGCGCCAGCGTAAAACAACGAGGCCCTATTCTCGAGATCCTGGTTTACAGGAATGACATTATAGCACTCCAGGAGACGAGACTGGGTGATCAGATCAGCAATTAAAATTGCCGGCTTCAAATGTTTCTACAAACGGCGACATCTGGGAATGGCGATTCTCATTCGCTACAGTATGGTGGCTTCAGAGCTAGACGTGTTCAGTTGGGACAATGACGACATACAAATACAAGCGGTTAGAGTTCGATCGGGTCTACCATTCATGTTAGTTAATGTTTATGCCTGTAATGCTAATGTGGGTTCCCAGAAGTGGCAGTGCTTAAGTGACATATTAGGTCACGACAAAAAATGTCATTTTCTGTGGCGATTTCATAGCTAAAGGCAGATCACGGAGAAACATTTCCTCCAACATGGACAGACAGAAAAACCAATGACCAAATTCTGCAAGAAACAAATGAAAATTGTAAACTGATTAGGGAAATTAGACGCAGACAGTCAAATTATTTTGGCACGTCATGAGAAGAAATAAATGGAGAACTTGGTGACAACTGGCAAGATCAAAGGGGAAGACAGATAAGTAAATACCTGGATGGCTTGGCCACGTGGTATGGTCGAGACAAGAACACTGGTGATCGTGTGAAATGGCGAATTATGGCCGCCAACGCTTACCGGCACGGCACATGATGGATGGATGGATTGCTCGCTGACATTTTAAAATAATATTTCCATATCAGACAATGCAACAAATCTGTTCTACGTTGAAATTTGAAATTATCTCTTCACTCTTCAGTTCACGTAGATCAAATGTCGTATTCCTTGTTGTATTTTTTAAGCTTTTTAATGTTATTTGTATCTGTATATTGATTGCTTATGATTAATCTATGGTCGCTGTAAAAGTCTGCTCTTGGTATAGTATTTGCGACTATAAGGCATTTCGAAATCTTCTGTTGATGATAATGTAATCAATCTGATTTCAGATCTTATGGTCAAGACTCCCCCATGTCCATAATCTCATCAGATAAATGTGAAACTAAAGCGCGAAAATTGCGAATGACAACCTTAACGCGTGTTTCATGGTAGAAAGTGTTCGGTTGTTCGGCAACTTATTTCTCGAAAGAAAATCTCAATGTTTCACAAAAGGTAAGAGAGTTTATAGTTTAGTTTGTAAATTATCGACATTTTCTTTCTTTAGCGTGCATTTTTTTTTTTTTTTTATCTCTGTGTCAATTTTTACATTAAGTGTAGGCGTTCAAGAAGATGAAAATTGAAATATTTAAAATATTAATTATTTTGGTCACTTGAAACGTCACGAAAGTTTGGTGGGAATTTTCAATAATAATAAATATTATAGCATATATAGACAATATTTAAAAGTTGTGCTTTTACTTATGAAACAGTCACAGGTTAGATACAGCCTGACAGGACGAATCCAACGGTATCTCAATGAAAACTGTCCGCTAATTCGAAGCGGAGTTATTTTTGTGTGTCGTAATCTACAATCAGGAAGTGTAAAGACATCTTGCTAGTAAATTGAACACAGCTGATCGCGGCCCAAAGAATTGAGTGCTGAGAACTGCCTTCTGTTACTGTGGCTTGTTTATTTTTAAACGGACAACATCGTACCATATATCATTGCTTTATTTGGTTGTTTCGGGATTTGAGATTTAAATATTGAGCACAACCCACTACTGGAAACGGCACGCTGATCGTATTCTGGTATGTACCTAAGGTCTATCCACATCAATGTGGAAGCACTATTAGTGAAATATATATAACACTATATTGAAATATCCCATAACAGCATCATAGCATGCAATCTTCATGATTTCAGTTTGGGATGGTACCTCCAACTTAAATAGTCAAAAATTACACAATATGCATAAAAATGGATGCTGAATTGAATTATTCATACTAGATCAATGCCCAACCTCTGTATAAAGCAAAATTTATGAGTCAACTCACATCTTAAAAAGAGTCTTTATCTCCATAAAAAGAAAAATTTGAGAAGCCCACATGTATAGATTCATAGAGAATGGAGGGAACAACAATACTCAGTAATCGGTTTCTGTTTTAATGCGATCTTGAAATAATCAGTAACCGAATGTAACCACAAAAATTATTCCAGTTAAATTTGGGTATTCTGACATGTAGTGGCTAGTAAATTGTGTATAAATTTCATGCGTTTTGAATAAACAGCTCCTGAAAAAAAAAACGTTATGGGTCAATACGTTCGGAACGAGCCTCGTAATTCATTTTGTTGCTTTAACCCTTTACAGGGCACAGCAGCCAAAAACATCTTTACTACCAAATGGGCAAAATGTCTAAAAGCGCCCATGACAACTAAGGGTTTAAAACACATGATCTCAAGACTTTGCGAGACTTCCCATTGTTTATGTCCGGTTTGTTGATAACATGGGCACCATTTGCAAGTGTTTTCTTTAAATTTGATTGAGTTTGTTTATAATTTTCAGGGTTTTTATGGTTTGTTTTTCAAAATGGCGATTCTTCAAATGATAGCGGAGATTTTGCTGGGTTCAGTTTAAGTGACATTGACTATGAATCAGGGCTAGATATCAGTGATATCAGCATAAGCAGTGTACACACTTCCGATCTCTTGGACTTTGAAGAAAGTGAGCAGTTGGCAGAGTGTTTGTAAATACAGTCACAACAATATGTTGTATTTTGTAAATATTTGTGTTCATGTGTGGATTACTGGCAACATTGCATTATTTATTTCACATGTGAGTAAATTAATCTGCATTCATTTTCCTTCATTTTGTTTTTATTTCACTAAAATCTATTCACTAACACCTTATATTTGGTGTTTTTACTAACGTAACCCTTAATCTGAAAAATCTCCCCCGTTCAGAGTTAAAAAGTGGAAAAACGTGTGTCCTGTAAAGAGTTAATTATTGTTCATCATGCGGCATGACTTAAAATTGTTGAAATTGAAACCCATCTATGACTGACATTTATTGACTGACTTTTTATTAGTCGACTTTTGGCCAAAGAATGCGGAAATCCATGCGCATAGACCTAGTTGGGAAGCCTAATGTCATTGTGGCAGGTTTAAAATTCCTGTGGCTTGATTGATATTTTTTACGATACTTAGGCACTTACCTACCACATTGGATTACATCACCATCTTCTCGTTCTCCCTGTATCCCCACATTGAGGCATGAGCCTTCTTCAGTTAACTCAGCCTGTCTTTTGTTATCTATGTAGTCTCCCATGTCTTCCTGATATTCATTTCTGTTTCTAATTCTCTTCTCCTCGTGTTGTTAGGTCTTCCTCTATTTCATTTACCTTGTGAATTCCGGACAAAGACTTTTCTAGTGATACAATATCAGGTTTCCTCCATCTATGTCATATCCAGTGCCTGAAGCTTTTTCTAGCTTCTTGATACACTGGTGTTTATTTAGTTCTAGCCATGAGCTCCACAATGGTAATTCTGTCATAGCCTGACTATGGAAGTCATGGCAGTAAGTAAAGCAATAACATGGCTCGAGATACAGACATTCACTAGGGTATGTTTCCTTGGCGACTCAATTAGCATGCTCAAGAGGATAGAGATGGGGTGGATCTGAAGAGAGTGGTTGCTGTCTCTGGAGCGGTCTCGGCTGCAAAGATCAGTTTCATCTTCATGCCAGGGCATGTGGGAGTATAAGGAAATGAGCGGGCTGACAAGCTCGCAGGTAAGGCTACTGTGGAGAGCGGACGTGCCATTGGGATCAGGCTGATATTCTGAATGCTCTTGCGAGAACCAAGTGATGACTGTGAATCTTCAACCATGGTCAGACTGCAAGAACAGCAAATTAAAAGAGGGGTGGCCAAACAGGAACACTACGCAGGAAGCCAAAGAAGATTGATAAACCAACACAGAACTGGTGTCGTTAACTGCTACATGCTGCGGGATTTGCTGAGGAAGGGATCCGATCACTTATGGACTGAATGGTTCGATATGCAATGAGGATGATCTGTCGACTAACTAACAGGAGACAACATTGCAGTTATAGACATATTTCAAGTGAACGAAAGAAGAAGAACTAATACTATTAGTAATTGTTTTGAGTAATTTTCCATGTTTCCAATCCAAACAATAGTACTGATTTGTGAAACCTGGACTGTTTATCAGCGACATGCTAGGAAATTAAACCTCTTCCACACAGTAGGAAGCTATTGAAGATTAAATGGCAAGACAAGATCCCAGACACTGAAGTTCTAGAAAGAGCGTCCATGCCCAGTATCCACACCCTACTAATGAACAATGAGATTCACTGGGCTGGTCACTTAACTCGTATGCCAAATCACAGGCTCCCTAAACAAATTTTTTTTACGGCGAGCTGCGTTGTGGATAATGCTCCCAAGGCGACCTGAGGAAACGCTTTAGGCACTCTGAAAATCTCACGAAAAGCTTTTGAAATTCATCCTGACACCTGGGAGACTGCTGCTAAAGACCATAATTCGTGGCGTACATCATTAAATTAGGGTGCAGTCACTTGTGAAACAACCAGGACTGCAAGAGCTGTGAAGAATAGGCTGGACAGAAAAACCGTTGCAGGAGATCCTCCTCCTGGAACATCAAGCATTCTTTGCCCACATTGTCAAAGAACATTTCGAGCCAAAATAGGCATTATCAGCCATCTTAGAACTCACGGCTCCATACTTTCAACCCCACTAGATGAAATGAATGGTCATCATCATTCTTGATGGACAAACAACATGACTGATTTAATGTTATAATTGAATATTCTTTTGAATTTCATTTTCCCCCCACAAATGTCTGATTGCTATGAAAGATCCTCTTACCTTAGCATTCTTATTTTAATATCTGTATATGTTGACCCATCTGTGTCTACATTGCTACCTAAATAGGAGTATAATTCTGCCTCATGGAGTGAAGTTTCTCCAAGGAAGATCAGGTTATCATTTACTTGATTTATTCTCAAAAGCTTTGACTTTCTGAGTCCTCTAAAAGTACTGGAGAGTTTTGGCCATCATGGACAGAGAAAATTTCAACTGCTCCTCCCAGTGGTAGAGGATGGGAAATGCACTACAGTGTGGCAAACGCCGCCATCCATCAGTATCCATCAGGATAAGTGGAAAACTCTGCAGTTGAGCAGAGCAGGGCACTCACTTGTCCTGACAGCCGGAAATTGCAGTCAGAGGCAGAGGTAAATACTGCCATGTGGATGTGGAAGGTAAAGAGAAGCCACACTATCTTCCCAAGATGCCATGAATAGTCACATATCAGAGGCAGTGAACGACGTTAATGGCTGTGTTAGGACATCCTTTCCTGGTACGGACAGTTATAAGCCACAGGTGACACCAGTTATCCAGCTACTGAAGTTCAAGAAGCTGAAACATAAAAAAATCCAGTTGTACTCTATTGTACGCATCCTCAAGATCAATCATCGCAGCACATGTTTCAATGCCTGAGTGGAAACCTTCATAGACATCATGGGCAAAAACTGCTCCGTTGGTCCAGGTTTCTCTGTTTGTATGGTACCCTCCAAGAGTAGGGAAACAACCTTGCCACTCTAGCTGACTTGATATTTTCCTGGCAATTAACTTCTCCAGCAGCTTGCCTATTGTATTTTGCATGGTATCCCTGAATTTCTATGTGGTCGTTGTCAGGCTTTGGCAAGGGAATCAGATAGCTGTGTAACCACTCCTCCCTGATGCTAGCACTTGCTATGCAGTTTTTGTACATATCTGCTAGTTCCTCTAGCTCATTGTCAGTACACATACTGATGTCATCATACCTTATACCATCTGGCCCTGCTGTGCTGTTTCTTGTTCGTTGAAGCACAGTCCTGATCTCTTTCACCATCACTGTTTTTTCAACTGCAGTGTTCTGGGCCTTACACTTATCTGAGGTAATCACTTTGGCAAAATTTTGGCCTCTTATGTCTGTCTGGATGCTCTGCTGTAGATGGCGCTCGAAAAGGGCTTTGCCCTTATTCTCATCCGACCTCTGCCAGATAAGGTCAGCATTTTGGAAGTCAGGAACACTCTTATTTGTGACTACTCCATTCATACTTTTATATAGTTGCAAGAACAATTTCAGTGACTTGTGTGTGTGCTTATTCTTTGACATAACTCTGCCCATTTTTCACTTTTGACCACTTTAACAAGTTGTTTGAAACAGCTAACTTTGGTGTTCTTCTTGGCACTTTGCCATTTACTTACAGCACCACTCTTATTCACCCAGGCCTTCTCCACCTCAGTTCCACCAAGGTGGCTGTTCCCAGCTTTTTTTTCTCCTGCCATGATGATTCCTGCGCTTGTTATGCCTTATTTTACTCACCACATCTTTTCCTGAACTGTCATACTTAAAGGTCTTGACCGTTGACTTGTGCAATATGGTTCTGCTGTTCTCCACCAATATGCTGCAAGGGCGGTGGTCGCTGCCATGGTGCCCTAGGACATCCCATCTGCACACTGTAGTGAGTGACGGAGACACCAGCGCCAGGTCAATAACACTGTTCACGTCACCTGGATGATTTACTGTCCTGGTGACACAGCCACTGTGGATGATTTACTGTCCTGGTGACACAGCCACTGTTGATGCAAACAAGGTCACTGGTTTCAAGTGCCGCTTCGAGCACCTCCCCCTGTGTGTTAGAAGAAATGTTACCCCATGATTTGCCCTTAGTGTTGAAATCACCACAAAAAATGACATTCCTCTAGTGACATAATATGTCACTCAAACACTGCCATCTATGGGAATCTACCCTCACGTTACAGGCATTTACATTCACCAATACGAATGGTAGACCGAAGTGAATTCTAAAAGCCTGTAATTGTATCTTGTCACTGTCCCACCTGGACATGTCCAGCTGTGAAACCACTATACTGTGTTGAATCAGAATTACCATTCCCAGGTGATGCCTGTTGTAAAAACATTTGAAGCCGGCTATATGGAGTGTATTAAAACCCAGTCTTGTTTCTTGAAGCACAACTATATTGTTCCTGTATGCCAGGCTTTTCAAACATGGGGTCTCATTGTCTAGCTCTGGCAAAATTCCAATATAGAATGTGCATGTACTTGAGGCCCAGTAGGTCACATTTGCGTCTGAAGCATCTGGCACCGGCCCGTCTGCCTTGTCACGTTGTGGAACGCGCCGCCGAATCAGTTTGTTTACCCTATGTATGGGGCACAAACACTGGTCCACAATTTTGAAGAAACCAGAAAAAACAACACATTAACCAACATGCTAGGGAAAACACTCAAGGATTGATTCGCTCAGATGCACAAAACTCTGTAACACCGGCAAAAATCTTGAGAGGAATCTCCTGGTTTACATCCTAGCACAGAAATCACAAGCACGAGGTGAAATTATCCATCAGCGTGAAAAATGGAGCGGTTTTCACACAACATAACTGCCCACCGCCATCTTGAAACCAGAAGTTCCTGTGGCAAATGTTGTGAATTCCTTGGACTGCCAGAGTAACTAACAGTGAATGCCTGAAAGGTATTAATAAAACTAGGGCATTATATACAACAATAAGAAAGAGACAAACAGCTTTCTTTGGTCATGTGATGAGAAGAAAGGTATTAGAGAACATCATGACGACTGGAAAGATCGAGGGGAAGAGAGGCAGAGGCAGACCAAGACAAATGATGCTGGATGGATCAAAATGGTGGCATGGAGGAATATCATCAGCAGAGTTGATCCCAAACACAAAGGACCAAGTTATGTGGGGAGACCTGAATGCCAACACCAACTGGCATGGCAGTTGATGATGATGATGAATTGTTGTGACCTCCTATCCAATGTATTTAGGTAAATCTTTCATTCCATTTCAATGTGTGGAACAGGAGGGCAACGTCATCAACAAAGTCCAGATTATCAAGCTTCAGTGCACAAGCAGACAATATTGGGACCAAATTTACCTAATTATCAAATGAAGGCATGCCACCAACTTTGACAGTAGCTCACAAAGTGGAATTCTTGCTCATAAGCAAAAGTTCAAAGGGAACATTAATGATAAGATATTCTTGTGTTTCTCACAAATTGATGACTCTTTCTTGGATCTATGAAAGGGGGGAAAATATACATCAAAGAAATTCTGCCGTTGTAACTATTACATTAACTTTAATGTAGTAATGATTTTCCACAAAGCTATAATGTATTCTAATGTTGTTTTTGTCATGATAAACCAATATCATTACATTGTGATTGATTGCCAAATTCATATTCTTAACTCTTTCACTACCAAACAAAAACTGGGCTGTGACCAAACAGACATTTATGGCAGAAAATTGGAACTAGGGGTGTGTTACAATAATGCTTTTAAAATGGTTAAGGTGGTAGAAGACCTATTGTATTACATATCAAATTAAAGAGGATTGCACAAGGAACATGACAGTGTTAATAATTAATTGATAGGTTACAAATATTATGACAATAATGAGAGGTTTAATAATAACAAATGAAATTAAAGAGGTAAAAATTATTTAAAAAACTGCACATATAAGGTGTTTTCTACACTCCTATACTGCTAATCATGTTTAATTTACTGAATAATCAAACAAACACCACTTGTCTTCAAGAATATAAACAGTATTGCGCATTAAAGTAACCCAAAAAGAAGTTTTGGTGCATATTCTGAACCATGTATTTTTCACAAATAATGACAAAAAATAATGGCTGAAATCTTGAAGGTGGGGTCTGTCACAGTAAAGTTATGAAAATGGTTACAATTGTAGCAGAAATGTTGTATTATATATCAAAATAAAGGGGATTGCACAAGGAATATGTTGGTAGGAGAATGTTTGCTTTAGGTTGTAAATAAAATAAAAATAATAATATAATTTGTAAAATAATTGGACAAAAGTAGGTAAAAATAATGTAAACATTGCACTTAGAATGTGTTTTCTACACTCCTATACTGCTAATCATGTTTAATTTACTGAATAATCAAACAAACACCACTTGTCTTCAAGAATATAAACAGTATTGCTCATTTAAATCACCCAAAAGGAAGTTTTGGTGCATATTCTGAACCATGTCTTTTTCACACAAATGAAAAAAACTAATGGCCGAAATCTGGAAATTGATGTATGTCGCAATAATGTTATGAAAATGGTTAAAATTGTAGCAGAAATGTTGTATTATATATCAAAATAAAGGAGATAGCACAAGGAATATGTTGGTAGGAGAATTTTTGCTGTATGTTGTAAATAAAATACAAATAATAATATAACTTCTAAAATAATTTGTTAAAAAGAGGTAAAAATAATGTAAACATTGTACTTACCGAGGGGGCGTTGTTATCCAATATCCTGATCACTGCTAATCCAATTGAATTTACTGAACAAACAACACTATTCTAAACTATAAACACCATTGCTTCCAATCAACCATCCGAAAAGAAGTTTCGCCGCAGATTCTGAATCATGTATTTTTTTTTCAGACAAAAATTAGGAAAACACTTGGCAGATTTACATTTAATTGTCATGTCTGTTTGTTTTTATTTACTATATGTGGCAGTCTATTTGTGATAGGCTGCAACGCAAACTTTGGCGCACAAGTCTGGTCTATTAGTACAGCCGGAGCAAACAAAAGATGATATGTGTCGTTTAGTTCGAGTGCTGCAAAAAACACAGTCTCTATTGACACCGACAAATTCTATTAAATGCTTGGCTCATGTAAATCTTTCGGCATAATTTCCTGCAACAGACTGAAATTATTCGGCAGGCAGAGTGTCAAACTTTCAGGAATACTCTGAGCTACTTCGCGATGAGCACTTTCCTTTACTTGAAATCCTTCTGTAACAATTTTTTTCCTCCTTTCTCTGTTTGCCATATGGAATGTAGGATGTGAGCATTGATCTGTGCAATTTCAAAGATCTAGTAGTAGATATTCTTCCACCACGTAATGGTTTTCCTATCATGGATATTATAATATCCAACCATTTGGTCCATTCTGTCGCAGCCATTCATCGCCGTTTTATTTTCATGGAGACCATCTTCAGCTTGCTTTGCGGTTTTCGCAATCCGCTCTCAACAATTCTAACTACAGACTTGGTAGAGACAACAATGCATGGTTTTTTTAGCTTTGTTTAGCCCTTCCACCAAATAATCATATCATCAATGGACACATTTTCAAATGGGTAAAATGCTTCCTGGATATTCTTCAGAGTCAACAAGAGGATAAATTTTTTTTTTTTTTTTGGGTACCCTCAGGTTGACATACATGAAACATGGTGTGATAAATATATTATAATTTTCTAATTGATTACTGGGAAACGTAGTGGCAGTGCCACATACCAAGGAGTATATAAATGTGCACTTGTACACCGGTAGTCTTTGATACATGGTCTTGGATCAAGTCCCATAGCAATAATGACAGACGTAAACTTCAGCCATTCGTGCTTCGTTGTCAAACACTCAGCTGTTGACGAACATTCACTGGTTTTTCTTTATCACCACGTGCTAAAACTTTAGACACAACTAAAACTACTTTCTAAATATTCACATTCACATATTATTATAAACAATAATCTAGCTTGATCTCAAGTCATACTACGTGGACGCAAACTGGTGGGCGTTTCCATTGTGAAAAACCAAAACAAACAAATTAACACTACCTTAAAACTGAAAATTCACAAGAATCCAAAATTAGAAAACGATTGACCGCTCCGAGATGGCGTAGAGATCTTTCGGCTGTACTACTTTTTAGTTTACTGTAACTTAAAATTCCGAAACGGAGCAGAAATATGTGAAATAAACCACTGATCATTTTGTGGCACTAAAACGGCGGACTGCCATCTCAGGAAATACAACGTGCCCACAGATGGGATCACGGTAGCGAAAGAGTTAAAGGGAGCTAGAGGAATAACATATCAGAAATCATGTCTTGAAGGAATGATTTTGTATCATTAATCATGATTAGATATTATCTTGAAAAAACAAAATATCAAATTCATTCATATAGTTTATTTGTGCATACATTATGTAACTTACAAATCCTTACAGATTGAAAGATGGAGAGTAAACTACCATCAGATGTCAAGATAGAACAACCTCAAGTCTGTGTAGGTCAAGGTAAGATTAAGTGCAATATAACGTAACAGTAAGTTGACTATTCTTTACAGGATGTTGCAATCAACCTTAGCATCTATTGGCTGTTGTGATTTACTAGATAATTCTACATTTAGGAGTTTGCCATTGCTTTCTGCATGGCCATAGGCTTATATCATCAAAATCAACACAACATCAGAATGTAAATCTACTCAGACACTGGGAAAAATAAGGTCATAGGTGTGACCTAGTGTCCACCAGCGTCAGTGCACAACTTTGCAGTTGAGCAGAGCAAGGAACTCTCTTATCCTGACAATCAGAAATTGCTGTCAAAGGCAGAGGTTAAACAAGCCCATGTGAATATGGAAGGCAAGGAAAATACAACCACATTATCTTCCCAAAGACACGTTTAAAATAGGAATGTGGAATGTCAGGACATAGTTAAGATAGGAAAGTTGCATACTGTAATAAAAGAAATCAAAAATATCCTAGGCATGAGTGAGATGAGGTGGGAAGGGAGATCTGGTAAAGTAATAACAGACAATATACAATAATTTGTTCAAGAGATAATACACAGAAAAGGAGTAGGACTAATGTTTGATGAGGAAAAGGCTAAATCAATTAATGGTTATTTGATTAAATCAGATAATTATTATTGTCAAATTCAAACTCAAACCAAGAGATATAAATATTATACAAGTATAGGCACCAAAATGAGCAGTAGCGTAGTGGAATTACAAACATCTTATAACAAAGAAGAAATGGCGACGGGTAGAAGAATTTAAATATGATTCAGGAGCCAGCCCTTTTTCTCAGGAGCCAGCATATCATTTTTTAACACGGGCTAAGAAAAATATGAAACAATCTCAGATAAAGGTACACATTTTGAAATGAGCCATTAAATGTCCTCAGGGACCGAGTATCCACTGGACTAAGTGGACAACTCTGCAGCTGAGCAGAGCAGGGCACTTACTTGTCCTGACAGTCAGAAATGACTGTCAAAGGCAGAGTTAAAAGATCACCATGTTAATGTGGAAGTCAAGGAGAAACCACCACATTATCTTCCGAGTATTACATGGCGACACATTTCAGAAATAGTTAACAACATTAATGGCTGTCTTAGGACATCCTCGTCCAGTAGGGACAGTCTTGAGCCACAGGTGACACCAGACCGTCATCCAGCTACTGATGGCAAAACTGACACTAAAACTATAACTAAACTAAATAAATTTAGAGTAGGAACATGGAATGTTAGGACATTAAATGAGCTAGGAAAGTTAAACAATGTTCTAAGAGAAATGGAAAACATGAAAATGAATATACTAGGCATAAGTGAGATGAGATCAAAGGGATCTGGCAAAATTATAACCGACAAACACACAATAATTTATTCTGGAGGGGACACATGAAAAAGGAGTAGGAATAATATTTGATGAAAAAACAGCCAAATTTATGAATGGATACTGGTGCATTTCAGATAGAGTTATATTGGTCAAAATCAAAGGCAAACCAATAGATATAAATATTATACAAGTATATGCACCAAAAACAAGCAGTGGTGATGAAGAAATACAACACTTTTACGATGAAGTAGAAATGGCAATAGCTCAAATTGGATCACAAGAAATAAAAATAATACTGTGAGATTTTAATGCAAAAGTAGGAAACGGAAAAATCGAGGATATAGAGGGAAATTATGGTTTAGGTACAAGAAATGAAAGAGGAGAGAAACTAATAGAATGGGCAAATAATACGATAATTGGAAACACATGGTTTAAACACCATAAAAGATGGCTATACACATGGAAAAGCCCTGATATGAAAATATGCAACCAAATTGACTTCATACTTATTAATAAAAGATTTAGAAATGCATTAATTAATGTAAAGACAATGCCTGGTGCTGACGGCAATAGTGATCATGTGTTTTGTTTTGTTGTTTGTCCATCAAGAATGATGATGACCATTCATTTCATCCAGTGGGGTTGAAGGTGTGGAGCCGTGGGTTCTAAGATGGCTGATAAGGCCTATTTTGGCTCGAAATGTTCTTTGACAATGTGGACAAAGAATGCTTGACGTCTCTGGAGGAGGATTTCCTGCAGTGGTTTTTCTGTCCTGCCTTTTCTTCACAGCTCTTGCAGTCCTGGTTGCCTCACATATAACTGCACCTTTGTGCAATGATGCACGCCACGAATTTCGGTCTCTGGCTGCAGCCTCCCAGGTGTCATGATGAATTCCAAAAGCATTCAGTGAAATTTTCAGAGTGTCTTTAAAACGTTTCCTCTGGCCACCTTGGGAGCGTTTACCACAACGCAGTTCGCTGTAAAAAATTCGTTTAGGGAGCCTGTGATCTGGCATGCGAGTCAAGTGACCAGCCCAGCGAATCTGATTCTTCATCAGTAGAGTGTGGATACTGGGTATGGATGCTCTTTCTAGGACTTCAGTGTCTGGAATCTTGTCTTGCCATTTAATCTTCAGTAGCTTCCTTAGGCAGACTGTGTGGAAGTGGTTTAATTTCCTAGCGTGTTGCTGATAAACAGTCCAGGTTTCACAAGCATATAGCAGTGTGGATAATACAACTGCTTAGTGATCATGTACCACTATGTGGACAGATAAAAGTAAGATTAAAGAGAGGGGAAAAAATGGTTAAGAACTTGAGACTTAATAAAGAGGTTCTGAAAATAGATAAAGAAATTCAAGAACAATACAGACTGTGAAAAATAGGTACAATGCAATAGCTAAAATACAGAGTATAAATGAACAATGGAAAATATTAATGGATTCCATTCATCAAACTAACAAAGAAATATTACCGGAGAGAAGCCAAAAAGCTAAGAAAAAAAGGATGAATGAAGAAATCTTAATGCTGATGGACAAAAGGAAACAGAATAAAAATGACAAACAAGAGTACGTTAAGATAAATAAAGAAATAAGAGATAAATGTGTGAAGACAAAAAACAATTGATTAAACGAGCAATGCAAAAAATTTGAATTCAGTTCCATTAAAGATAAAAAAAAGTATGCACAGACAAATCAGTGAGCTCACAGGAAGAAAAATAAGAATAAATACAGGGTGTTTGAAATCAAAAACAGGAAAGATATTGGAGGAAGGTGCTATAATGAAGAGGTGGAATGAGTATATAAGAGAATTATATAATGGAGAAAGGGAAGAATTAACAGAAGAAAGTAACAGAAGACCCACCTATTCTAAAAGAAGAAGTAGCTGACGCTATGAAATGTATGAAGAAAGGAAAAACAGCAAGAGTAGGGAAACAACCTTGCCACTCTAGCTGACTTGATATTTTCCTGGCAATTAACTTCTCCAGCAGCTTGCCTATTGTATTTTGCATGGTATCCCTGAATTTCTATGTGGTCGTTGTCAGGCTTTGGCAAGGGAATCAGATAGCTGTGTAACCACTCCTCCCTGATGCTAGCACTTGCTATGCAGTTTTTGTACATATCTGCTAGTTCCTCTAGCTCATTGTCAGTACACATACTGATGTCATCATACCTTATACCATCTGGCCCTGCTGTGCTGTTTCTTGTTCGTTGAAGCACAGTCCTGATCTCTTTCACCATCACTGTTTTTTCAACTGCAGTGTTCTGGGCCTTACACTTATCTGAGGTAATCACTTTGGCAAAATTTTGGCCTCTTATGTCTGTCTGGATGCTCTGCTGTAGATGGCGCTCGAAAAGGGCTTTGCCCTTATTCTCATCCGACCTCTGCCAGATAAGGTCAGCATTTTGGAAGTCAGGAACACTCTTATTTGTGACTACTCCATTCATACTTTTATATAGTTGCAAGAACAATTTCAGTGACTTGTGTGTGTGCTTATTCTTTGACATAACTCTGCCCATTTTTCACTTTTGACCACTTTAACAAGTTGTTTGAAACAGCTAACTTTGGTGTTCTTCTTGGCACTTTGCCATTTACTTACAGCACCACTCTTATTCACCCAGACCTTCTCCACCTCAGTTCCACCAAGGTGGCTGTTCCCAGCTTTTTTTTCTCCTGCCATGATGATTCCTGCGCTTGTTATGCCTTATTTTACTCACCACATCTTTTCCTGAACTGTCATACTTAAAGGTCTTGACCGTTGACTTGTGCAATATGGTTCTGCTGTTCTCCACCAATATTCTGCAAGGGCGGTGGTCGCTGCCATGGTGCCCTAGGACATCCCATCTGCACACTGTAGTGAGTGACGGAGACACCAGCGCCAGGTCAATAACACTGTTCACGTCACCTGGATGATTTACTGTCCTGGTGACACAGCCACTGTTGATGCAAACAAGGTCACTGGTTTCAAGTGCCGCTTCGAGCACCTCCCCCTGTGTGTTAGAAGAAATGTTACCCCATGATTTGCCCTTAGTGTTGAAATCACCACAAAAAAATGACATTCCTCTAGTGACATAATATGTCACTCAAACACTGCCATCTATGGGAATCTACCCTCACGTTACAGGCATTTACATTCACCAATACGAATGGTAGACCGAAGTGAATTCTAAAAGCCTGTAATTGTATCTTGTCACTGTCCCACCTGGACATGTCCAGCTGTGAAACCACTATACTGTGTTGAATCAGAATTACCATTCCCAGGTGATGCCTGTTGTAAAAACATTTGAAGCCGGCTATATGGAGTGTATTAAAACCCAGTCTTGTTTCTTGAAGCACAACTATATTGTTCCTGTATGCCAGGCTTTTCAAACATGGGGTCTCATTGTCTAGCTCTGGCAAAATTCCAATATAGAATGTGCATGTACTTGAGGCCCAGTAGGTCACATTTGCGTCTGAAGCATCTGGCACCGGCCCGTCTGCCTTGTCACGTTGTGGAACGCGCCGCCGAATCAGTTTGTTTACCCTATGTATGGGGCACAAACACTGGTCCACAATTTTGAAGAAACCAGAAAAAACAACACATTAACCCAACATGCTAGGGAAAACACTCAAGGATTGATTCGCTCAGATGCACAAAACTCTGTAACACCGGCAAAAATCTTGAGAGGAATCTCCTGGTTTACATCCTAGCACAGAAATCACAAGCACGAGGTGAAATTATCCATCAGCGTGAAAAATGGAGCGGTTTTCACACAACATAACTGCCCACCGCCATCTTGAAACCAGAAGTTCCTCCCCCGATGTGTCTCCACCTTGACGTGGTGGGGGAGCTTGCGTGTCCCATCGACCCCATTTGCTTGCCGATGGATGAAAAACTACATATCGGACAGCTTATGGGATAGGGACCAGACTAAGAGAGACACAACCTGCTGCTCTGCAGGTATAGATTGAGGATAACAGTCAAAAGTTTAAAAGGTGCACGAAGGCAGACGTTTTTGGTCCGGACAAAACTCTTAAGGCTCCCTGTCGAGGGCTGTGGCTGAACGCCTCTAAGCCACAAACCCTCGGATCTGAGAGCCAGGCCGATACCCGTCTACCGGAAAATAGAAACATGATACTGAGCAAGCTACATGCTCAGGTCTGATACATGTTCGAAGGCTCTCAGCTGGGGGATATGAGAGATTCCCGGATGAAGGGGCCTGGCCGTTTCCCGTTCACTGCTGCACGAAGGTAAGGTGCTGAGCCGGCAGCACATGTAGCCTACCTCGTGAGCGAGTACAAAAAAGTCAGAAAAGTGCCCCAGTCGAAGGGTTACGGAAACTGTCTGTATCTAACTCATAGAGAGTGTAGACAAAAGTGGAAGAATGTCTCATCAACGCGAAATGGAACGCACGGCGAGCGAACCTATTGCGTGGTCTGAAGTCACAAGCAAAAGCTTACCGAGTGGATGTCACTCGCAGTCTGACCGCTCCTGGTGTGTGATTGAGCGATCAGTGGCAAGTGGGATGCCCAACACATGGAAGTGAGGAACTAAAGCAGCCATGAGCAGGACGTGGAAACTCCTTGGGTGAGCCCAGTCTCAGAGCAATATGTGCCGGCTCTGCAATTATGGAAGCCTCCTTGGATAGCGAGATAATGCCCATGGTCTGCCCCTGCCTTCCCTTGAGGGCAGACCACGATATCGTTGATCGTTCTATCTTGACCAGCTGAGATGTGGGTGACATTACAACAGTCTAACGTGTCTCGAAACCAGAGGAAGGCTAACCTCACTAAAAAATGCCCGCCGGAAGTCGGAAGTGTCGTCCTACGGGTGGCAAACTAAAAATTGACACTACGCATTTACGTCCGAGTGAAATGTCTCGTCCGAATGTCTCCCGTGCTAGGAACAGCTCTGACTACCTAGTTTCCGAATGCCGCTCTTGTTCGGAACAGCTCTGACTAGGTAGTTTTCCGAATGTCTGTCGTGCCTGGAACAGCTCTGACGGGCGCAACGACAAGCACATGTGCGAAAACTCGCTGAGTGAATACCTTCTGCAGACCTGTCTGGTTTGTGCGGGAACGGCCCGGGGCGAACGAAAAGCCCAATATATTGAAGTGAGGAATTAAAGCAGCCATGAGCATGACGTGACCATTCCCTCGGTGAGCCCAGTATCAGGGCGCTATGTGTCGGCCCTGCAACTATGGAAGCAACCTAGGATGGCGGAAAATGCTATGGACTGTGCCTTCCTTCTCTTGAGGGATGACCGAAGTCCTCGACTGTTCGAACTTGACCAGCTGGGATGTGGACGGTACCACAAAAGTGAGAGTCTCCCAGGATTGCTAACCTGGTCAAAAATGCACGCGAAAGCCGGATGTGTGACCTAAGGGTTTTCAACCCAAGGGTGCCTAACGCACACCGCAATCACATCTGAAAAAACACTCCGGATGAACGAAAAGAAGAAGAAGAAGAAACCAGAAGTTCCTGTGGCAAATGTTGTGAATTCCTTGGACTGCCAGAGTAACTAACAGTGAATGCCTGAAAGGTATTAATAAAACTAGGGCATTATATACAACAATAAGAAAGAGACAAACAGCTTTCTTTGGTCATGTGATGAGAAGAAAGGTATTAGAGAACATCATGACGACTGGAAAGATCGAGGGGAAGAGAGGCAGAGGCAGACCAAGACAAATGATGCTGGATGGATCAAAATGGTGGCATGGAGGAATATCATCAGCAGAGTTGATCCCAAACACAAAGGACCAAGTTATGTGGGGAGACCTGAATGCCAACACCAACTGGCATGGCAGTTGATGATGATGATGAATTGTTGTGACCTCCTATCCAATGTATTTAGGTAAATCTTTCATTCCATTTCAATGTGTGGAACAGGAGGGCAACGTCATCAACAAAGTCCAGATTATCAAGCTTCAGTGCACAAGCAGACAATATTGGGACCAAATTTACCTAATTATCAAATGAAGGCATGCCACCAACTTTGACAGTAGCTCACAAAGTGGAATTCTTGCTCATAAGCAAAAGTTCAAAGGGAACATTAATGATAAGATATTCTTGTGTTTCTCACAAATTGATGACTCTTTCTTGGATCTATGAAAGGGGGGAAAATATACATCAAAGAAATTCTGCCGTTGTAACTATTACATTAACTTTAATGTAGTAATGATTTTCCACAAAGCTGTAATGTATTCTAATGTTGTTTTTGTCATGATAAACCAATATCATTACATTGTGATTGATTGCCAAATTCATATTCTTAAAGGGAGCTAGAGGAATAACATATCAGAAATCATGTCTTGAAGGAATGATTTTGTATCATTAATCATGATTAGATATTATCTTGAAAAAACAAAATATCAAATTCATTCATATAGTTTATTTGTGCATACATTATGTAACTTACAAATCCTTACAGATTGAAAGATGGAGAGTAAACTACCATCAGATGTCAAGATAGAACAACCTCAAGTCTGTGTAGGTCAAGGTAAGATTAAGTGCAATATAACGTAACAGTAAGTTGACTATTCTTTACAGGATGTTGCAATCAACCTTAGCATCTATTGGCTGTTTGTGATTTACTAGATAATTCTACATTTAGGAGTTTGCCATTGCTTTCTGCATGGCCATAGGCTTATATCATCAAAATCAACACAACATCAGAATGTAAATCTACTCAGACACTGGGAAAAATAAGGTCATAGGTGTGACCTAGTGTCCACCAGCGTCAGTGCACAACTTTGCAGTTGAGCAGAGCAAGGAACTCTCTTATCCTGACAATCAGAAATTGCTGTCAAAGGCAGAGGTTAAACAAGCCCATGTGAATATGGAAGGCAAGGAAAATACAACCACATTATCTTCCCAAAGACACGTTTAAAATAGGAATGTGGAATGTCAGGACATAGTTAAGATAGGAAAGTTGCATACTGTAATGAAAGAAATCAAAAATATCCTAGGCATGAGTGAGATGAGGTGGGAAGGGAGATCTGGTAAAGTAATAACAGACAATATACAATAATTTGTTCAAGAGATAATACACACAGAAAAGGAGTAGGACTAATGTTTGATGAGGAAAAGGCTAAATCAATTAATGGTTATTTGATTAAATCAGATAATTATTATTGTAAAATTCAAACTCAAACCAAGAGATATAAATATTATACAAGTATAGGCACCAAAAATGAGCAGTAGCGTAGTGGAATTACAAACATCTTATAACAAAGAAGAAATGGCGACGGGTAGAAGAATTTAAATATGATTCAGGAGCCAGCCCTTTTTCTCAGGAGCCAGCATATCATTTTTTAACACGGGCTAAGAAAAATATGAATCAATCTCAGATAAAGGTACACATTTTGAAATGAGCCATTAAATGTCCTCAGGGACCGAGTATCCACTGGACTAAGTGGACAACTCTGTAGCTGAGCAGAGCAGGGCACTTACTTGTCCTGACAGTCAGAAATGACTGTCAAAGGCAGAGTTAAAAGATCACCATGTTAATGTGGAAGTCAAGGAGAAACCACCACATTATCTTCCGAGTATTACATGGCGACACATTTCAGAAATAGTTAACAACATTAATGGCTGTCTTAGGACATCCTCGTCCGGTAGGGACAGTCTTGAGCCACAGGTGACACCAGACCGTCATCCAGCTACTGATGGCAAAACTGACACTAAAACTATAACTAAACTAAATAAATTTAGAGTAGGAACATGGAATGTTAGGACATTAAATGAGCTAGGAAAGTTAAACAATGTTCTAAGAGAAATGGAAAACATGAAAATGAATATACTAGGCATAAGTGAGATGAGATCAAAGGGATCTGGCAAAATTATAACCGACAAACACACAATAGTTTATTCTGGAGGGGACACATGAAAAAGGAGTAGGAATAATATTTGATGAAAAAACAGCCAAATCTATGAATGGATACTGGTGCATTTCAGATAGAGTTATATTGGTCAAAATCAAAGGCAAACCAATAGATATAAATATTATACAAGTATATGCACCAAAAACAAGCAGTGGTGATGAAGAAATACAACACTTTTACGATGAAGTAGAAATGGCAATAGCTCAAATTGGATCACAAGAAATAAAAATAATACTGTGAGATTTTAATGCAAAAGTAGGAAACGGAAAAATCTAGGATATAGAGGGAAATTATGGTTTAGGTACAAGAAATGAAAGAGGAGAGAAACTAATAGAATGGGCAAATAATACGATAATTGGAAACACATGGTTTAAACACCATAAAAGATGGCTATACACATGGAAAAGCCCTGATATGAAAATATGCAACCAAATTGACTTCATACTTATTAATAAAAGATTTAGAAATGCATTAATTAATGTAAAGACAATGCCTGGTGCTGACGGCAATAGTGATCATGTACCACTATGTGGACAGATAAAAGTAAGATTAAAGAGAGGGGAAAAAATGGTTAAGAACTTGAGACTTAATAAAGAGGTTCTGAAAATAGATAAAGAAATTCAAGAACAATACAGACTGTGAAAAATAGGTACAATGCAATATCTAAAATACAGAGTATAAATGAACAATGGAAAATATTAATGGATTCCATTCATCAAACTAACAAAGAAATATTACCGGAGAGAAGCCAAAAAGCTAAGAAAAAAAGGATGAATGAAGAAATCTTAATGCTGATGGACAAAAGGAAACAGAATAAAAATGACAAACAAGAGTACGTTAAGATAAATAAAGAAATAAGAGATAAATGTGTGAAGACAAAAAAAAATTGATTAAACGAGCAATGCAAAAAATTTGAATTCAATTCCATTAAAGATAAAAAAAAGTATGCACAGACAAATCAGTGAGCTCACAGGAAGAAAAATAAGAATAAATACAGGGTGTTTGAAATCAAAAACAGGAAAGATATTGGAGGAAGGTGCTATAATGAAGAGGTGGAATGAGTATATAAGAGAATTATATAATGGAGAAAGGGAAGAATTAACAGAAGAAAGTAACAGAAGACCCACCTATTCTAAAAGAAGAAGTCGCTGACGCTATGAAACGTATGAAGAAAGGAAAAACAGCTGGGCCAGATGAAATCACAATAGAAGAATTAGAAGTATTGGGAGAATTTGGGGTAGATATATTGACAAAAATGCTGAATGATATTTACAACAGTGGATATTTACTGAGCAATGTGCTAAAATCTGTATTTATAGCAATACCAAAGAGACCAGGAGCAATTAACTCCTAAGCTTCCACTCAGAATTATAATGAGAAGAACAAGAAAGAAAATAAAAATGGAAATTAGTGAAGAACAGTATGGTTTTATGGAAGAAAAGGGTACAAACAATGCAATATATATATTACGAACACTAATAAAAATGTCAGTAGAGAAATAGAGAGACATATATTTATGCTTGATAGATTATACTTGGGCATTTGATAAAGTAAAACATGATGAACTGATTAAAATGTTGGAAGATATCAACATTGATGGGAAAGATTTAAGAATAATAAAGAATATATACTGGAACCAAGCAGCAGCAATTAAAATGGGAAATAAAGAGGGTAGTTACAAACAGATGGAGCTAGGAGTACGACAGGGGGTGTGTCTTGTCACCCGATCTCTTCTCTCTATATAGCGAAGTAATAATGAGAGAGATCAAAGAGAAGCCAGGAATACTAATCGGAGGATATAATATAAACAATATACGCTATGCAGATGACACAGTATTGGTGGCGGATAATGCAACAGACCTACAACAATTGTTGGACATTGTAGTAACAGAGAGTGCACAGAAAGGACTCTGCTTGAATATGAAGAAAACAGTAACAATGGTGATATCAAAGAAAATGGGGACACCACAATGTGACATAGAAATAGAAGGGGAAATTCTCAACCAAGTGGATAATTTTAAATACCTAGGGGCACTTATAACATCAGATAAAATACTCTTTTTTACTAAAAGTATTTTAGAATCCTCGCCGATGCAACAGAGTTCGTGCATTGAGCTGAGTTTCTCCAGACTCAGGTTTGAGTTAGGAGGAAAACGGAGCACTTATGGGTTAAACAGTGTACTGTGATGTTGATCCAACAACTAAACTAAACTAAACTACAACATCAGATGGAAGATGTACGATAGAGATTGAGAGCAGAATAGGGCAGGCAAAAGCTGTATTTCAGAAAATGAAGACTATCTTATGCAATAAGTCGCTATCAATGAATGTAAGAAAGAGAGTGCTAAAATGCTATATAGAACCAGTTTTGCTGTATGGCAGCGAATCTTGGAATGTAAATGAACAAATTAGGAAGAAATTAGAAGCAACAGAGGTGTGGTTTTTAAGACGAATGTTGAAAATTCCTTGGACTGCCAGAGTAACTAACAATGATTGCCTGAAAGAGGCTAATGAAACTAGAACACTATATACAACAATAAGAAAGAGACAAACAGCTTTCTTTGGTCATGTGATGAGAAGAGAGGCATTGGAGAACATCGTGACAACTGGAAAGATCGAGGGGAAGAGAGGCCGCCAAGAGAAATGATGCTGGACAGATTGAGACAGTGGCATGGAGGAATATCATCAGCAGTGTTGATCCAGAACACCAAAGACTGAGATCTGTGGAGAGCCATGAACACCTATGCCAGCTGGCACGGCACTTGATGATGATGAGTGTTGGTGGGAAACTTGCTGCTTACTTCGCAATGCTTTCTTCATAGTGCAGCAGTGGAAGAAGTTCCAGCCACAATTGCTGAAATTTTCAACCGAGGGAATTTAGGAACACTATCTTCAATAAGGAAGTGCATAATGACGACTGCATCCCAAATTCTTTTGAAAGGGTACATTCTGACAACACCTACTTGAAAAGTAGAAGAAGTCTGCGAATTGGTACGTGGAATGTACGCACCTTAAATCAAGCAGGGAAGTTTGATAACCTTATATTGCAGAGGCAAAAAACATTAATTTGGATATCTTGAATTTGGATATCTTGGGCGTATCTGAAACAAGATGGACAGATACAAGTTATATAAGGAGAGAAGAATACGTATTCATCAATTCAGGAGGAGATCATCACAAGAGAGGAGTAGGAATTTTAGTAAAATGAGATTTAGAGAAAAATATTAGTGGATTCTGGACTCATAAAGTTAGGATGATACTTCTCAAAATTAAGGCAAGACAGTTCAACATAGTAATTCTTCAGACATATGCTCCGACAACGAATTATAGTGATGAACAGCTAGAAGAATACTGTGAAGACCTACAACAAACACTGAAAGTTGTAAAATCATCAGAGTTCCTAATTGTCATGGGAGACATGAACGTAAAAGTTGGAAAAAATAAATATAAGCAGATAGTATGGCAATATGGTATGGGAAACAGAAATGACAGAGGAGACCGGCTGATACAGTTCTGTGAAGAAAACAATCTTATTGTTTGCAACACATTCTTTCAACATAACCCTAGGAAACTGTATACACGGAAAAGCCCTCGAGATAGAACAAGAAACCAAATTGACTACATTATGATTAGAAATAGATTTTAAAACAGTGTTAAAAATGCCAAAACATACCCTGGTGCTGATATCAACTCTGACCGTAATCCTGTAGTTTTAAAATTACAAATAAAACTTTAAAACCCAGGAATAAGGAAATCGACGATGCCTCAAGTAGATATATCAGCATTGAAACAACCAGAAATAAGTCAACTATACCTAGTTGAAGTCAAAAAAAGATATGATGGGCTAATCATTGAAAGTATGGAACAATATCAACGTGAAAATCCCGAGGATAAAACTAATACAAAATGGGAAAGTGTAAAAGCCAGTATTCAGATTGCAAATACCACTTTGCCAGTAAGATTAATAAGAAAAAACAATTATGGATAACTGATGAAATCTTATGTAAAATGTCTCAAAGAAAGACAGCAAAGAACAAACTCCGGAGTATATAGTTATAGATAGAGAAATACGTCACATATGCAGAGTTGCCAAAGAGGAGTGGCTGCAGAACCATTGCAAAGAAATAGAGGTTCTGGAAATAAAACATAACTCGAAAGATTTACATGAACATATAAAAAGATTTACATCTCATCATCATCTCATCTCATCATGTTCCTCTTGTACCTTGCGGTGTCAAGGTGTAGTATAAACATCGTGAGAGTGCCAGAGTATGGGCTTCATATATCGATATTCCCATGGACTCTGCTATTCCCTCTGTCCAACGTTTACGTGGTCAGCCTCTTCCTGTTTCCATCTGGTCTGTACATCTTTGCTTGTTGTGGTATGCTGTTGACTGGTAATCTACTTGCATGGCCAAACCATTTGACTTGTTGCTTTATAATAAAATCTAGTGCTGCTTTAACCCCCACTTTAGTCCTGATTTCTTCATTTCTGATTTTATCGCTTCTTGATACATTGAGTATTCTTCTCAGAAACCTCATTTTGTTGTGATTTTTCTTTTCTCTTTTTCTGTCATTGTCCAGGTTTGGCATTGGTAGCATAGAGTTGGAGGAAGATTGTGTTGTAAAGTGCTTTCTTAGTAGTTATTGATACATGTTTGTTCTTTAGTATTGGTGCCATTTGTCCAATGAGTTGATTTGCCTTATTGTGCCTATTTTTGATCTTGTCTTCTGATCTGCCATTTGATGATATTACTCTTTCTAGGTACTTGAAACTCTATACTTGTTTCAAGAGATGTTGGCGATGTAGGTGAATTGTTGTTGTTTGTTCTTCTTTAGTTATAGTCATTACCTCTGTTTTGCTTGTGCTAATGTTCATGTTATGTTCCCTACACATTTCGTTTAGACTATTCATGTGGTCTTGTAATTCAGCTTCTGTTTTGCTATTATTGCTTAATCGTCTGCAAACAGGAGTTCTCTAATGGTTAGGTTTGCAGATGGTTCTTCTTCTGTGTTCTCGTCATGCGGTATTCTTGCTGTCTCTGCTTGAATTAATTGAAAAGATTTACAAAGGAGAAAAATGTAACAGGAAATGGTTGTCTCATCTCATCTCATCATGTTCCTCTTGTACCCTGTGGTGTCGAGGACTGTTTATACTTCTTAGTTTTTCTACGAGCAGTATGAAGATCCCCTGCCGGCTTGCTAGGCCAGTTGCAGGTTGAGGACACTAATCTGACCACAGGGAGTCCACCCCCTATGGCGAGCCATAGCCCCGTTAACCCGTGATGTCGCGGTCATGGTTGCCCGGTCTCCACCATGCGGACGTGGGGGTTGAATTGTGTAGACTGCGGGTCATCTGCAGGCTACTAATTTTCACTCTTCACCCCTCCTGGGAGAGGCTAGCCGATCCTAACCCTGCTGGCTGCAGGGCCAGGTGCATTCCACACCTTGCAGACCACGGTTGTATCAGAGGAAAAAAATTGAGAAATTATAATTAATAACACTGACATAATAAAAAATATGGACAGAGTACACAGAAGATTTATTCTGGGACAACAGAGTCAATAGACCAACATTGTATAATACTCAAGATGGACCAAAAATACTAACGGCTGAAATAGAAAAGGCTATTAAAAAGATGAAAGAAGGAAAGGCTGCAGGTCCTGACAAGTTAACAATAGAGATGATAAAATACTTATCCAGCTTTGGCATTGAAACTATCACAGAATTATGTAATGATATATAAAATACTAATACCATGGACAGCCAGAAAGACCAATGAACAAGTCTTTCAAGAAAGAAATGAAGATCGTAAACTGATTAGAGACATTAGATGTAGACATTTGTGAGGTTTTCCGTGGGTTTATAGATAATTACAAAAGCTCCAATAGGTGAAGTTCTATGAAGTATATCTATTTATAAAAGATACAGGTCAGTGACAGCAAGTTTTGTCTAGAGGCATAAATAATTATTCTCGTAGAACCCTTGTAGAGAAACCATTTAGAATTTGGCTCATCGAGTACCCCCACTGTGAGACATTAGACCCAAGTTTAAGTTCAACACAGAATTATTAGTAGATGATTCCTCTTCTAGGTTATAGAGATCTTGGCAGAGCCACAGCAACACCTGAAAAAAGCTGCGCCTAATCTATCTTGTTGACTGTGCTCTGGTGCAACCTCATTTTTGATCTCATTCTTAATATCCTACAATAACACAAGGGACACTTGAACAAAATGACACTTGGACAATGGACCAAACTGTACCATTGTAGTGAACTAAACAAAATCAAAAATCACTGTGCTTTACATCGGTGAACACGACATCTACATGACAGGATCTTGACAATCGATTGGACACACATTCACAATGAAAATGGTTACCCAACAGTTGGACAAGTCATACATCATGAACGATACTTGACAACATCTATACAGGACTTCCACAAATATCAGTAACCAACAACAACAGTAGAGTAAACAGTCACATGAAAGATGCTTGACAACAGTTGGACAATTCCATTCTCAACGTGATGTATATCACAACAGTTCTACAAGACAACCACAGAGACATGCACCCCAAAACGGTTCTCTTACTATCATACTTTATTATGTTCTTTGGGGGTCAGTGAAACTCAGGCTTCATATTTGGCAACTCTTCACACTTGAATATTGGTTTTTATATGTAAAATAGTTGACATAAATTATGGAGAAACCAGAATACATCACTCATTAACCCAAAAGAGCATTAATTTAAAAAAAAAAAAAACTCCTCCCTCACATCTATATTCCCTAAAGTTCTCCTACACCACATCATTTTAAGCATGTATCATATCTCAACTGTCATTAAGGGTAACACATTGTAAACTTTATAGTCTTGGGCAAGCGTAGGGACACACTGCTCTACTGGTCCGTGTACATCCTGTTATCACCTGTGAAGGGTGTTGGGTAAGTCCCAGGTTGCAGTTTCCCCCATGATGTTTCCACTATAAGTCTATTCCCTGCTGTGACAAGTTTTATGAAATGATAATGACTTCTCAATGGTGAGTAGACTGTCTGAGAAGCTGACAACTGGGTTTAGTCATGCGTTGAGTACACTTTTCTGTCAATAGGAATTCAATACTCAGTTCGTGGTGTCCATGACTTGCTGACAATTCCAGTTAATGCAGATCTAAATCCAATATATCACAGCATTCTTCTTTGTCAGTCTATCTCCCCTAAGTTACTGAATGGTACTGAAGTTACACCACTTATATAATTAATAATCCATTTGTGAATGAATGAATAGCTCTATGTACTATCCTCCTTCTCTGTAACGCTTTTACAGCTAATAACAAGCTGGAATAAACCTCAAGATGTCCCAACAATCTTGGCTTGAGGAGAAATATGGTAGGCTCCAGGTACACACAATTGACATCCACCCATAGCCAGTAGAGGTGTGCTGAAACCAGGTGATCTCTCAATACCTAGGGTGACCTCTTGAAGTTATCTTGAAGGTACATCCATGGAACATTTATAGAAATGGAGAGTATCCCTGTATGTTTAAGCTTTAATATAACCTTTATCAGTGCCATCTGCATTGGCCAGAAATAATGTAGATTTTGGCTGAGTATTTTCAACCAGAGGTCCTGTGGTAACCTTTGGAGTGTCCATATTAATAAGCTGGATTGAAGGTTAGAGCCCAGGACTTCCATGGGTTTGTCCTGGTAATTGAAGGCCTCTCCATCTTCCTTATTCTCTGTTAATACATAAAAGGTACAACATGTGTTTTACATCTGTTTAACATTGTCATAGTTATGCATTACTAATCATTACAGATTCAGAGAGGAATGGGGAGGAGAGGGGAGGGTGACACTCAGACACCTGCCCCTCACTGGTGATGAAGTGCAATTTTCTCTGATGGGCTGGGGTGATATCTTTTTTCAATGTTCATCCCCAATTGTGAAAATCACAGGCACATATGCTTAGTCAGGGACAGCTTCACACAATTATCAAGCACCTTGTAATTATTTGTCTAGATAAGTTCTCACAATAATTAGATCCCAGGAGACCTGTGTACCATGAGAAACAGACATAGTGTGATAAGCATTCAGAAGTAGGCATTGTAAGGCAGCAACATGCACAAGCATTTTAAAGCAAGACATGAGCAGACAGCATAAAATGAACACCATCATGAGACATCTTTGCTGAAACAATCACCATAAGGCAGATATGAGATAGATGGAAGACAGGCATCTTTTATGACTGCTCTAGGCAATATCATTAAACTAATGGCAATGGACCAATTAGCAGACCAGTTATCAATTCATAAAGGTGATACCTTGGTACAAGAATGTCCTATCCCCTTCACACTCACACCGCAATGCCAAACTTCCCCCTCTCAAGCCAGACCAGGTTCACAAACACCATCAAATCATCATCATCATGTGCTCTTTTCCCATTGAGCAATAGCAATATCTACTGCAGTAGGTACTAAGCAATATTGCATAAGCAATGCTTTCACGTGTGAAACAACACATATGGAAGAAAACATGAATATTCCCTGACAAATAGCATGAGCCTTCACATATATTCAGCTGACTAGACACTATAGGTTCGAACACATATTGCCCCCTGTTGGAATGTAGTTCATATGAACCTAAACCATTGTTGCAAAGGAACAAGTGCATAACGTCAGAGAGAAATTGCATCCTAGGCAAATCTATATGAATGCTTTTGGCAATTTTCCTGAGCGTAACATAGCCACCAGACAATACAGGAACTTAGTAATTCTGAAGTGCAATGCAGTCCTGCAAACGTGGATATAATAAGCGTCTTTCCTTTTACAAATATGAGAGGTCACTTATACAATCACCATCTCATTCACTCAAACATTCTCAGCAATTATAAGGGAAAAGTTACATGTTGCATCACACATTCTGATCCAGAACTGCCAAAATGTAAACTCACAGGAGCAGTGTACAGTTTGGTTAAGAATGGGCCATGCTAGGCACTCACATGAAGGTCCAGAGTGCCCGAAGGGTTTTGCGAATATGCATTGAGAGTAGTTTACTGTCACAAGCATACGCAAATCATCAGATCAGACGGACAATAGACATGGTAAGAATATTTCACCGTGGTGGACATGACAGGCTGAAGAGGCAGATTTAGTGTCACTGTACAACGAAGTTCTGTCTTCAATTCTACATTTTCTCAAAAAATACTCTGCCATTCATCTCTCTCTCTTATTACCAGGCTTACACATAACATATAAAATGACTTTGTAGTACCTGAGGTGTAGAAAACTACATCCTAGAGAATGATTAGGGCATTTTTTATCACTGCATCATTGATACATCATATTAAGTTGGAATCAAATCTTCGACTGCCAGCTAATGAAGCGTTAGCCTAGAAAACCGTGTTACCCGCCCATGGGTCAACCAATCAAAAGATGGGTCTCCTCCTTTCATCTTCCTTCCCCTAGTCTAGAATATTCTATTTTATTTTTAGATAGGGTATCAAGATGGCTTACGTTCGTAAATTATGAGTATTTAGAAATGTATGTGGACGGGATGTGGACGTCCATGAGACATTATGTCACAACAGTCACAATTTTTTGGGCATGTTATGAGAAGAAATGATTTGAAGAACTTGGTGACAACTGGTAAGATTGAGGGGAACAGACCTAGGGGAAGACTTAGAAGCAAGTACCTGGATGGCTTGGCCTTGTGGCATGGTCGAGAAAGAAACACAGAGCTGATCCACGACTCTGGTGATCGAGTGAGATGGCAGAACATGACCGCCCACGCTTACCGGCATGGCACATGATGGATGGATGGATATATAATACTGGGTACATCTCCAAGGATTTGAAAACATCCATTTTGTTACACTACCGAAGAAGCCAAGAGCTGTTGAGTGTTAGTTAGTTAGTTAGTTAGTTAGTCAAAAGATCATCCTCATTGCACATCAAACCATTCAGTCCATAAATGCTCAGATCCCCTCCTCAGCAAATCCCGCAGCGTGTAGCGGCTAACAACGCCAGTTCTGTGTTGGTTTATCAATCTTCTTTGGCTTCCTCTGTAGTGTTCTTGTTTGGCCACATCTCTTTTAATTTGCTGTTCTCGCAGTCTGGCCATGGTTGTAGATTCACAGTCATCACTTGGTTCACGCAAAAGTCTTACTTTTCGCAGAGCATTCAGAATGTCAGCCTGGTCCATGGCGCGTCCGCCCTCCACTGTAGCCTCACCTGCGAGCTTGTCAGCCCGCTCATTTCCTTGTACTTCTGCATGCCCTGGCACGAAGATGAAACTAATCTTTGCCAGCCGAGACCGCTCCAGAGGCAGCAACCATTCTCTTCGGATCGACCCCTCCTCTATCCTCTTGATCATGTTCATTGAGTCGCTAAGGAAACATGCCCTAGTGAATGTCTGTGTCTCGAGCCATGTTATTGCTTTACTTACTGCCATGACTTCCATAGTCAGGCTACTTGTGGTTTCAGTGAAAGCACCAGAGTCCTCCTTCACAATTCTCCCTCCGGCCCGAGCCTGTAAAGGCCCATGAGCTTCTCACATGTCGGACGACCGACCCATCTGTGTAGATGACAGCATCACCGTCTAGCGAATTCTCGAAAATCAACGCTTGTACTTCAGCCTCCACAGCAGCCGGATTTTCTTGTCTGCATTTTCTATCTAGTTGGATGCAAACTGAAAAGGATGTGCAGAAATCTGCTGGCACTTGTACCCATTCCTCGCCAGGTTCTAAGTCCTCAAGTGAACACACCTGTTAAAGAATGTCTTCGGCTTGACCCATCCACGACCGTCCTCTTTTTAACCTGCTGCCCTTCACCTTCATAATTTCACTATGCAGTGGATGTTGTGTGTTTGCGTTAACTCTGAGGTAGGCGCGTGCTCTGCAAACTTGTATTCTCTCTTCAATGGTTGGAAAATCAAGAAGGTAGCGCATCGCCCTGCATGCTGTATCTCTTGTACATCCAAGAATAATGCGCATAGCTTCATTCTGTATCCTTTCCATCCTTTCTATCTGCTTACGGCTGAGAGTCAGGATTGCCATTGCATACTCAAAAACAGACATGACCAGCCCCTCGTACAGAAGACATAGATGGCGCTGCTCACAGTTTGCTGCCGCCATCACCCGCATCGCAGCCAAACCCCGCTTGGCCTTTGTTATCACCTGGTCTATGTGCTCATTATAAGCAAGGCTTCGATCAAACCGTATCCCCAGGTAATTCATTGCCTGCGTTCTTTCCACCGTCTCTGAACACAGCTTTACAGTTGGTGTTGGAGTGTTGACAATATGATTATTCAACGAGAACCAAGTCACTGTTGCCTTTGTTGGGTTGACCATTGCCCCAGCTTCATCACACCAAGTACTTATGCGATTGAGTTCGGTTTGTAGTTCCACAGCAACCTGCTCTCTATCCTTACCCTGACGATACACTAAAACATCATCGGCATATGACAATGTCCTGCCAGGTCCAGTGATCTGCTCACTGGTGATTCTCACTGTGTAGGCGTTGAACAGTACCGGAGATAATGGTGATCCCTGTGGTAGGCCAGGATATATTGTTGTTGGTTCCGAAGTCCAACTGCCACATCTAAAAACTACTTTCCGTTGGAAGAGGGCTGCAGCGATCCAACTAAGGAGGAATGGACTTACTTTGAGTTCAAGAAGCTGAAGCATTAAAAAATCCAATGGTACTCTGTTGTACGCGTCCTCAAGATCAATCGCTGCAGCAAAGGTTTCAATGCCTGAGTGGAAACCTTCATAGACATCATGGGCAAAAACTGCTGCATTGGTCCAGGTTTCTCTTTTTGGACGGTACCCACCCAGGGTAGGTGGGAAAACACCTTGCCTCTCTAGCTGGCTTGATATTTTCCTGGCAATTACCTTCTCCAGCAGCTTGCCTATTGTATTCTGCATGGTTATAATTCGATATCCCTGAATTTTTTTGTGGTCTTTGTCAGGCTTCGGCAAGGGAATCAGATAGCTGTGTAACCACTCCTCCTTGATGCTAGCACTCCCTATACTGTTGTTGTACATGTCTGCTAGTTTCTCTAGCTCATTGTCGGTACACCTATTGATGTCGTCGTATCTTATGCCATCAGGCCCTGGAGCGCTGTTTTTTGATCGTCGAAGCACAGCCTTGATTTCTTTCACTGTCACTGTGTCTTCATCCGAAGTGTTCTGGGCCTTGCACCTGTCTGAGGTGACCTCCTTGGCCAGATTTCGGCCTCCCATGTCTGTCTGGTTGCTCTGCTCTAGATAGCGTTCAAAGAGGGCTTTGCCCTTGTCCTCGTCAGTCCTCTGCCAGATGAGGTCAGCACCTTGGAAGTCAGAAATGCTCTTATTCTTGACTACACCACTCATGCTTTTATGTAGTCGCCAGAACAATTTCAGTGACTTGTCTGTGCTTACTCTTTGACACACCTCTGCCCATTTTTCGCTTTTAACCACCTTGACCAGTTTTTTTAAATAGCTTACTTTTGTGTGCATCTCTCTTTCTAAGTGCATGCAGGGACTAGGATGACCAGCTCTGTTCTTCTTGGCATTTTGCCATCTCCTTACAGCACTACGCTTATCCACCCAAGCCTTCTCCACCTCGAAATTCCACCAAGGTGGCTGCTCCCAGCTTTTTTTCCTGCCCTGAAGCTTTCTGCGCTTGTCACGTCTTATTTTACTCACCACATCTTGCCCTGTACTGTCATACTGGAAAGTCTTTACCTTTAGCTTGTGCTGCCTGGTTCTGCCTTTCTCCACCAATATGCTGCAAGGGTGGTGGTCGCTGCCATGGTGTCCTAGGACACCCCATCTACACACTGTAGTGAGTGAAGGTGAAACCTAGCGCCAGATCAATAGCACTGTCCTCATCGCCCGGACGGCTTGCTGTCCTGGTGACACAGCCACTGTTGATACAAACCAGGTCAATGGTTTCAAGTGCAGTCTTGAGCTCCTCCCCCTGTGTGTTGGATCAAATGTTTCCCCATGATTTGCCTTTAGCGTTGAAATCGCCACAGAAAATAACATTTCTCTCGTGACCTAATATGTCACTTAAGCACTGCCACTTCTGGGAATCCATACTCGCGTTGCGGGCATAAACATTAACCAACACGAATGGTATACTGGATTGAACTCTCAACGCCTGTATTTGTATATCGTCACTGTCCCAACTGGACATGTCTAGCTCTGACGCCACCATGCTGTCATGAACGAGAATCGCCATTCCCAGATGTCGTCTGTTGTAGAAACATTTGAAGCCGGCAATTCGGAGTAGCTGATCACCCAGTCTCGTCTCCTGGAGCACTACAATGTCGTTCCTGTAAACCAGGGTTTCTAAAATAGAGCCCCGTTTTACGCTGGCGCAGTTCCAATACAGAATACGGATATTCCCGAGTCCTAGACGGTGATACTTGAGTTTTAAACCACCTTAAACCACCTTAAACCACCTTATCGCTTTCTGCCTGCCCGGCGCCCATGCCGCCTTGTTAGGTTGACTGCTGACTGCTTGGAGAACACACGTTCCGCCATGTTGAAAAACCGAACACAACAGAACCACACACTCTGCAAAAAATTCACTCAAGGATTGCTTCGCTCGATGCACGAAACTCCATAGCATCCGTGCAGATCTTGAGTAGATACTCCTGGTTTTACATCCTGGCACACAAATTACACGCAAGAGATGAATAAATCCATCTCCTACGCGAAGAAGTTAATGATCACAAAACAACCCGACCGTCCGTCGCCATCTTTAAACCAGAAGTCTCTGTTGTGTGTGTTGAGTGTGAGGATTACAGAATTATTAACTTAATGAGCCACATATCTAAGATACTACTAAAGGTCATACAAGAAAGAATTCAACATAAAATAGATGCGGAGGTAGCTGAAGAACAATTTGGGTTCCGCAAAAACAGCGGCACTAGAGAAGCAATTATCTGTTTGAGGATGTTAATTAAAAATATATAGAAGTTCAAAATACAAATACCTGGGTACAATCTTCAACTGCTCCAACATCATAAGGGAAGAAATACAAACAAGAATCAACTCTGGAAATAAGATATACTATGCACTACAACATCTACTAAAATCAAATGCGCTATCTCATAACACCAAAATCACAATATACAAAACATTGATCAGACCAGTTGTGCTGTATGGATCTGAAACCTGGAGTACAATGAAAGGAGACGAAGCCTTGTTACAAACCTTTGAGAACAAAATTTTAAGACGCATCTTTGGACCCATTAGGGATACACAAAGTGGAGAGTGGAAAAGAAGAAGTAACAAAGACATTTATGATCTGTTTAAGTCCCTACTAATCACTGGTATCATTAAGGCTAATAGACTACAATGGCTGGGGCATATAGAAAGAATGGAAGATAATAGGGAAACAAAACTCGCTTACACTCAGGAAATAAATGACCATAGACCCCGAGGTAGACCAAGAAGACGGTGGAAAGATAATACATATACAGACTTACAAGCACTTGGAATCAACTACTGGCAAGAGAAGGTCCACCAGAGAGACAAATAGAGATGGATTGTATCTGCAGCAAAGAACCTCAATGGCTTGGAACGCTGAAGAAGAAAAGGAGAAGAAGTTCAAACAAGTATATATATTTGTTTTATAGACTACAAGAAAGCTTTTGATAGAGTACAGCATGAACGACTATCGACTAATTACGTGCCTTCAAGATATAGGAGTAGACGGAAGGGACATCAGACTTATTAGTAACTTGTACTGGGAACAAGTGGCGTCTATTAGATGCGGTAATAAGTATTTGTCGCCGGCTCATTACAGCAGTAGGCCAAACATTCTATTCTGCAAATCCAGTCATTAGGTACAGGACCACACCGACTCCTACCCAAGCAGTAAAAGAGCCTTTCCCTCTACACCAAAATCAATTGTATTTACCAATTCACATGTAGGTGCCAGTCTTCCTACATGGGCAGAACAGAGTGGCAGTTAAACAAAAGGGTTGCTGAACACATACCTCAATCTATTGACAAGATATTACACACAGGTGATGGGAGTCTAGTGGCTGTGACACACCGGAAGCTTTTCGCTTCATTAATTGCTAGGCATATGCTGGAAAGCAGCCATGTGATTGACAGAGACAGTGCTTTTTGCATGTTGTTTAACACACAAAATTCTCGCTTGTTAAAGTTTGCCAAAGCATCTACACAAGCCAGTTTTGTGCAAACAGAAATACACGTTAGTCAGCTTAAAATCACCGTGGTAGACAATTGACATTACTGTGCGAACATGTGTATATTTCTGTTTGAAGGATCTATTTAGTTACTTTATGTTGTTGAATTCTGCAATATGTATTTGACATGATGCAACAAAATATGCCAGGCAATAAATCATGCAATCTATTGTTTGTGTTTTTTTTTCTTCAAATTCACTACGGGAAGACATTGAAAGCTGTCATTGTTTGAAGCACAACTGGAAGGAGAAAACTTTTCTCATTTTCACTGTTTTGAAGAGTTTTATGCTACAATCGCTGAAGATGTCAACTTTGATTTTCCCAAAACAATAATTTGTGACTTGAAGAATTTTTTGGAGAGATTTTCAGATCTTGACAGAATTGAGAGTGAAACAACTTATGTCTGTGAACAAACATTTCCAAAAAAAGAAGTATGTGGAGTCAACACATCGAACAAGATTGACTGATGAGCATTTGAAAGCAATTCTCTTGATTGGATGCATCAATTCCAAACCAAACATTGATGATTTCTTTAAAGCCAAACATCAGTTTCATAAATCTCACTGACCTGTTTTGCTGCTTAGTTTGAGAGATTCGGATATGTGCACACTAGGTCTGATGTACTATCTTTTTGCTAACATCGCCTTCTTTGATTACTTTTTTTTAGTAAATAAATGTTGGTTGTCTTTGTTTTTTGTGCTTTGCACACCACTTACCCATGATTAACATGGAAAGCTAAGCTTAGTTTTTTTGTCTTTGTTCCCAGAGCTTTCATTCTGGCTTGCAATTGTTGTACAGAATGATTATGCAGCACGTTCTCGTCATTTTGTCAGTTATCCGGCCCACTGAAAAACAGTTTGGTGACCCTTGGCCTAGGTCATACATCAGCTTAAATCATATCTGAACTTAGATCATACATCAGTTTTTATCATACATCAGCAGAGATCACACATGAGCACATTAATCATTCTTCTTCTCCATTTTTCGTTCACTTGAAATTGATTGTCTATGGCTGCAATGTGTGGTTGCTTGATTGCACGTCCATTCATAATACCTGGTATATTCATGAAGATATTAATTATTTACTTTGGTGTATTTCAGATATACGCTCTTGGTCTCCAGCAAGTCCTTACCACTGCATGCAAGAGCATTCACAAAAGTGGACATATGATAGCAAAGACATGAAGGTTATGAAACAAAAACTATCAGATATTCTGTGTGAGGACATGAGTCACAGCTTCAGAAACATGCTAGACATAGCTGGGGGTAGCATCATTCAAGAAATGATAGAACACAGCAACTCAGAATCAAGAATGGGTGAGAACAGTTGTAAGGCATCAGTAGAACATGAAAATTGTCAAATGTCAGAAAGTGTGTCTTCTGTGATTGATACTGCCAACGAGCCCTTTCTGACGTAACTAGGGGTATTGAGATGCGGCTACGTTGACACTCTTTATGAATTACACACTGATACACCGTGAACACAACTCGTCACCATCGAGTGATAGAATGGCATCATGTATTGTTTCTATGCGACACAATCACTGGGATATTCAAAGGTACACGTACACCCACGACATTTGTTTACACACTGATTGTAGTACGTCCTGCTATCCAGGCTATCTAATCAACTACAATGATCTACACATACACTCTTCTATCCTACTTACAGTCCTGTTAAACATGGTCGCATGGCGCCTACATTCACAGGCCGGCAACCTCTGCCCACGGCACACGACTCGACTCCGTGCTGTAACATGTCCTCCCGCCTGGTTGCGGCAACACTATTCTCATCAATCGGGACACGCTTGAAATATCTCGCGTACACTCATTTACTTGCCGTCGACGATTCTCGGCGTTTCATTGCCACAAGGGATATTCAGTTCTCAGCCGACACACTTCTCTGCTTTCGTGATCTCTCTGTCATGGCTTCCCAACTCCGACTGACTCCCTTTGTCCGTTCCCCTGCTCGACCCTCCTAATCACGTGGCCTCCTCCTCGCAATTCTATTGGCCACTATCTTTAGCCCGTTACCGGTGTCTTTTTCCTTATCACTCTCCGTGCTTATTCATCACTATTAATGTTTCAACAATCTATGTTGCTGTTAACCAGGTCTTAAGTAATCTGACTCATGGCATATGCCCCCCGCAATTTCAAAAATGTTCTACATTTTTGGGTTCTTCCTTATCTCTACACTTGACATGAGTCAGCTTGGTCGCACATGCCTGTCCCTGGTCGCACATATCTGTCTACTGCCTCATGCCTTTGAGCTTGCTTCTCAGTTCCCTTTAACTTCCCTCTGTGTTACGTTGATATTCTGCCATACCTTCACACAAATTATAATGTCGGACACGAATATCCGTCTATTCCCAAATAGACCTCGTGTGGCCTCAACCCCCTTTGTATTCGGCAAGTTGAGGACCAACCTACTATGAGTCCCAATGTCCCACCCCGGACATTCCCATAAGGTTCCTCATTTATACCTCGGTACAAGCAACTGACACCCTCCCCAGCCCTTAAGCCCTGGGTGCAGGAACGTGTGTATTGCAGACATATCAATTTCACCCATATTTTGTTTAAGCTCTATCTTGCTCCTGAGTAGTCTATGCTACGACTGTGGATCTCTTTGGTGTGAGTACCTATGACTCTTGTATTTGTCTTGTCAACGTGTGTGCGTGGTCGGCTGCCATTAGTTACTTGTGCTCTATGGCTATCTATTCCCTTCATTTGCCTTATGTTTATGCCTGGTGTTCTTACTACCAACTTTTTCCTTGTAGTGTTCCTAATCTCATGACCCTTATATACCTTTATATACATCTGCTGCCATGCTAAAGTGCTACATGTTGCAATCTTATATGTACACAGTACTACCACTTGGTACTATTATCAATGGTACTACCAATAATCCTACTACACTATTCTTGTATCCTTTCCTTCAATTTCACTTGCACTCTGTTCTCTCTCTCTCATTCCCTCTCTTCATCCTTTCATCGATTGTCTTTCTCTCTCTCTCTCTCTCTTTTTTTTTTTTTTTTTTTTTTAATGTACTTTGTCTTACAACACACATACTAGAACCTCAAATATTCCGTCTATGCCTTTATGCTTCCTGTATACTGGTGTGCAAATATCCTGTTGCATCCCGGTTGTGTTCAAATTAATTCTCATTGGCACAAATTCCTACTCTCAGTCTTCTCATCCCCTTTTTCTCACTTCGCTGTCACTCCTCATATTCTCATGTGGTGTATCCGTTACCAGAATCACCTAAGTTTCTCCTACCAATTGTACATGTCTGTCTTTCCAATTACAATATTGTCATAAAATCTGAATAGTATATAAAATTGGACTCACATGTAATATTTCAAGCACTACTCAAACTTTCACTCGCCTATCATTATCATCTTTGTGACATCAATATGCATCACTGGTAGTAATGTCTCAGTTACCTTCTTCTTCTTTTCCTTTTATGCTATGGGTGTCATCTGTGATGTATCGTGGTTTTAGACCCACTGTCAACCTTCCTGCTCTGGTAGATGTTTATCCTTCTTTTTTCCAGTTACGATCACTCATCAGTTTCTAGCATCTCTAGCACCGACATCTCATTTTATACGTTATGTGTTACAATCAGGTAATAGTACAATCAACACTGTTACAATTATTGTTAAAATTACATGCATACTGTTTACCAATATACATGGCATGATGATCATGATCATAAGAACGTACTGATGTTTATGGATGTACTTAAAGCCATTAAAATTATATTTATCTCTATCTACGTATATTATGAGTTTTGTTTATTGAATGAGTGTGAATGTTATTAACTATTACTCCCTTGGTTGGTTCTGGCTGGTATCTGTCTTCGCTAACTGTATCTTCTACCCGTCAGATTCCCAATCTTCCTTGCGTCTGTCGGTCTTAGCCTCTTCAGTCAGCTAGTGAGGTAGCATCTTTGAGGTACCTTCGACACTATCTCTTCTGCTCAGTCATTTACACCCCTTAACTATCTGAAATTAACAACAGCCTTGGGTGTATATATATCCATACATACATATTTATATTCACAATGGCATATTATATTACAGCAATCATATATCTAACCTTTATGCAATCTGTACAGTACCTACAATATACATATCTATACTTACATTCTATCACAATAATTACATGTCAATTCGTTCATGTATTTCTAATGTCTTTCTATAGTCTACTAAGTACATCTGCAAGGTTGTTATCTTTGCCTGGTATGTGGCAAATATCAAAGTCATAGTCCTGCAGAAGTAAGGACCACCTGTGTATCCGAGAGTTTTTTGGATGGCCCTCTTTGAATACCTTTAATGGTGTATTGTCAGACAATACCATGAACTTTTTCCCCAACAAATATTTGGAGAATTTCTTAACACTTTCAACTAGCGCTAAGGCTTCCAGTTCCGTGATGGAATAGTTCTTTTGGGTGTCTGTCAGTTTCCTACTATAGTAGAGTATGGGGTGTAATTGTCCATGATGGTACTGTAGCAGGATAGCAGAGATTGCGTAGGAGCTTGCATCAGTTTGGAGAATGAAGTCTTTTGAGATATCTGGCAGTTTTAAGATAGGTTGTCTACTGAAGAGTGTCTTAATTTCCTCCAATAGTCTGCTGTGTTTGTCTGTCCAGTTAACCTTTGTCGGTTGACCTTTCTTCAGTAGTTCGGAGAAAGTTGCAGTCATCTCGGCGAAGTTCGGTATGAACTTCTGATAATAATTACTAAGCCCTAAAACGCTCCTAACCTCTTTCTTGGTGGTGGGAGCTTTAATTTGCAAAATCTTTGTAACCACAGTCGGGTCGGTTTTCCGAAACCCGTTGGAGATTCTATGTCCCAGGAATTGCACTTCCAAATACCCTATCTCGACCTTACTGGGCTTAGCTTTCAGCCCATGGTCTTGTATTCTCTGAAACACCTGCTCCATGACCTCGGTAGTGTTTATCTATATTCGTAGTATGGATGCATATATCGTCCATATACCGTGGCTACATTTCCAATGCCTTGCAGTAGCCTGACGCATCATTCGCATGAATGTGCTTGGTGCGTTCTGTAGACCAAAAGGCATATAGGCCCATTCATAAAGGCCTAACGGCGTAGCGAAAGCCGTGATATGCATGGACTTTTCTTCCATAGGGATTTGCCAGTATCCCTTGGTTAAATCGATTTTGGAGAAAATTTGTGATTTGGCCATGCCGTCTATGAGATCGTCGATGTTTGGCATGGGTTCCGCATCTAAGAGGGTTAATGCGTTGATCTTTCTATAGTCAACGCATATCCTCAGGGTGTTATCTTTTTTCTTTACTATGACCAAGGGTGAGCAGTAATTTGAAGTGGATTTCCTAATGATACCACACTGGTCAAGGTCAGATATTTCAGATGTTATTTTCTCAAAGAAGTGGACCGGAATAGGATACGGTTTCACCCTTACTGGCACCTTAGATAATAGGGTGATTTTATGAGTTATGAGATCAGTGCTTCCAGGTTTGTTGGAAAATATGTGTCTAAATTTAACAATAGACCTTTCCAGTGTAGCTTTGTCTTGTTTTCCTAATTCCGGGTTCAGCTGTATTCCTCTCCAGCTGTCATCGTCTCTAACGTCAGGTGTTGGAATTTCATCCCCCACCGCGTCGTCTTGCTGTTCATTAATGACCCCGCATCCCGAGGCAGGTCTAAGACTTTTACCTTCTTCTACTGTTACTGTCTCGTCCGTCTTTCTGTCTACGAACGGTTTCAGCATATTGATGTGGTAGATCTTTTTCTTATTGCCCACCTGCACCTGATAATCTACATCACTAATTCTCTGCAATACTTGGAATGGTCCCTGCCATGATACAATGAGGGAGTCTCTGGGGTCTGGGAGGAGCAACAAGACTTTATCTTCTTCTTTCAAGACTAATGTCTTGGCCTTCCGGTTATCATACTGTCTATATTTATGTCCAGCGATCTGCAGTGCCTCTTTTGCTACTTGACATGCCGTGACTACTTTCTGCCTTAGGCTTATCACCATGTCGTATGCCTCCCTTTTCAGGGAGTCATGTATTTTGCCTGTGAGCAGCTCATTCCACAGTAGCAATGGACCCCTTGGGTTTGCCCCGTATACTAACTCGAATGGGGAGAATCCTGTGCTCGCTTGTGGTACCTCTCGGTATGCGAACAGCACTGCCGGGAGCATCACATCCCAGTCTTTTGGGCGTTCCGCCGTGACTTTGGCTAGAGTACGTTTTAGTACCCCATTAAAGTTCTCATTTACTCCGTTGGTCATCGGATGGTATGGGGAGCTGAATGATTGTTTTATCCCCATTAACTTCATTACGCACTGTGTGGCTTCTGAGATGAACTGGGTACCCCTATCTGATAGGATGCATGATGGGAATCCTATTCTGCTGAATATAAGGAGGAATGCTTCTACGATGGATCTAGATGATATGGATTTTCAGGGGAACCGCTTCTGGCCATCGTGTGCATAGGTCAATCATCGTTAGGATATACCTATTTCCTCGGTCCGTCGTCGTATTGAGGGGTCCCACAATGTCGACAGCTATCTTTTCGAATGGTCTAGAAGCCAAGTCCGTCTCCTGGATTTTTGCCTTTGGATGCCTTCCTTTTTGTGAAGTTCGCTGGCACAGTTCACATGAACGAACATAGCTTCTGACATCCTTACAATAGCCTGGCCAGTAGAACTGAGATAATAATCTCTGTCTCGTCCTGGCCATCCCCATATGGCCTGCAAATGGAGAGTCATGCGCTAATTTTAGTGCGTTGCTGCGATGATGTAACGGCAGCACGGTTTGTGTGAGAAGCGTTGCCCCTTTGCTATACTCTCTCGTGAGGATGTTCTTATCAATTACGAATGACCACTTACTCTCTTTAGATTGTTTAGGTGGGGCGGTTTGCCCGCTGAAAACACGTTCGCAGTGTCTTGTCATCTCTTTGTTGTTTTGCAACGTCGTCGGTTTGGATGTCTGGGACCAGTCCATTGTCTGTTTGTTTAGCCCGAGGTATGGCCATGTTATCTTCTTCTTTGTCTTTCTTAGCCTGCTGTCTGGTAATCGCATTGCCATATGCCTTACTATAATCCCATGTCCGGGCTTCCTCTTCCGTACAATCTTTTGCCCCCGGTATGTTACCTATCATAAGGCCTGCACATGGGTTTGGTAATACCGCCACTCGTATTCTCCCTTCATAGTATGGGCAGGATATATGAACCCATGCTATAGCATACTTTTCCTTTGTGCCACCGAAGGTACGGCATGTCACACTATCTCCCGTGTATTCACTGTTCAGTACCAGACACCGATCCACACCTACTATAGACGCCCCAGTATCTCTAACGCAGGTTGTCATCTTTCCGTTCACGAGTGCTTTGTGGACTTTCAAGGACCCATTGTGAATGTTGGTCGCATTCGCCTCTCTTGCAGGCACTGTGTGCCTACACGTGGGGTTACTGAACTCTTGTCTCTTATTCACGTCTGTATGTCCTCGTATTCGTTGTATGTCCTGTATTCGTTGTATGTCCCCTACATTGTCTTTTGGTCATGTTCTTCTTTAGTCAGCCGTCTCAGTCTACACTCTCTGGCTACGTGGCCCAGACTGTTACAGACCCAACATTTTCGACTGTTTACGTAGTCTGCGTACCTCTCGACTCTATTAGAAGGACAGTTTCTTATGTACGAGTCGTACTTAGGGTTTCTATTTCCTATATCAACAGCCCCATGTTGGCGCCCACAATATGTACATTCACTTACTCGCTTTGATCGAGCTACCGTAGCTGATCTCTGTAGGGCCGGTCTATATTGAGTCGTTTGGTGATCTCTACTCTTGGGTCTATTCTGTTGGTCTTTACCTTGGTTATCATTACGTTTCTGAAGATCTGTACTAAGCTCTTTCACTGTCAACCCACATCTCCCACCTAAAGTTATGAAATCTGTTCGATGATCTCTACTCTTGGGTCTGTTCTGTTGGTCTTTACCTTGGTTATCATTCCGTTTCTGAAGTTCTGTCTTAAGCTCTGTCACTGTCAGCCCACATCTCACACCTAAATCTATGAAATCCGACCATGTTGGCATGGTTATATGATGTATCTACTGAGTGATATATCTATTACTATCTGTACACGCAGTCAGTGTTGCTGCTGATCTTGTTATGTTAACCTGCAACCTGGAACCAAAAGAGGTTCTCTAACTAACATCATCCCTGTGGGAGAACAATCTACTTCGTCAGGCTGATCACACCATATCATACAAAGATGCCGGGTAGCTCTCTGTAATTGAGCAGTACACATAGAAAATTAATTAGAATTAACTTGCCCTGTATATATCCAGCGATGATGTTTCCAGTGGCTTGATCCCGATACTCAGTTCACTTCCGCTTGCTTCCGGGCTTGATCCACATCAGCGTGGCCGTCCCGTTTCACTCCCAGGTCGACAAGGATACACTTGGTCGTCAGGTGCAGCTCCACATCAATGGTGTAGATACCTAATAGTGTACTACTGACTGTCATGGAACACATTTCTGGAACAGATACTAGTTTTGACATAATTAGTCTACGCCAGCATTCTAATGCATGCAGCCCCCTGAATACGGCTCCACACTGTAATTCTTGTGGCAAGATGCCATAATGTTTCTGTATTTCTATTTTCCCGGGATTTCCTAATGTTAACGTGTTGTCGCTCATGCACAACGCCAAGTTAATCAGACATTATAACGTTGAGTATTGACGTATGTTCTGTTGTTTGTATTGCTGCTACTCATCTTTTAAGCTTTCGCAGAATTGGCGCTGACTGCTCCATTGTACTTTGCAACATGAATGCTAACTTCACTGATGATACCTCACTTTGAAACCATCACCTGAATCAAGTTGCCCCATATTCTTACTTATGCTCTTCAATGTTTAATACAACCGATTACTTTCCTGAGCTGTTGAACCTCGCTCACTGCGGGTTACTTTCTTGTACATAAGCTCAAGCGTCCTATGTTCAACACCTAGCCATGGTTTTCTGTTATCTATAATCCATGCGCTTGTACTATTATCTTGTTGGTGATACATAGCCTTAACTGTTTATGATCTGTAGCTGACAATATATACATACTTGTTCACTACCATGATAACCATTGCCTCAATTTTGCCGAGTTCTTTTGAAGGACGAAATCCCCCATGTTGCCAACGAGCCCTTTCTGACGTAACTAGGGGTATTGAGATGCGGCTACGTTGACACTCTTTATGAATTACACACTGATACACCGTGAACACAACTCGTCACCACCGAGTGATAGAATGGCATCATGTATTGTTTCTATGCGACACAATCACTGGGATATTCAAAAGTACATGTACACCCACGACATTTGTTTACACACTGATTGTAGTACGTCCTGCTATCCAGGCTATCTAATCAACTACAATGGATCTACACATACACTCTTCTACCCTACTTACAGTCCTGTTACACATGGTCGCATGGCGCCTACATTCACAGGCCGGCAACCTCTGCCCACGGCACACGACTCGACTCCGTGCTGTAACATGTCCACCCGCCTGGTCGCGGCAACACTATTCTCATCAATCGGGACACGCTTGAAATATCTAGCGTACACTCATTTACTTGCCGTCGACGATTCTCGGCGTTTCATCGCCACAAGGGATATTCAGTTCTCAGCCGACACACTTCTCTGCTTTCGTGATCTGTCTGTCATGGCTTCCCAACTCCGACTGCCTCCCTTTGTCCGTTCGCCCTGCTCGACCCTCCTAATCACGTGGCCTCCTCCTCGCAATTCTATTGGCCACTATCTTTAGCCCGTTACCGGTGTCTTTTCCCTTATCACTCTCCGTAATTATTTATCACTATTAATGTTTCAACAATCTATGTTGCTGTTAACCAGGTCTTAAGTAATCTGACTCATGGCATACGTTGGCAACGAGCACTTTCTGACGTAACTAGGGGTATTGAGATGCGGCTACGATGACACTCTTTATGAATTACACACTGATACACCGTGAACACAACTCGTCACCACCGAGTGATAGAATGGCATCATGTATTGTTTCTATGCGACACAATCACTGGGATATTCAAAAGTACATGTACACCCACGACATTTGTTTACACACTGATTGTAGTACGTCCTGCTATCCAGGCTATCTAATCAACTACAATGGTCTACACATACACTCTTCTACCCTACTTACAGTCCTGTTACACATGGTCGCATGGCGCCTACATTCACAGGCCGGCAACCTCTGCCCACGGCACACGACTCGACTCCGTGCTGTAACATGTCCACCCGCCTGGTCGCGGCAACACTATTCTCATCAATCGGGACACGCTTGAAATATCTAGCGTACACTCATTTACTTGCCGTCGACGATTCTCGGCGTTTCATCGCCACAAGGGATATTCAGTTCTCAGCCGACACACTTCTCTGCTTTCGTGATCTGTCTGTCATGGCTTCCCAACTCCGACTGCCTCCCTTTGTCCGTTCGCCCTGCTCGACCCTCCTAATCACGTGGCCTCCTCCTCGCAATTCTATTGGCCACTATCTTTAGCCCGTTACCGGTGTCTTTTCCCTTATCACTCTCCGTGCTTATTCATCACTATTAATGTTTCAACAATCTATGTTGCTGTTAACCAGGTCTTAAGTAATCTGACTCATGGCATATATCCCGGACGAGCCCCCATGTTGCCAACGAGCCCTTTCTGACGTAACTAGGGGTATTGAGATGCGGCTACGATTGACACTCTTTATGAATTACACACTGATACACCGTGAACACAACTCGTCACCATCGAGTGATAGAATGGCATCATGTATTGTTTCTATGCGACACAATCACTGGGATATTCAAAGGTACACGTACACCCACGACATTTGTTTACACACTGATTGTAGTACGTCCTGCTATCCAGGCTATCTAATCAACTACAATGATCTACACATACACTCTTCTATCCTACTTACAGTCCTGTTACACATGGTCGCATGGCGCCTACATTCACAGGCCGGCAACCTCTGCCCACGGCACACGACTCGACTCCGTGCTGTAACATGTCCACCCGCCTGGTCGCGGCAACACTATTCTCATCAATCGGGACACGCTTGAAATATCTCGCGTACACTCATTTACTTGCCGTCGACGATTCTCGGCGTTTCATTCGCCACAAGGGATATTCAGTTCTCAGCCGACACACTTCTCTGCTTTCGTGATCTGCTCTGTCATGGCTTCCCAACTCCGACTGACTCCCTTTGTCCGTTCGCCCTGCTCGACCCTCCTAATCACGTGGCCTCCTCCTCGCAATTCTATTGGCCACTATCTTTAGCCCGTTACCGGTGTCTTTTTCCCTTATCACTCTCCGTGCTTATTCATCACTATTAATGTTTCAACAATCTATGTTGCTGTTAACCAGGTCTTAAGTAATCTGACTCATGGCAGATACAAATAATAAACTGTCCCTGGCTATTGAGATGAATCACAATAGAATACATACAGGAGAGAAACCTTACAAGTGTGATGATTGTGGTGCTTCTTTCACTCAAGTTGGCAGTTTGAAGTACCACATGAGAGCTCACACAGTAGAGAGACCCTACATGTGTGATGATTGTGGTGCTTCTTTTACTAAGGCCAACAATCTGAAGCAACATAAGAGAACACATACAGGAGAGAAACCTTACAAGTGCGATGATTGTGGTGCTTCTTTTAATCTAGCTAGTAATCTGAAGAGACATAAGAGAACACATACCAGAGAAAAACCTTACAAATGTGATTATTGTGGTGCTTCTTTTACTCAAATTGGCAGTTTGAAGTACCACAGGGGAGCTCACACAGGAGAGAGAGTTCACACAGAAGAGAGACCCTACAAGTGTGATGATTGTGGTGCTTCTTTTACTAAGGCCAACAATCTGAAGCAACATAAGAGAACACATACAGGAGAGAAACCTTACAAATGTGATGATTGTGGTGCTTGTTTTAATCTAGCTAGTAATCTGAAGAGGCATAAGAGAACACATACCAGAGAAAAACCTTACAAATGTGATGATTGTGGTGCTTCTTTTACTGAAGTTGGCAGTTTGAAGTACCACATGAGAACTCACACAGGAGAGAGACCCTACAAATGTGATGATTGTGGTGCTTCTTTTATTCTAGCTGGTCATATGAAGAGACATAAGAGAACACATACAGGAGAGAAACCTTACAAGTGTGATGATTGTGGTGCTTCTTTTAATCTAGCTAGTAATCGTAAGAGACATAAGAGAACACATACCAGAGAAAAACCTTACAAATGTGATGATTGTGGTGCTTCTTTTACTGAAGTTGGCAGTTTGAAGTACCACAGGAGAACTCACACAGGAGAGAGACCCTACAAATGTGATGATTGTGGTGCTTCTTTTACTAATGCCCAAAGTCTGAAGCAACACAAGAGAACACATACAGGAGAGAAACCTTACAAGTGTGATTGTGGTTTTCCTTTTATACATGACAACATTCTGATGGCCCACAAGAGAACACATGCAGGAGAAAACCCATACAAATGTAATGATTGTGGTGCATCTTTTACTCGCTTTGACATTCTGAAGTACCACATGAGAGCTCACACAGGAGAGAGACCCTACAAGTGGGATATTTTTGGTGCTTCTTTTACTCAATACAAATTGCAAACAATTAGATATATTTAGCTCCTGCGAAAAGAGGAGACTTACTAACCACAGACATAATGCACTTACCTTACAAGGAAATCCATCGTACACAGGTGAAAACAAAGTGTGACTTTGACCAAAAAGTGTGACCAAAATCAGTAGCAATCATACATTGGCACCTTGCCGTCTTGACAGACGATAGTTTGTGCTTTAAAAAGGCATAATAACTTTTAACTATGGCGGTAGCGAGTGTGACTGATAAGGCCAATTTGCGCTGTAAATATCCGTTCACAGTGGGTGCATGTGAACACGTGGTCATTTCCACCATCATTCACCATCTTACGTCTCAAACGCTTGGTGTGTGACTTTTCTGCAATAATTTTCTCCTTTGACTTTATTCCATTTCTGATATTTGCCCTCCATGCAACACGTTCAGCGGCGACTTGCTCCCAATGTGCATTATCAATGCCGGTATCAATCATGTCCCGCTTACACACATCTTTGTATCGTAGTAGAGGCCGACCCTGAGATCTCTTACCCATCTGTAATTCACCAAAAAAGATATCCTTTGGTATTCTACCATCATCCATCCTCCTAAGATGTCCTATCCATCTAAGTCTACGAAGACTGAGCATGGAATAAACTGTCACACAACCTGATCTTTCCAATACTTCAGTATTTGTGATTTTGTCTTGCCACTTAATACCAAGAATTCTTCGCAGACACCGCATATGAAAGCTGTTTAAATTGTTCTCTTGGTGTGAGTAAGTTGTCCAGGTTTCACTGCCATAGAGAAGAGTACTAAGGACACAGGCTTGATAGACAAGGACTTTTGTTTTGGCAGTAAGCTTCCTGTTCTCCCAGACTCTTTTTCTTAACCTGTTCATTGTTGTTGCTGCCTTACCAGTCCGGATGTTGATTTCCTGATCTAGGGATAATTTGCTATTTACCACTGATCCTAGATATGTAAAATGGTCTACTATCTCTAGTTCTGCGTCGTCAATAAAGATTGATGGTACCCCATGTGCACTTTGTGACATAATCTGTGTCTTCTTTTTGCTAATTGTTAAACCAAATTCAGAACAAGCATTGGAGAATGCAGATAGTAGACATTGCAATTCTTCCTCAGAGTGGGTCGTAACTGCAGCATCATCTGCAAAAAGCAACTCTCTGATCAGTACCCTCCTAATTTTAGTCTTAGCCTTCAATCTCTGAGCATTGTAGAGGCCGCCATCTGAGCGTGAGTGAATGTATATACCACCATCCTGATCACGAAATGCATATTTCAGTAGAAGTGAAAAGTATATTCCAAAGAGGGTGGGAGCTAGTACACAACCTTGCTTAACTCCACTCTTGATTTCAAATTCTTCAGAAGTTGCACCATCAAACTTGATTATACCCTTCATGCCTGTGTGGAACGATTCCACAATGGACAGAAGAGTTGGTGGGCAGCCAATCTTCTTTAGTGCCTTAATCAGACCCTCACAACTGACCAAATCAAATGCCTTTGTGAGGTCGATGAAGGCAATAAACAGTGGTTGATTCTGTTCACGACATTTTTCTTGCATTTGTCGCAATGAGAATATCATATCAGTGGTAGACCGGTTCTGTCGAAAGCCACACTGTGATTCGGGGTAGACTTGATCTCCTAGGACTTGAAGTCTGCGCAGAACAATTCTGGCAAATACTTTTCCAACAATGCACAGAAGTGAGATACCCCTATAGTTGTTGCAGTCGCTCCGATCGCCCTTGTTCTTGTACAGTGTTATGATGCTTGAATCTTTGAAATCCTGTGGGACTTGTCCTTCACGCCAGCATAGCTCTATTAGCTGGTGGATCTGTATAGTGAGTGTGTCTTGCCCACTCCTGATAACCTCTATTGGAATCCCATCCTTACCTGGAGCCTTGCCAGATGCAAGTTCATTTATAGCACACTTAACTTCTGTTATGGTGGGAAGTGTGTCCAGGTGGTCAAGAGTTGGTAGAGCCTCTATGGCGTTGAGGGCATCATCCGCTAGTTTGGTCTCACTTGAGTAAAGCTCCAAATAGTGCTCTACCCATCTGTCCATCTGCTGTTTCTTATCAGTGATGATTTCTCCAGTCAAGGTTTTCAATGGTGCACTTCTTTTGATCACTGGACCACAGGCTTTCTTTATTCCTTCATACATGCTTCTTATGTCTCCCTTATCACTTGCGATTTGAATGGACTCACATAACTTGATCCAATAATCATTTGCACACTGCCTGGCAGCCTTTTGTATATCCTTCCTAGCTTGCCTTAGCTCACTCAGAGTGTTACGCGTTGGTCTTTCCTTGTTTCTTAAGAGAGCTTTCTTCTTCTTATCAATCAAGGGCTGCAGAGTCTCGCTGTTGGCCGCAAACCAGTCCTGCCTCTTATGATCCACAGTGCCGTAAACCCCTACGGCAGTTTTATAAAGAGTTTCCTTAATTTGACCCCACTTTTCATTTACTGTACAATTTTCTGGTGTATCAGTGAAAGCGTCTTCAAGTTGCTGTTGAAACTGAAAGCACTTTTCGGGATCATGAGTGTTAATAATATTAATCCTGGGGCTAGACTTGTGTTTAGCTGTGTAGATTCTCTTTGGTCTCAGTCTAACCCTTGCAACAACCAAAGAATGATCCGTATCACAGTCAGCACTGTGGTAACTACGAGTCAATGATATATGGTTCAGATGTTGTCTCCGTGTGATGATGAAGTCCAGCTGGTGCCAATGGCCGGATCTTGGATGTTTCCATGTGACCTTATGCATCTCTTTTGTTTTAAAAAAAGAGTTTGTAATACATAGGTCATTACTGGTGCAATGCTCCAGCAGCCTTTGCCCATTTTCATTCATGCGACTGATGTTGTATTTTCCAAGGCACACTGGCCATGAACTCGAGTCCTTGCCCACACGAGCATTGAAATCACCGAGCATATAAATGTAGTCAGATTTTGGAACTGCCTTGATCACGGAGTCTAACTCCTCATAGAACAAATCCTTCACATCATCAGAGGAATCGAGTGTCGGTGCATATGCAGTCATAATGGTGGCAAACCCACAAGAGGTTGCCAAGCACAGGGATAATAGTCTTTCATTTCCTCCTGCTGGAATTTCAATCATTCCCAGTAGCGAATTCTTCACTGCAAAGCCCACGCCGTGTTGCCTTTTTTCTGCCTGCCCTCTACCCTTCCAGAAAAAGGTGTAGTTGTTTTCCCTGAGTGACCCTTCCTCAGCGAGGCGAGTCTCCTGCAGGCCAGCAATATCAATGTTAAGACGATTGAGTTCGGCATCAATCACAGCCGTTTTTTTCACATCGTCAATATTGGTCAAGTCAGTGGAAAATCCTGGACACATGGTTCTCACGTTCCAGGTTGCAAGCCGTAGCTTGAGGTTTGTATTTTTATTTTTGTTTGTACCTGGTGCATTGGTTTTACAGCCTGCGATTCAGATTTTGTCCTAGCCCCAAGCACCCATTGAAGCAGGCAGGCTGTGGCGGATCAGCACCCAATTGGCTGGGAGGTGCCCAGCTTGAGGCCGGCGGTAGCTGATCAGTGACACCTATAGGTGTCTCCCACCGTCAGAGGCAGAAAGCCTGGGCTAAAATATAGAGATCATGTGTTGCCCATGCAGCATGATCCCTCTCTCGGCCTGCCTAGTTCACTCCAGAGGAAAGGTAACACCCCTACATCTGGAACAAGACAAGCTGCAGAAGCTGCCGGATCAGCAAAGCAATGCTCTAACTGTCCGCCTGTCGGAGCTTCGATCCTAGACCAGTCGCCAACCAAGGCTTAGGGCCTGGTCTGCCCTGCCATGACAATTTTGTCTTTAGCTTGCATTTCCTCACACCAGGGTAAGGCTTGTACCCTCCAAATTGCGCTCTTCCGCCCGAAGCCGTTGGCACAATCTGGGGTGTCGGGTTTGGTAAGCGCCGCCCAACGTTCGGCGCTAACAGAAACCAGGTAGTACCGTCTACTGTTATACGGTAGCTCAGTCATATCTGACTAAGACCTGACAAAAAGTAGCAATCAATAAATATATAAAAATATATATATAAAATATATTAAAAAATTTTATATATAGTAGCAATCAATAAATATATAAAATGAAATAATAAGATAAAAAATAAGTACAATAGGACACAAAGGACAGCTGACGTTTCGATTCTAAGAATCTTTGTCAAGGACAGGACAACACAAATAGATTTTTAAAAAAAAAATAACAACAAATTGACACAGCTACTTGGTTCCCATGTGGGACCAGAAATGGTGGTTTGAACCGGTTTACAAAGGCGCTCTTTTGGCTACAAAGTGTATGTATAGTTAGGCTGCCAGAGTGCTGGATAGGATTTGTGTTGCCAAAGATATGTGAACAGTCTGATATGAATATATAGAGGTTTGTAGAAAGTTAGGTATGAATATATAGAAGGGGGTCAGCATAGTTATAAAACAGTGGTTCTTAACCTTTTTTGGCCCATGCCCTCCTTTACCACATGTTCAGAATGTCATTCCCCCCCCCCCCCCCCCCCCCTTTTGAATTTCCTCCCTATAAATCCCCCCCCCCCCCACCCTTAAACATTATACTTAAAAACGGAAGCTAAATTTAATAACACATACTAGAACAAGTCTAGGCATCTACATAAAACGTGTTTTGCGGGTCTACTTATGTTATAAAATGAATTTAATTAGGGCGAGAAGTCCATCCATCCATCCATCATTTGCCATGCCGATAAGCGTGGGCGGTCATGTTCTGCCATCTCGCTTGATCACCAGAGTCGTGGATCAGCTCTGTATTCTTGTCTTGACCATGCCACACGGCTAAGCCATCCAGGTATTTACTTCTCGGTCTTCCCCTTGGTCTCTTCCCTTCGATATTGCCAGTCATCACCAAGTTTTCCAATTCATTTCTTCTCATAACATGCCCAAAAAATTTTGACTGATTGATTGATTGATTTAAGAACTGACATCACAGCATTCGGGGCATTCCCATAAGTGCTCCGTCCCCACCCTCAGCAGCCAGAGAAGAGTTCCAACACAAATAGTACCAATAGCAATCTGATTATATGTCCATCTCGTCTTTCCTGTGAGCATTGAGCATCAGCCAGATCCCCTCATCACTCCTCGCTTCTCATTCTTGCCAGACCATGGTGGACCATTTACTCCTCCAAGGTGTACACATGCTCCCACAAGGCCGCAACCACGTCTGCCTTGTCATGCATCAATTCTGCAGAGCCAGCCAACCTGTCTGCCTGTTCATTCCCCAGCACATTGGCATGCCCCAGAGAAAAGATCCAGGCAATGCTTGCCACCCATGACCTCCGAAGCAAAGCAAGCCACTCTACCCGAAGCTTGCCTGTCCTCACTTTCCTCAGCATGCTTTCTGAGTCAGTTACAATCATGATGTGTGTGTGTATCGTATTCTCCATCCAGCGGAAAGCTGCACTGATCGCCTCCACCTCCATTCTTAAGCTAGATGTTGTGGTATCATATGCCAGGCTCTCCTGCACCAAACGTCGACCATTAGCTTTTGCTAAGAACCCCCCCAACACTTCTCCTACCTCTCAACACTTACCCATCTGTGTAGATAATCACATAATCCGAGCAAACATTATCCTGAATTAATTGCTGGATTTCCACTTCCGTGGCCTCTGCTGGCTACTCCCTGCACTTCCGGCTGAATGTGATTATAACTCTGCACAAATCTGACTGCTCCGCTGGCACTCTGACCCACTTCTCTTCTCGCCTAATGTTCTCCAAGTGGCACACCTGTCTGATCGTATCCTCCGCTTGAGCCATCCATGATTTCCCTCTTATCAGTCACTGACCCTTAACGGCGTCCAGCGCCTCATGCAATGGGTGATCTGTGTCTGCAGCTACTCTAAGGTATGCCTTCGCATAGGACGTAACGCATACACACTACTGGGGTGTCTCTGGTGCATCCCAAAATGTCTCACATGGCTTTGTTCTGTATGCGCTCTAATTTCACCAGCTGACACTTTGAGACAGTTAGTTAGTTAGTTAGTTAGTCGACAGATCATCCTCACTGCACATCGAACCATTCAGTCCATAAGTGCTCGGATCCCTTCCTCAGCAAATCCCGCAGCGTGTAGTGGCTAACGACGCCAGTTCTGTGTTGGTTTATCAATCTTCTTTGGCTTCCTGCGTAGTGTTCTTGTTTGGCCACCCCTCTTTTAATTTGCTGCTCTCGCAGTCTGGCCATTGTTGTAGATTCACAGTCATCACTTGGTTCTCGCAAAAGTCTTACTTCTCGTAGAGCATTCAGAATGTCAGCCTGGTCCATGGCGCGTCCGCCCTCCACAGTAGCCTCACCTGCGAGCTTGTCAGCCCGCTCATTTCCTTGTACTCCCGCATGCCCTGGCACGAAGATGAAACTAAGCTTTGCCAGCCGAGACCGCTCCAGAGGCAGCAACCATTCTCTTCGGATCGACCCCTCCTCTATCCTCTTGATCATGTTCATTGAGTCGCTAAGGAAACAAGCCCTAGTGAATGTCTGTGTCTCGAGCCATGTTATTGCTTTACTTACTGCCATGACTTCCATGGTCAGGATACTTGTGGTTTCAGTGAAAGCACCAGAGTCCTCCTTCACAATTCTCCCTCCGGCCCGAGCTGTAAAGGCCCATGAGCTTCTCACATGTCGGACGACCGACCCATCTGTGTAGATGACCGCGTCACCGTCTAGCGAATTCTCGAAAATCAACGCTTGTACTTCAGCCTCAACAGCAGCCGGATTTTCTTGTCTGCATTTTCTATCTAGTTGGATGCAAACTGAAAAGGATGTGCAGAAGTCTGTTGGCACTTGCACCCACTCCTCGCCAGGTTCTAAGTCCTCAAGTGAACACACCTGTTGAAGAATGTCTTCGGCTTGACCCATCCACGACCGTCCTCTTTTTAACCTGCTGCCCTTCACCTTCCTAATTTCACTATGCAGTGGATGTTGTGTGTTTGCGTTAATTCTGAGGTAGGCGCGTGCCCTGCAAACTTGTATTCTCTCTTCAATGGTTGGAAAATCAAGAAGGTAGCGCATCGCCCTGCATGCTGTATCTCTTGTACATCCAAGAATAATGCGCATAGCTTCATTCTGTATCCTTTCCATCCTTTCTATCTGCTTATGGCTGAGAGTCAGGATTGCCATTGCATACTCCAAAACAGACATGACCAGCCCCTCAGTACAGAAGACATAGATGGCGCTGCTCACAGTTTGCTGCCGCCATCACCCTGCATCGCTGCCAAACCCCGCTTGGCCTTTGTTATTACCTGGTCTATGTGCACATTATAAGCAAGGCTTCGATCAAACCGTATCCCCAGGTAATTCATTGCCTGCGTTCTTTCCACCGTCTCTGAACACAGCATTACAGTTGGTGTTGGAGTGTTGACAATATGATTATTCAACGAGAACCAAGTCACTGTTGCCTTTGTTGGGTTGACCATTGCCCCAGCAGTGAGCAGTCCTAGTCCATAATCAATCACTGAGAGTATCAAGTGCTGGTATAGTGTGAAAATCATTCTCTGCTCTGTGTCCATTGCAGCCATAGTTTTAAATGCATTGAGTCCCTTTTGAGATCTTGTCACAACCGTCTCCACATGGTCCTTGAAGGATAGGCTCCTGTCAAATGTGATTCCCAGATACTTCAGTTTGTTCTCTCTGTTGACACTTCTACCATCTATCGCGAGGCTTGGGACATCAGCTCCCACAATCCTGTTGTCCAGAGAGCACCACAAAACAGCCTTTTCCGGGTGGATGACAGCACTCATTTCAGTGCACCAGTCAATCACTTTGTCTACTGTCGCCTGTAGCTCCTGGGCTGTTTTCTCCCCATCTCTCCCCTGCCTATAGGCAAGAATATCATCTGCAAATGTTAGTATCCTTCCAACCCCTGGTGCTTCTAGGTTTGCAATCTTGCTCGTATACACGTTAAAGAGCACCGGTGAGATTGCAGATCTCTGTGGCAGTCTCTGGGTTAAAATATGTGGCTCTGAGCTCTGAAGAAACGCCTCCCCTTTCTCTTTGTCTGTTGTCACGCGCACACCATCATCTTTTTAAATTGTTCCCACTGTCATAGGCCGATCATTTCTTTGCATTTGTCTGTGCAGTTTTAAGAATTTTCGCAGTGTTTATCACCTCCAATCTCCTTCATGAAACATTCTCATTTTGCGTTTTTGGTCTCTGCAGCACAGCGCTTGAAGACCTCTACCATGTCTTTCTTGACATTTTCCGCTGTGTCCACTTCCTCTCGTGAGCTTCGGGGTGTCTGTCGTATTTTCCTTAGCTGCTTCACTGCAGCTCTCTTTGCTTTCCAAGCATGGTCTACTTCCGGGGTCCACCATGGGAGATGCAAAAAAAGAGTTTTAACATTCCTGTTGCAAGCCCCCTGTCTGAGGCGTCCAAAAAGGATATCCGTCCACTCATACCGGAAGGCCTTGCGCGCTCTGCCTTAACTTTCCTGGCCTTAGAGATCAGGACTGAGCATGGCATGTGATCACTCTCATGGTCATTCAAAACAGTCCATGTTACATCATGACTGGGAGACAAGTGCCAAGTCAATAGCTGTGTCTGCATCACCAGGCCTCATTGCCATTCTAGTCGGCCTACCATCATTTATGCAGACCACATCGGAGTCCACCATGGCATCCACAAGGCAATTCCCTGTTGGTTATTTCCACTACTGTCCCAATCTCTCAGTGTTCCTTTCTGACAAAACAGTCCACTGTGGCATATACATTTATGATGTTCCAACTTAAGCCACCAATCTCCATTTGTATACCCTGGACCTCTCTTGCACTATGATTCTACTGGCTCAAATCAAGTACCACATGCTTCACTCCATCCTTCACCAGCAGACCTTGCCCATGTCTCTTCTGCCCAGATGGGTTTATATAACTGCCGTACCCAGGACAATGATATTTGTCTGTATCATCCTAGAGCATGGGGACATGAAAATCATATATAAGCCTCTCCAAAACAGTACCTCTCTGCCTGGCACTACGACAAAAATTCAGTATCCCATTCTTACATAGTTGAAACCTAGTCTCCACTTTTCGTCTTGTTCTCCTGGCGCCTGCCCTCCTATTTCTATGCCTTCTTCTCACACCATTTCCTCATCTTCTCCTCCTCACTCTCTCTTCGCTAGCCTCTGAAAGATGGGTCAAGCGCAGAGCATGTGCTCTGTAGCTCCGGCGACAATTCCTGTGTTGAATTAATTCTATAAGGTGCCCACGCCAATTGGTCTGCGGCTACTTATTTGGTATTCACAGCTAACCTTTATATCTAGAGGCCGTTCCACGGTCCACCATCTGTGGACACGCTGAGTTGGGGATGGTTGCCCCAGCTTTACCCAGAAAATTTTTTGACTGCCTACGTCTAATGTTTCTAATCAGTTTACGATCTTCATTTGTTTCTTGAAGGACTTGTTCATTGGTTTTTCTGTCTGTCCATGGTATTCTTTGCATTTTCCTCAGAAACAACATTTCCACAGCCATCAGTTGTTTTTCAGCTTGACTGCTTGTTGTCCACGCTTCACATCCATACAAAAGTATAGGTTCTATGTAGCACTTCAACACTCTGTTTCTCGTTTCAATTGCTATCTTTTTATTGGTCAGTATGTTTGTCATCTTGCAAAAGGCTACCCTCGCAATGGCAATTCTTGTTCTAATCTCTTCAAGGCATCTACCATCAGATGTTATGAGTGTGCTGAAATAACTGTATCGATTCACTTGCTTAAGAATATGCCCATTTACTCGTATATCACTTTGTGGTATTTCCTTTTTCCCAGTGACGACCATAATCTTTGTCTTCTTAATATTCAATTCTAACCCTAGTTGTTCACTGTGTGCAACAACCGCATCTACTAAATTTTGCAGGTCCTGTTCATTGTCTGCAATCAAGACTGTATCATCTGCATGTCTAATGTTATTGATGTATCGTCTGTCCATGGTATTCTTTGCATTTTCCTCAGAAACAACATTTCCACAGCCATCAGTTGTTTTTCAGCTTGACTGCTTGTTGTCCACGCTTCACATCCATACAAAAGTATAGGTTCTATGTAGCACTTCAACACTCTGTTTCTCGTTTCAATTGCTATCTTTTTATTGGTCAGTATGTTTGTCATCTTGCAAAAGGCTACCTTCGCAATGGCAATTCTTGTTCTAATCTCTTCAAGGCATCTCCCATCAGATGTTATGACTGTGCTGAAATAACTGTATCGATTGACTTGCTTAAGAATATGCCCAATTACTCGTATATCACTTTGTGGTATTTCCTTTTTCCCAGTGACGATCATAATCTTTGTCTTCTTAATATTCAGTTCTAACCCTAGTTTTTCACTGTGTGCAACAACCGCATCTACTAAATTTTGCAGGTCCTGTTCATTGTCTGCAATCAAGACTGTATCATCTGCATATCTAATGTTATTGATGTATCGTCCCCCAATGTTGATTCCTTCCATATCTTCTATATTTCTGAAAATATTTTCACTGTACAGGTAAAACACGCTTTCCGGCATGGCACATGATTGATTGATTGATTGACAGGTAAAACAGATCTGGAGACATTACACATCCCTGTCTCATACCTCTTTAAATAGGCTGATATTGACCTACTTCATTATCAATTCTGATGGCAGCTTGTTATTTCCAATATGTTTTTTACAAGTCTAAGGTCTTTTCCATCAATTTGTAGATCTTCAAGCATCCTAATCATATATACATGTCTCACTTTATCGAAAACCTTTGTGTAGTCAAAGTACAGAACTGTAAAATTTAGAGGGAAAAACAATATCAAATAACTGGTTCTTGTATTAATGAGATCAATAAATAATCTTAATTTCCCCCCCCCCCCCCCCCCCCCCCCCCCCCCCCCCCCTTTTCCCTCACCCATGTTTTGGGGGGAGAATTCCCCACCGGCTGAGAACCACTGTTATAAACAGTGTAAACTGTTGGATATGAATATATAGAGGGAAAGTGGCATAGTTATATAATAGCGTCCACAACAGTATTGAGACCTGCTGGATGGAAGCACCCCAGAGAGTTTATTAATTGACTTTCAATTTTGAGCCTAATGGAGCTTTTGGAGAAACAAGGTTTCAGTGCAGTGACACATACATCATTGACTTTTACTCAAGCTGGCATTCTGACGGCCCGTATGGGAGCATATACAGGAGAGAAACCTTACAAGTGTGATGTTTGTGGTGCTTCTTTTACTCAAGCTGGCAGTCTGAAGAACCATAATAGAACACATACAGGAGAAAAGCCTTACAAGTGTGTTGACTGTGGTGCTTCTTTTACTCCTGCTGGCAGTTTGAAATACCACATGGGAAAACATACAAGAGAGAAACCTTACAAGTGTAATTTCTAAAAATGTAAAGCGCATGGTGTCAATGGCTATTGCCTCTATATTCACTGATGTTTCCATGGAAGAAACTATGATCATCAGCAAGAGATTGCATAAAGGAAACAAACGTTAGGCCTACCAACATCAAAATTCAAGAAATTACTGCTGTGCACATCTAATATTAAATTTTTTTTTTTTAAATTTGACCACTAAATTGACATAGTGGCCATGAGGAGTCCTCTAGGTCCCATTTTAGCAAATGTCTTTATGGTGTACTCAGAAAAACAAAGAATCTCAAATATTAAGGATCTATACCGCTGGTATGTGAATGATATATTATTCATCCCAGAGACCAGACAACAGGCTGAATCCTTTCACTCCATCATGAACCAAGCCTACAAGAACATTGCTTTGCCTGTTGACCACAAACATAATGACACCTTATCATTCTTTGAAATAATAATTCAACATTGACAGGATGGCACTAGTAAAAGAAGCACCACAAATATCACAATTGTAAGGTTTTTCTCCTGTATATGTTCTCTTATGTGTCTTCAGATGGCCAGCTTAAGTAATAATTCAACATTGACATGATGGCACCATCCAAAGATCTGTCTATTGAAAGGGAAAATGGATGGGCCAGTACCTGAATTTAAATAGCTTTGCACCTATTCAGTATAAGCATGGCCTGGTACGACCCTGTTTAATCGAGCTAGAATGATTTGCTACGATGACACACTAAAAGAAGACTATCAGCCACCCAATCCTACTCCCACAGAATCATCGGTCCCAAGACGTCAAGTGTTTTTGTTCATGTGAACACTAATGAAATGAATATTATACAGTGTCAAGCAAACATTCTTTGTTGCTGAACCAGTGATCAGATGAAAAACCACCTCAATACTACTCCCATCTGTGAAAGAAATACTGTCTCTGTTCACCAAATCTGACTGCGTTTATCAATTCCAGTGTGAGTGCCAAGCAACATGCATAGGAGAACAGAAAGACAATATAGCAAGCAACCAAATATATACCTCTATTGGTGGAAAACAGGTTTAATCAATTTTTAGGAATCCCTGTGCAGTAGACAGGTCAAGAAATGCTAAGATCAGCGATTATGAGACATTTGATTTATAGTCATCTGTTTGTTCTTCTACATTCATCAAGAGAGTTTTTATGGAAGTGATTGCATTGTGCCTGTTTACAGTAGAGGTGCGTTCTTACGCTGTTAGGTTGACACAACCGACTTCTGCTGGCATTTGTTGACTGGGTTAACCTTCCCTGGGATTTCATAGGATGTTTGACTCTCACTGTTGTGGTGTTATCCCCCATCCCAGCTGGCCCATTTAGAACAGACAAAGACATCCCGGTCAGCCCTCAAGGGAAGGCAGAGGCAGACTATGGGCATTCCCCGCCATCCAAGGAGGCTTCCATACTTGCAGAGCCGACACATAGCTCTCTGGTACTGGGCTCATCCAAGGAATCGTCACGTCCTGCACATGGCTGCTTAGCCTCACTTCCGTATATTGGACTTTCCATTCACCACAGGTTGGTTCTCCGGAAACCAGAAGAATGCAGTCTGCAGATGACATTCACCCAGTTAGCCTTCGATTCGTACTTTCCATGTAATGGATTTGCTATCCAAGCAATATTCCATTTCATGCCACTAGGACACTTTCCACCTTTGATGATACCCACACAATGAGCTTTTGATTCAGACTTTCCACATAATGGATTTGCTAGCCAAACGGGATGCAGAGGTGTTTCCAAGGCACTAGGGTCAGGTTCTATACTGACCAAGACCTACTAACATGTCCTAGTTGTGCATCCCAGGCAACAGGTCTCTTCGGGGTCCTGGCTAACGTAGTAGGATCGCTGATTCTTCCGAAGTCGGAGAGTATCTGCCTGCACGGCGAGGAACCACCAGTCTGCACACCAATAAGCTAGACATGGGACAATGGATACTCACGCAAACCTCAGTCTGGTATGACATCACACTGATGTTGGACAACAGGATATCTTCATCCGACATACAGAACTTCACGTTGGAGTTCACAGCCAGCGAACACATGCAAGTATGCTAGCCAAGCAATATTCCATTTCATGCCTCTAGGACAGTGGTTCTCAACCTTTTTTGGCCCGTGCCCCCCTTCACCGTATTTTCAGAACGTCATCCCCCCCCCCTTCCCACTTTCATATTTCCTATCTAAAAATCCTCCCACCCCTACATAGTATACGTAAAAATGGAAGGTAAATTTAATAGCATATACTAAAACAAGTCTAGACATCCACATAAAACATGATTTGTGGGTCTACTTACTTTATAAAATGAATTTTAGAAAGATGAGATGTACATAACTGCAAAGTATGAAGGGAAAAACAATATCAAGTAATCGGTTCTTGTATTAACGCGGTCTTGAAATAGTCTTCATTCCCCCCCCCCCTGGAAACCCTAAAATTCCCCCCTGGGGGGTGAATTCCTCACCGGTTGAGAACCACTGCTCTAGGACGTTTTTGCTACCGACATACCTGTGGTATGAAGTGTGGCAGTCTAAGTACTTCCACATGCACCTATAGATGTCAACCTGAATGTAGTTAATGTATGCTGTGGTCAACTTGAGCTTGTTGATATCTCAATAGAGCCTGTCCTTAAATGAAGCATGTGTGGGCCAAAATATCTTTCTCTGTTCTGAATATATTGGGCACTCCTGCAGCAAATGTTTAGCTGCCATTTTACCAGTTCCACAATTACATTCATCGGCATCTCCTATCTTTAGTTGATTGAACAAGTTGTATAGTCATCATAAAGTTAAAAAACAGAAGTCATCTTGTATACTGCATTTCATGAACAATACATTATTGCTGAAATGCATCAAGGCATTAGTAATTATTAATTCCAGCCAGTTCTGTAGAAACAGAAAGACTTCATTCTAAATTTGCAATTACCATGGGGAAACCTGGTGCTCCACATTCAAACAATATCAGTGACTATGTGTTTTAAGTATTTTCAATCAATCAATCAATCATGTGCCATGCCGGAAAGCTGGGCGGTCATGACCCGCCATTTGACTAGATCACCAGTGTCGTGGATCAGCTCGGTTTTCCTGTCTCGTCCATGCCATGTGGCCAAGCCATCCAGGTATTTTACTCTCGGTCTTCCTCTTGGTCTGTTCCCTTCGATCTTGCCAGTTGTCACCAAGTTCTCCAATCCATTTCTTCTCATAACATGTCCAGAAAATTTTGACTGTCTATGTCTAATTTCTCTAATCAGTTTATGATGTTCATTTGTCTCCTGTAGTACTTGGTCATTGGTCTTTCTGTCTGTCCATGGTATTCTTTGCATTTTCCTCAGAAACCACATTTCTGCAGCCATCAGATGTTTTTCAGCTTGACTGCTCATTGTCCAAGTTTCACATCCATACAAAAGAACAGGCTCTATGTATCCCCTCTACACTCTTTTTCTCATTTCAATTAACATCATTTTATTGGTCAGAATGTTTTTAATCTTGCTAAAGGCTACTTTCGCCATGGCGATTCTTGTTCTAATCTCTTCAAGGCATCTCCCATCAGATGTTATGACTATTCCAAGATAATTGTACCGATTCACTTATTGAAGAATATTTCCATTTACTTACATAACCTGAGTCTTTTTACAATTTAATTCTAACCCCAGGTGCTCACTGTGTACATTTCTACTAATTGTTGCAGATCCTGCGCATTGTCTGCAATTAATACTGTATCATCTGCATATCTAATGTTATTGATGTTTTGTCCTCCAATGCTGATTCCATTTATATCCTCTACATTTCTGAAAATATTTTCACTGTATAGGGAAAAAAGATCTGGAGACATCACACATCCCTGCCTAACACCTCTCTTAATTGGCTGATACTGTCCCACTTCATTATCAATCCTTATTGCAGCTTGTTGTTTCCAATATATGTTTTTTATAAGTCTAATGTCTTTCCCGTCAATTTGTAGATCTGCAAGCATATCCACCATGTTGACATGTCTAACTCTATCAAAAGCCTTTGTATAGTCAATAAAGCAAAGATGTATATCCTTGTTTACTTCTATAGCACGTTCAATAACTGTTCGCAGCATATGCACAGCATTGACTGTACCTTTTCCTTCTACAAACCCACATTGTTCTTCCCCTATTTCAGGTTGTATCTTCTTCCTCACTCTTTGCATGATAATTCTTAGCAAAATCTTTGTGATGTGACTCATTATACTAATTGTTCTATGTTGATCACATTCCAAGGTTCCTGATTTCTTTGGGATTGCAATAAATACAGAGTTACATAATTCAGGAGGTATATCTCCAGTATCATATAATGTGTTCAGCAGTCTGGTGACTTGCTCTAGTCCAAATTCTTCTAAAGCTTTATCATTTCTGTTGTGATGTTATCTGCACCAGGGGCCTTGCCAGCTTTCATATGCTTAAGAACATTTCGAACCTCCATCTCCAAAATTAGCGGTCCTTCATTATTAAATCTAATATCATACTGTTCGTCTCTGTTATCATCATAAAGGTGTTTCACATAATCTGTCCATACATGTAGAATCTGGTCTTTTTCTATTATGATTTTGCCATCTTTAGTTTTTAGACACCCTGTTGATGTACTTGTTCTTTTATTAGTAAGTTCCTGAATTCTTTTGTGCACTAATTTGGTATTTTGACTGTTGTGTTGGTTTTCAGTTTCTAAGCACTTTTCCCCAAGCCATGCTTCTTTTGCCTCCTTACATAATATTCTGACTTGTCTGTGAATTTCTTCATATTTGGCAGAATTATTTTTGTTGAGGTTTCTTGTTTCCTTGAGGTGTAAAATTTCTTCAGTCATCCATTTCTTACGACCCACCTTCTTTAATTTTGGAATAATTGTTTCTGCAGCCATATTGATTGAATTCTTCAACGTTTCCCATTGATCATCCACATCCTGGAATAGGATCTCTAGATCAAACAATATTTCAAATCTGTTCTGTACTTCTATGTTGAATTTGTTTTGTATTTCCTTGTCATTACTCAATGTACATAAATCATATTTAGTGTTTCCTGTTATATACTTGACTTTTTTCAACTTTATCCTCAATGTTCCTGTAAGAAGTCTGCGGTCACTATAACAATCAGCACTGGTAACTGTTTTTGCTACTGTTAGCGCGTTTCTAAATTTTCTGCTAATGAGAATGTATGTAGTCAATCTGGTTTCTAATCCTGCTATCAGGACTCATCCATGTCCATAATCTTCTAGGGTGTTGCTTAAACAAGGTGCTTCCTACAATCATTTCCTGTTCTTTTGCCCACTCTACGAGTCTGTATCCTCTTTCATTTCTCTCTCCTAAACCATAGTTTCCTACTGTGTATCTATCCCCTTGATTTCCTACTTTTGCATTGAAGTTCCCTGTTATGATGTTTATTTCTGAATTTTTACATTTCTTTTAGGCAGACTCTATGTCATTATAAAATTCTTCTACACTATCTTCACTGGATTCTCCTGTTGGGGCATATACTTGAATAATATTTATGCTAAAAGGTCTACCACTTAATTTAACTAGTAGAACTCTGTCCGACACGGCCCAATATCCTTGAATAGATTTTGATGTTTTCCGGTCCAGAATAATTGCCACTCCCCTATGACGATCTTCACCTCCAGAATAAATAATCTTAAAATCTTCATCTATCTTGATGCCTGCTCCTGTCCGTCTCGTTTCACACATACCTAAAATATTAATTTTTTCCCTTTCAATTTCTTGTTTTATGTTCTCTAATTTTTCTTCGTCGTATTTTGCCCCTTGTCGTCGTATTTTACCCCTTTTATAATTCATGTATGCACTTCATATGATGTGTAACTCTACAGTATGCACTGATGAGATGCAGTGAAATATGCCAGCTGTGGTGAAGTGGTAAAGCCGTTTGACTTAGGCTCCGAAGGTTGTAGGTTCAATTCCAGGCTGTGTCCTTCGGTTCACGAGTTAAATTTATTGGAGACTCCTGTGGGTCGTCGCTAGAGCTACGGAGTTCGTGCTTGGTGCGACGCTTTCTGCGCTGCGGAAAGAGACCGAGCCTTATGGGATAAAATCTGGTGCAAAGAAGTTGACCTTGTCGATTTTTAAGTCGACTTTTATGCCAGGCAATAAATTGGGCAACATAGTTTGTGGCTTCTGTGTTTAAGCTTTAGAAATATATTTTGATTTCTGTTTAATTCAAACTTTAGCTCTAAAACACCCCAACATTATAACTGTGTGCCTTAACAAATCAACCCATTAGATGTCAATTTATCTAAAAATATGGGGCTAGAACCATATACCCAGTACAGCTCATGGTGTGAGAGGTGGTCCTTGACTTGACTTTCATGGATGTGATGTTTATGGTTGTTGTGTTCCTCTTTACTCAACAGTTGTTGGTCTCTAATGGTGGTGTATCACAGTGATCTTGACAGGAACAGCCACAAAGCATGTGCCAAAATATCTCTGGTAGATAACTCAATGAAGGTGATGGTGGCCAACTATGTTTGCTTGGGTTAGGGTTATTTTCTGGTGTAAAATCATAGTTTAAGTTATCATGTGTCACAATTCACTGGGTTAATCTGTTATGCTAAATGTGTTTAACTGGTGATGGAATTTCCAGAGTTGTGTGCCCTTGTGTAATAGATCAGACATTGTTATTCTTTGTAAAAGGCATTAATGTAATACACGATTGTGAATACTTGTACAATTATTGACATTTGCAAAGTGAACAAATAAAGTTTGTTGATTGTGCTTCTTCTTCTTTTGTTTGCTGTTGATTATGATAAAGCGTAGTGGCTCTATGACCAATGGCTGACTTAAAATGTCTTTGATTCACTTACTGGAGTTGAGATAATAGTAAGGGACTGTCTTCTTTGAAGTGGTAATGACAAACAACATAAATTGTAGCGTTATTTGTTGCAGGATAATATTCTTTGAATATTTAAGATTCATCTGTTGGGGTTTTCAAAACACTTCTCTTTGAGTGTGACTGGCAATGTTGTTGTAACAGAAGTCTCTTGGCAACTGTTCTCTTACAATAAAATAAGGTGTTTGTAGTGGTGGTTGGTAGCCATGGCAGTGGAGTGACTAGCATGCTTGCCTGCTGACCTGGGGATCGTGTATTTGAATACACATAAGTGCATTTTTATAAAAATTACCTGAGCTCCAAATTCAACCATCCTAAAACAGGCAGCAGAAAATGTCTTGGGAAGTAAAGGCAGCCCACTTGATATTGACCACATCACCCATCGAGTGCTGATTGGTCTATAAATTGTGGGGCTAGCACCATAAACCCATTCCACATCCTGGCTTCTTAAAAGGTCCTTTACTTTAGTGACTTACTTGTAGTCGCTTGTAAGGATGTTCATACAACTCTACTTTCTGGAAGCTCACACACTTTTTAAAGCTGTTATATATCTTGGTATCTAGGCACATAAATAACATTAGATAGAAGATGCATCACTGGGGTAAAGAACAGAATAGATCAAGCAAAACTGCTTTGAGGAATGTTTTGTGCAAAATGTCACTGTCCTTGAAAGTTAGAAACATAGTTCTTGCATGTTACACAGTAACAATTTTAACATTCCTGGGAAGCCTGGACAATTAGTAAACAGGCGATAAAATCCTTGGAAGCCTTGGTAATGTGTTTGTACAGAAGAATGCTGTATATTAATTGGACAGCCAAAAGGACAATCTGGACATTTTTAGGGAAGCTGAGTGGCAAACATATCTTATCACAAACATCAGAAAGATGCAATCATCATTTTTGGCCACATTATGAGAAGACAAAAACTGGAACATATTGTGACAACTGGAAAGATCTTTGGAAAGAGAGATTGAGGAAGACAGTGTAAGAAGATTCCTGACATTCTTGTGTTATAGCATGGAAGGAAGCACAGTGTCACATTAGTGAATCAATTTATTTCTGTGAACTTCTTTGTGCAAAATCTGGTAGTATGTCTTGACAGATGAGAACAACCACACATTCTAATATAAGTGGCATGCGTGTTGTACATTTTCAGTATGGGATCATCTGAGTAATCTTGAGCATGTATGCATCTGGCATACTGAATAAAATGGTTGTACAGAATATTGTACACATTTGAGGTGAGTTATTACTAATTACACGAAGGATGGTGAACAATAGTGATATTGTTTATTTTAAATCCTCCAGAAGACTGAGTTTTAATTCTTTAGGCTGATGTTTATTTCATCTATGCTTCTTTCAAACACAGCTGCGGCCGCCTTGCATTGGTGTTTTACAAAATGGTTTGGGTGTTAAGAAAGCAATGGCAAACTACTGAACGTAAACTTGCCAAGAGATCACAACAGCAAAATAATGCTGGTGTTTACTGTGACATCCTGTAAAGGTTATGCAACTAACATTTTATGCATCTTTAAAGCCTTGCATCTAATTGTTACACTTAATGTTATTTTATTCAACTTAATCTGGTTATATGAAACATCACAAGAAAACACATAAAGAAAGAAAATGTTACAAATGATGATAGTATTAATGCTTCTTTTATTTACGATGGAGATCTGAATTACTCTAACTTAACGTGTTGGTGGATAGTGAGATTTGTGGGTGTTGGTGGGATGTATGGATGGATATGTGGGGGTGAAAGTAGGGGTGTGGGAATGGGTGCGGGGTATATGTGTATGGGTGGGGGATATATGTGGGTGGGTGGAGATGTGTGGATGGTTTGGGGGAAGTATGTGGGGTTGTGTGGGTAGGGGATGTGTGTGGGTGGATTGGGGATGTAAGGGTGGGTGGGGAGAAGTGTGTGGATTTGGGATATGTGTGTGGTGTGTTGGTGGGGGATGTGTGCATTGTGTATGGGTGGGGTATGTTTGTAGTGGGTGGGTAGGGGATGTGTGGTGGTTGGAGGAAGTTTGTGTGGGTGGTGGGGGATGTGTGCATGGATGGGGAAGGTGTGGGTAAGGGATGTGTATGTGTTGGGGCGGGATGCGTTAGTGGGTGGGGGTATGTGTGATCGAGAGATGTTTGGTTGGGAGATTGGGGATGTGTGGGTGAGTGAATGAGTGTGTGTTGGTGGATGGGTGGGGAATGTGTGGGTGGGGAGAGGTGTGTGGTGTGTTGGTTGGGGATATGCGTGTGGTGTTTGGGTGGGGTATGTGTGGGGTGGGTAGGTGAGGGTATCTGTGTGGGTGGGGGTATGTGTGGTGTTTGGGTTGGGGAGACAGGTGAGGGCAGTGTGTGTGAGTGGGGGATATGCGGGAGGGGGATGGGTTGGTTGGTAGGGTATGTATGTGTCCCTCGGTGTGTGGGTGGGTGGGGGTGTGTGTGTGAGGATGGGGTGATATGTTGGTAGGTGGGAGATGGGCCTCATAACATGGTAATTTGCCTTGTTTATGTTTACAACATTCATTTCACAATGTTTTTTTTTTTTCATATGTGAATGTATAATGCTCTTGATGAACGGAAGATGAGTGATTGGAAGGGATGAATGTAAGACGGGCCTGTGTGCCCAATTTGTGAGTGTTTTAAAATAAAGTTGATTTGTTTTGATTTGATTTAACGTAATATGGATTAGAAACCATTGAAATGTGTTAGTTTTGGTTTCATGTGTTTTTTTTAATTGACAGTCAAAAGAATATAAGACAAGTGTAGCATATGAAGTTGTGATGTGTCCGCAGGTCATGAACCACATGCAGGTCCGCATGGCCGAATGGGTAAGAACGCATGTTCTTAAATCAAATCAACTTTATTTTAAAAGAGTCACAAATTGGGCATGCAGGCCCGTCTTACATTTGGCCCTTCCAATCACTCATTCACCACAAACAAACCGCATAGTTATTTTTAGCACTGACCTAGATCTGGTGGGATGGTCGATTTTCAGGATAGGGATAGCGGGATTCACTTACATCGAAGTTGATCGCAGACAGATGGGACATGCACAAGATTAGACGAGTAGACCGTGATGTGGATATAAAATTCGACGACAGTGCCCCCGAGCCCATAAACATTTATTGCATCCATCGATCGGACTAGCAGTCCACCACACACTCAACCGGAAGTGATCTACAACACATTAAATTTATATGATTCTTTATTTCAATAAATACATTACACAATTGCACAAAATGGAACGTGTTTTTTCCGAAATGTGTATGGATTAAGTGTTTTTTCGTGGTGAAATGGAGTTCGGACCATGCAACGGAGTTCGTGCATGCGAGTCCGGTTTTCTTTCGGCGTATCATCGGCGCCCGGTGGCGATAGTTAAGCCTAACATGACGGCCAGACGACCAGCTAGGACACAACGTGGTAAGAGGGCGCGCGCGCGCAGAAGGCGCTTAAAATGTGACAGATTGGGTATCGGAAATGTTCGAGTACTGTACTGGAACTGTGCATCATTTAGTCAACGCCGACCCATTCTTGAAAAACTACTCTACGGAAACGATATTGTAGTCTTGCAAGAAACACAGCTCACCGACGGAACAGTCAATGTTGCGGGATTTCAGGGCTTCCTTAACAGGCGGCACCTCGGACAGGCCATTCTGGTCTGCGACAACATACTAGTGTCTGAAATCGATATGTCCGCCTGGAACAGCGATGCCCTGCAAGTGCAGGCATTAAGAATAATGACACCAGTGCAGCTTGTAATCGTTAACGTCTATGCGCGAAATGGGAAGGTCGACGTGCGACAATGGCAGAGTTTGTTCGATATGGATGAAAGGCATATAATCTACTGCGGGGACTTCAATGCCAGAGGCAGTCAATGGGGGAATTACATCACCAATAGACAGGGAGAAGATTTGGAGGACGCCCTGGCATCTGCTGCCATAATCTGTCTGAATGATGGGAAGGTCACTAGAATGGCCACTCGACCAGGCGACTCTGACAGCATCATTGACTTGGCTCTGGTGTCGCCCACCATCGCACCAAGGTGCCGGTGGGGCACACTGGGATACCACGATAGTGACCACTACCCTTGTGTCATCCTGATCAAGAAAGACGGGGCCATGAGTCAAAGAAACAAGACAAATGCCTTCCCGTACGACACCACTGGTCAAGACGCCATAAGCAAGATCAGAAGAAGGAAACTAACTTCCTCCCGTAGGAGACAAGAAAGATGGCTGCAGCCACCATGGTGGAATGGAGAGGCCGAGAAGGTGTGGCTGGGAAAGAGGCAGGCTGGCAAAAGGCCAGAAAGGCTAACATGCCACAGGTTGAGTTGGCGAACCTGAAGACTGAGGTCGTTAGGACGACGACTTTATTCAAATCCTGCGCCAAACAGGCCAAGGCCGACAAATGGGACGAGTTCTGCAGGAAGGTGTGCTCCGAGCAATCTCTTACGACATTCTGGCGCCTCCACATGAGCATGAACGGTGCTGCACAACGTAGGGGTATTCCAGACTTTCAAGGCACAGACCTCGCATGGAAAAAGTCGGATGCGGATAAAGGTAAGGCCCTTCTTGCACGCTACATAGAACAGACTGACCAGAAAGACGAGCCCGCCAGACAGAGGACCACAACAACACTCTCTCAGTTGTGCGAGGGGGTCTGGACAGACGAAGAATGGACAATCACAGTTGACATATTGCGTGCGATGCTCAAGAAATCACCTAACACCGCCCCAGGCCCAGACGGCATCCGATATGGTGACCTAATGGTGATATCAGATGATGACATGGAAGAACTGGCCAGAGAATTCAACACCAGCATCCAGAGGGGTCAGGTCAAAGAAGAATGGCTACACAGCTACTTGCTGCCGCTGCCAAAACCTAACAAAGACCACTCCAAGATAAGCGGCTACAGAATCATTACGATGCAGAATACTGTTGGCAAGCTACTGGAGAAAATTGTAGCACACAGACTTGCTTGGGACTTGGAACAGCTCGGCTGCTTCCCGCCCACACTTGGACGATACAGACGCAACAAAGAGTCATAGCTGAATGCGGCGGTCTTTGCCCAAGATGTTTACGAAGGATTTCAGGTCAGAGAAGAGACATGTGCGGCCGCCATAGACTTAGAGGACGCATATAACAGAGTATCTTTCGAGCACTTGATGCAAACCCTCCTCAGACTGAAAGTGCACCCTCACCTTGTACGATGGATAGCTGCAGTTCTACTCCAAAGGAAGGTGGTGCTAAGAAGCGGGAGTTGGTCTTCTGAGCCGATAACGATATGTCCAGGATTGCCGCAGGGTTCACCACTGTCACCAGTACTATTCAACGTGTATACGGTGCCGATCACTGAACAACAGTTGGATGGGAGGGGTAGGACTCTATCATTCGTTGACGACATCCTCGTGTATCGACAGGGTCGAGATAGACAGGCGGTTGCCAACTATTTGCAGGGCGAACTAGATCGAATTTCCTCATGGTGTGCTGATGCCGATGCCCTTGTCAACCCTGCAAAGGCAACGGTTACATGGTTCTCACTAAACAACCATATTGTGAAAACAGACCTGCCGGCAGTAAGAATGGATGGGGGCATTCTGAGTAGAACCCAGTCAATGACATATCTTGGCGTGAGGCTTGATCGTAGCCTGTCCTTCAGAGATCATGTCGATTATGTCATAACGATGGCTCGAAAAGGTTTGGCAGCAATGAGAGTCATGGCGACTGCCAATATCGAGCAAAGACTGCTATTACTTCTGTTCCAAGGACTTGTGCTTTCACGCATCGAGTATGCCCTGGCCATCCTCACTGTCAGCCCTACACAGATTGGAAGACTTGAAAAGGTACAAAACGAAGCCATGCGCATCATTTTGGGCTGCACGAGAGACACCAGCTGTGTAGCAATGAGATACCTCCTTGACTTCCCGACAATGGAACACAGGATCAAGATCTGGAGAGCTCGTGCATACTTAAAAATAAGTGCAGATGAGCAGCACCCTCTGCATGACGCTGTATTCAGAGAAAAGGGTGACAGGCTAAAGAGGGGCAAATCATGGATGGGTCGGGCGGAAGATGTCGTCGGACAGGTCTGCAGTCTTACCAGTATCAACCCCGGCAAGGAATGGGTGCCGGTGCCTCCAGCTTTTAAGTGTACCTTCTCCTGCATTATCACACTCGACAGACGGTGCAGAGAGCAGAACCCTGCCGCTGTCAATGCAGAAGTTAACGCGCTCATCTATGATCACTCAGATAGCCCCGAAGTGCTCATCTATACAGATGGATCTGTTGTAAAGCAGCAGAGAAGTGCGTGGGCATTTACAGCCCGTTCAGCGGGCCGAACCGTTCAAGAATCCAGTGGTGCCCACTCTATGACCACGAGCAGCATGACGATGGAGGTGATGGCAGTTACACAGGCTTTCATATGGCTGGAATCACAGCATTATACCAACGTGTGTGTACTAAGTGATTCAATGAGCATGATTCAGAAGGTCGAAGCTGGATCTGTACGTAGACAGTGGACTGAGTCGCTGCGGAAGTCTGTTGTCCGCAAAGTCACCTTCATCTTCGTCCCGGGACATGCGGGAGTCGAGGGAAATGAACGAGCTGATAAATTGGCTGGCTCTGCACCCCCTGTAGATGGCCAGCCCATGGATCGTGCGGATGTTATTAACGCCCTTAAAGATATGGCGAGAACAGAGGATTTTGACGCCAGTGATTCCACATCGCTCTCCAGGATGAAAGACCTGGGAGTAAGAATCGGCACAGCCAGACGCGAGAGGTACATCGGGAAAACAAAGCGCCTCGTAACCAACACAGAACTGGCACTATTAGCCACCGGACGCTGATGCATATGCTGGGGGGAGGATCTGAGCACCTATGGACATGTCCGGAGTGCAACGAAGATACCCCAACTGATAACTATAACTAACTATAACTGTAACAATAGCACGCGATTACCTTCTACTTGCTAAAGCAATTACGTGACTGTATTTGTAATTATGTTACCCGTGACAATTTGGGGAATACCTTAACAGAATCTAGGCAAATTCTAGAAAGATGGCAGGAATACTGCAGTGGAATGTATGATATGAATTACTGTGAGGACATGAATGATATACATAAACCAATGACAGTAGAGACAGAACCTGAACCCTCAGATGAAATTGCATGGGCAATAAAGAACCTGAAGAATGGTAAATCTCCAGAATGTGGTGAGATACCAGTTGAATTAATTAAAGCGGGAGGTAAAAAAAAAGCATACAAATATATCACGCATTATGTAAAAAGATATGGTATATAGTCAAAAGATTGGGCAAGAACTATCTTCATTCCATTACAAACACAGGACAACATTAAATTATACACCAACTATAGAACTATTGCCCTGATCTGTCATGCAAGTAAAATTCTACTAAAAATCATTATGGGAAGAATTCGTAAGAAAATGGAAAAAGAGATTAACGTGGTCCAAGCTGGACTTAGACAAGAAAGATAACATGCTCAACATGCATTTAATAATAGAGAATTGCAGAGAATTTAATGTAAACCTGTCCTCATGTTTTGTGGATTATTCAAAGGCATGTGTCTGTGTACTACATCAGTAATTTTTGGAAATCGTGAGGAATATGGACACGTAGTACAACTAATAAAAATGCTCTATCTAAAACAACAAGCAGCAGTTAGAATAGATGTCGAGACATCAGATTGGTTTGAGTTGACATCAAGCAAGACGTCCGTCGGGGCTGTGTGCTGTCACCCTATTTGTTTAAACTGTACGCTGAAAATATGATGAGAAATGTCATAGATGATATAATCAGGGAGTAATATGATGCCTAAATATCGGTGGTTATGAAATACCAGAGATTCGATATGCTGATGATACAATATTACTACCCACATCACAAAATAGTATATAAAACTTAATAGCCTCAACCCAAAGAAATATTGAAAATCGCAACTTATATCTTAACATAGTACCTCTGAAGTCGGCGTGGGTTGGCCTGATGGCGAGGGACACTGGTAATAGGGAAAGCTAATTCACACGCAAAGTTCAGTCCAACACTACTGTAAATAGTGTGTATGGACTACGCTTGAGTTCAAAGTAAGCGAGTGCAAAAAAAAAAAATCTTAACGTAACAATTACAAAAATAATGCATACAGATAAAACTACATTGGAAAAAGAAATATATGTTAATGAGGAAAGATTGGAGGTGTTGGAAAATTTCGAATATCTTGGGTCATTGATTACCAACAATAGTGACACAATGAAAGAAATTAATGAGGACTATCAATCTTCAAAGACTAAAACAACTGAATCAATTATGGAATGGAACAGATAGAACTACAAACATTAGATTTTTAAGAGCAAGCATCTTTCCCATTGCAACGTACGCCTGTGAGACATGGACACTTACTAAACATGCTGAACAGCGCATAAATGCCTTTGAATATAAATGTTATAGACGGGTTCTAAGAATATCTTGGGTAAAGAAAAGAACAAATGCATTCATACTTCAAGAGCTGAATATTGAAGAGGCTTGGCTATTAAAAACGACAAAACAAAGACAATTGATATATTTTTTCACTTGAAACGTCAAGACAGTTTGGAGAGAACAATAATGGAGGGGTATATGCCTGGAAGCGAGGATGAGGAAGGCCAAAGAGAAGATGGATGCAGGATGTGGTGGATGATCTCCAGATGGGTGTATCGGACGTGGACATCTTGCTTGTGATCGAGTTTTCCCCGGAAGGCTGTTATGGAAGCGAGGTACTGCAAAGGACATGCTACCGAATGAATCTGTAATTAATAAATGTAGTGGCCCTTTTCAGGGCCCCCAAAATATCCCAGTTAGCATTCCTCGACTGCACAGAGTATATCAACCCACCCCTACACCCACTATGGAATCACCCTCGTGTCATGTGATTTCCCGTGGACCTCCCGGGATTCCCTTGTTTGCGGCGAATGAAAAATGAAAGCATCAAAGAAACTTCTAAACAGACAGTTTAATAAGGACATCCCAATCTGTGAACCTATATCTATAATTCTTTCCCACTGTTTGGCTAAAGAGAGTTTGGTGGCTCCACAACCAGGGATATCCTGGCAGTATATATGTTAACAAGTAGGTCACCATGGGCGAATGGATAGGAACGCGTGTTCTTAAACATCCGGTGTGCTGATGCCAAGGTAAGTGTTTAACCCTTACACCGGACAACTGGACTAAAATATTGACTTATCGTCTTTGACTTGGGGACGTAAATTACAACTACCTCTGAAGTCGGAGTGAGTTCGCCTGACGGCGAGGGACACTCTTAATAGGGAAAGCTAATCCACACGCAAAATTCAGTTGGGAAATACCGGAAGTGGTGTGTATGGACTATGCTTGAGTTCAAAGTGAGCATGCGCAAAATAAAATGTGTTGACAAGATATGTTTACTGTACTTAAGTAAAATGGACATTCACTGACACTAAACATAGAAATAAATCCAAGATCTGGAGTATAGTTAATATTCAACCATTGGATAACACGCAATGTAGAATCACAGGACAAGGTGTGGTCTTAGGTTGGTATACTGCTGGTGGTCTGTAACTACGACAACTTAACATTAGAGTTATCTGGTTCTGCTCCTTCCAGCTCCAACTTTCTACACTTGTCACCAGGAGTCGGCCTGGCTTGTCGACTTGCACTGAAACTCCAGCACTTTCAGCAAAACTCTACATATTATTTAGTTTAGATTGTCACTCTTGTCCTTTAGATTGTCTCTCTTGTCCTTTAGATTGTTCACTCTTGTCCTTTCTAGCTTAGCTATGAATTTGATATAGACATAGTCTCGTACCCGAATATAGTTATTAGTAATTATGGACTCACGTTCCCAGGATCTCGAAGATGACATAGAGGCGCACGCCAGATTCTTAGAGACTGCTATACGGTAGGGCATAAGAGAAGGTCCAAAAGGTCAGCAGCTAGAAACCTATATCACAGCCGAGTGAGAATGGAGGAGCCAAGACAAAGAAAAGATGACTAAAAGAACTGTTTAACTCTTTAAAGAAAAAGAGTGTGCCGAACCTGAAAAAGCAGAGATGAAGAAAAAGCATACGGAAGTCGTGAATGTGGAGAAGCTAACCTGTCTAGCGGAAAATAAGGTAGGAGATATGGACGCTCATTTAGCCAGTAAGGAAGTGATACATATGCCATCGACCGCAGACTCAGCGGTAGTAGACCGGATGTTACAGGTTGTCAGTCTGCCCATTCCTAAAAGGAAAAAGGGGGAAGAAGAAACGTACTAAAGGTACTTCAAACAGTCACAAACCTGAAAACTGTTTGCACCACAGCAATACTGGTTTGCCAATTAAAGGACCCCCGGAAAAACCACTTGTCTTCTATGAGGAGTGAATCTCGAGAGAAAGAGGACCCGAGGAAACGAGTCGCACGCAAAGACATAGACGACGCTCATATTCCCTTCTGCCCAGAGGATCAAGAAGTTGGATTAAAGTTGACTACGAGCTGGAAGAAAAGCTATCCATAACCCTTTGTCATCTTTGAGGCTGCAGCTCAAGAGGAATCACTAGATATCAGTTCAAATGATTTACCCAATGAGATGGATTGCTTGGACAAAAGCCCACCACAGGATTTACCTCAACTGGACTTAGCCCAGGAAAGCACTGCCATAGAGAAAATTCCAGACAAGGTTGTTATCTCGGAGGATACATGTTCGGTGACCCGGAACACACACGGAATTGTTATGAGCCAGAGTATTGACTCTGATTTGGTGCAGACAATATTGTCTGTAGTTACTGACGAAGAAAACTCCTTGCACAAGATGGAGGAACAAACCCCTATCATCTTTATAGCTGAAGTTATCAGGGGATCCCAGCGAAAGAAACCTTAAGTAACAGAAGTCAAAAGTGGTTTGGAATACTCGTAGGATTATGTCTACCCTTCCACCAGGACGATTCGATAAGAGTAGATCAGCTATTTGGGGATACTTTACACAAAAGTAACACCACTTAATCCTCCTTGAGTAACTATGTTATCTCTCAAGGTGGGACAAATTGCCATAATGCAGTACTAATTTCTAGCACGGATTCTACAAGAGACTCTAATGCAGAGAAACTCAAACTGTTAAGGAATTATCAAGGGAAGGAACCGTGACACAGAGGGTGGAAGATTATTATGCTCTACTAAGAAAGAGGTAAACGCTAATTGAATTTACATCATGGGACCATAGTGTTTTACGTTATTCCTTTTAAAAGGAGGATAATGAGGGATCAATTATGGATCTTCAAAAGACCGAGGGAAATTATGAAGACCAACTTTGCTGTGACCAGCTTATGCAAGTCTTCACTACTGACACCCCATCAGCTTAAATGCTGAAACCAATTATGGTTTCTCGGATGGGTAAAGAATCAACCTCTTGATGATTACCAGAATTTACCAAACTGTTGCACGGAAACCCACCCTAAAACCAGGGATAAGGGCATATCCAATGTATAATGAAGTTATTTACATTGGACGTCTTTATGCAGACGCATGACAACCCACTGCCATAAGGAATATCGCAAGCCTAGATTTATAGGCCGTTGTAGAACTGAGAGGGTTAATATTAGTTTTGGGTGTTATCGCGAGCTTCAACAAATTATTTCAGTCAGAATCCTTTTTAAATGGGGAGCTTCTGTCATAGAACGCCGCAATTTCTCCAGACTGCATCTCGTTCCACAAACACAAAGGAGGAATAAACATAAGAATAGGCAGTATTCTCGACATCAAGAAGATAACGCAATGTTATGTAGCGTTGTACAAGACCGTGGGCTGCTTACTACGTGGGAACACGTTCAATTTGACGCCAGTACTTTACCAGCAGAATACAGGTGGAAGTTGATAAGACTTAAGGGCAAATTTGTTAGATGGACTGGCGCCTTCACGTGGAAATCAAACCTTGCTACGGTCAATGGCGTGAACCGGCTCAGCGGATGAACGAAGGCACGTAGGAGGAAAGGAGTGTCTGAATGATAATAAAACTACACAGATGGACAGGCTTGAGACCAACACAGGGCTGGAATTTAAAACCATGAATGTGGGATGGAATGAAACGCAGATTGAGATAGTAAGGGTGATAAGGAGATAAAAAACGGTATATATGCTAGGAGATTCTCCTGTTCAAATCATATACTTCAGAAATTATGAACAGGTATGAACGATCTCAATATATAATTTCTTTATAGATATGTCTGACTCTTGTGCTGTTAGAAGTTTCTAGGAATATTAGTTTCTAGCCCGTAACTTCGGGAGCCTCATTTGTCGGCATGTTGTAGGCTATTTAATTGAGACTATCAGTGTCTCTTATTACTTTTCTGCGATCTAGTATTCCTGTTTACTGTCTATAGTTTGTCATTCGTACTATACATGTAGGAATATACGATGCTAGGATTATGCTCCTTACATGTTCTTTTAATGTTTATATGTCTCATTTTGTATGTATACAATATTACTACTAACTCATTCGTTGTGCCATTATTAGGAATATTATTATATGCCTGTTTTGAATTTGCATACTTAGAGGTTCACATGCGTATTGGTTATTTGATGTTTGAGATGCAAATTGTATGTGGTAACTCACCAGGAGGAATTTGGTGTTCTACTATTTCTTTCTGATGCACAGCACGCATGGGTATATAGTCAATTGATTAAGTTTGAAGCAGAGGTGTAGTGGTGCAGACAGTACCCACAATTAGTATCGGGTAAATGTTGTGCTTGGAACTTCCAGTGCGTGGTGAACCAGCGTTCATCGTAACTCACTGAGGCCTTTCACAGAGACTGATCGTGGCACTTAAGCCCAGAGATCAGATACTCTTTAGATACTACTACCAAACCTGTGATTTGCAAAACCAAATTTTTAACAGAGCGGCTGCAAAGAACCGAGTGTCTGAATTAGTGACATGTACTTAGGAAATTTCGTTCCTCATGACGGGACGTTACAAGGGACGATAGTGGATGTAATAACTCAGGCGTGTTAGATGATGAGGGAAAGTCCTCCCCAACTAGACAGTAGGAGAGAGATATAGAGGGAGAAAGAGGGGAGTGAACGAAGTAAAGCTGGAAGATAGACACTGCCAGACTTTTCACTCTGAGTGTGTATATGGCGGTGATAGATTGTACTTTTTAAATAGGATTGTACTGATGTAGTACTAGATAATACACATTCTTGATTATGTCTTCCGTGCTCTCAACAAGACACCTGGTTTTCCCATGCAGTGACAACGAGGGACCAGGTGGCATCATTGCAGAACACGGTTCCGAATATCGATCAGCCGTGTTTATTTCACCTGTAACCAGGCCACAGATCAAGACAGGATACAAGTAACATTAGAGTTATGTATTTGCTTTTCATTACTACATTGTATTGCATAATCCTCTATAGTTTCACTATAATCATCTCGATAACCTTCATATGTTCAATGATTAATGATTGACAAGAATAGTGATCGCAGTTGTTTTACCCCATAGTTCAGTTGTCATACTTTTGTATTCCAAGGGATGCAATTGCCTTGCTTACCTTGGTGGGGGATTACTTAAGTACCAGGGATGGGAAATTTGTCAAGCGGAAATAACCTGCACTGTCTAGTTAGATGTAAGCCTTGCCGTCTAACTTTCCCTTTCCCACTCCTTTGGGGTATCAAGACCAGCTAATTTCACCTTTGTTTAACGAGCCATTTACAGCTGTACTCTTGGATATTCATGGGCTTAGTCTTTATTTCAGCCATGTTAGATTTTGTCCCGAGTCAATTGCTGACAAGTTGTGGTCTCGATCAGAGATCAACAATTGTCACTTCTGACAAACTTGGGTTGCCCACGAGTTATAGTAAACAACTTTGAGACACGACACCCCCACTTCTGACAACCATTCAATTCTTTACTTCTAAGTTGATTTCCTTGATAATTTTAAGACTTGATATTGAATTGTTATCAGAAACAGAACACAGTCACACGGTCCTACATCACACTACATGTCTTAAACAAGTGAAACTAATCTCTGTTAGTGCATTACTACTATCTAAGCTAACAGGTATTACAACTGGCTAAATTACACACCGGAAAATCTGGCAAAACAAATTGCCACTAAGCATTGTAGTGATTTAGCAGTGGACGCCGAGTCACATATGTACCACTGACAATGATAATGGAAATTAATCTCAGCTTCTTCAGCTGAAGAACACTGTAGCAAATGATAATGGAAAATTTCCCTTCCTGTCCCAATGATCCACCAAAAGGAATCTTCCATCTAGTCCAGGATTTGTAAGCTTTGCTGTTCTATAAATAGTCTATATTAAAAGCAGCCCCAGTGGGCCCTCTATAGTGTCGGTATTATTCATGTAAGTCTATGTGGCACTATTACACACAGTACACATACATGATGTACACAGATGTTCACAGACATATACTTTATTAAACAATCAATGATCCAGTGGGTACTGATGTAGAAATGGTGAACACCAAATTGCAACCATAATTAAGTGGAAACAGTAATAATCACTTTCACATAAGCTCTTTGTACACACCCAAGACATTATAGTTTCCTGGATTAAGACTCTTTGTTTGATCACTATTTGTTTAACTGTAGACAAATAAAGAGAATATAGCATGATACACTTCCTCTGGTACTGTAAGGCTAGCAACTGTATGTTATACGCTGGTATATTCTCTCTCTCTCTCTCTCTCTCTCTCTCTCTCGCTCTCGCTCTCTCTCTCTCTCTCTCTCTCTCTCTCTGACTACAGCTAATATATTGTCCATAACAATGCGGACACTAACGGCAGCCAACAAGAACTACATCAACATACATGGACAGTGGAATTTCTCAGCTTTACACAATCACAAGTCACATAATGGATGTTGCTGCTAGAAGGCTAGAAGATCTTCATCAGCTTACAAACCAAAAAGACACTAATACATCTACAACTATCATTGTGTTCTTGTAAAGTTAAGCCTTTCCACTTTTGTTGAATTAATCAATGTTTATTTTACACCTTTACTAATAAATTAACTTCTATTTGCAGACGATCAGTGCCTGTTTTACAGCGATGAGGGCAGACTACAAAATCATATAAATAATCTGAGTTCAACCTACAGCAGATACAGTATGAGTATAAACACAGCCAAAACCGAAGTAATGCAAGTTAGCAAGCAGAACGTCGGGCCCACTAAGTATACTTAAAAATAGCACAACTCTGAAACCAGTTAAAGAATTCAAATATCTTGGAAGTATGTTCACAGAAGATAACAGATTGGACAGAGAAATCGAAATCAGATGTCAAAAAGCTAGTGCACTTACATATCAACTGTCACCCATACTTAAACATCCAAATATACTCATGTCCGCAAAACGACAGATAATAAACAGCATATTCACACCAACCCTATGCTACCAACCTCAAACCTGGACTTTATCCAAATCAAACTTTCACAAAATCAACACCTGCAAGATTAGATGCCTGAGGAGAACTGCCAACTTAACAAACCGAGACCGAGTAAGAAATGCTGTTATCAGACAGACAGTGGGATCAACACCTTGTGCCACATTTATTGAAAGACAGAAGATCAAGTGGTTTGGCCATGTCGTTAGAATGTAACACCATCAACTTCCATCACTGGCCTTTCATTAAAGATCATCTGCATTGAGACCAAGAGGACGTCCAAGAAGAAAATGTATTGACGACATCAAAGACATTGTACAATCACACGGAATAACACTATCCAGTGCCGCCCACCGGGCGCTGGAGCGCAAATTATTCCTCCCCACAACGCTTGACGGCAGAAGTGGAAGATGATGATGATGATGATGATTTAAGTTCAAACCATTAAATTCCTTGTAGGCAGGCAGCAGAACCTGTCATTTTAGGACCATTTTGCCAGGGTAAACTAAATTTATAACGGCTGTTTTTATTTAGACCATTCTTTGTCTTGGCCAGATTCTGACCTCAGCTGAGGATTTTCACTAATCAGAACTGACCTTGCATAACCTGGCATGCCTGGAACTTGTGTTCCTTCCAACCTCTCCCCACCCTACTTGATTATTACAGCACTGATTCGTCAGATCCTAACCGTCTATTATCTCAGCCATTTGTTCGCCCATTCTATCATAGCTATTACTAATTAATATATACAGATCCACATAACTCATACTATTATTTATTCTATTATTATTATACTATTATATTATATATTATTGTATAGCACAGAAAAAATAACAATAAATAAACGATGTGAGAACAAACTTTAATCTTTCCTTGTGTGGTTATATAGATGCAGAGGAATATCATGACATGAGAAGTATATAAACAAAGAAGTATTGCACACACAAAAACAATTGAAATTTAAGAAAACATGATACAATGAGATCAAAGTAAGACCATTAAGACAATTTGGCCTAATAAACAAAATAAACAGCTGCTTGTGAAATAATGTCCTGCAGTAAAAGGTGGAAGTGAAGCAAGCAAGAGTAAGACATTGCTGCAGATGGGTCGACAGCGTTCACAGAGAGAATAGAAGAAGTTTATTTGAGCCAATCATGAAGAGGATGTTGGAGACTAATGTAGAGATATCACTTGGCTGATTCCAAGTGGTTTCAGTGCACTTAACAATCAACTGAAACATGAAACATACTTGCTATTCTCTGTGTGAGTAAATAATACACCACAAACCTCTTTTCATAGTTTTATTATATTAATTTTTTAAAGATATTTCAAATGTCTAATTTATTAACAATAGGCATCATGAACATCAAATTTGTAAAATGTATCTTCTGTGTGCATCCTTGTAATATTTCAGACTGCTAAATGAAATAATGTATGTATAATAACATCCGCATTTCTAAGATTTCACTCCTGTATATGTTATCTTCTTGTTTTTCAGAATGAGAGATCAAATTACAGATGTACAACGGCCATCACATCTGTAATGTGTCTCTCTTCTGCGTCTTCTCTTGTGGTGCTTTAGATCACCAGAAAGTGTGAAAGCTGATCTAAAAACATCACACGTGTAATCTTTCTCTCTGTGTGTGTTGTGGTGCTTCAGACTGATAATATGAGTGTAAGAAACACCACACCCATCACACTTACATGGTTTCTCTCCTGTATGTGTTCTCTTGTGTTGCTTCAGATTAAAAGATGCATCACAGTTCTCACACCTGTAAGGATTCTCTCCTGTATGTGTCTTCGATGGGTGACGTTGTATGTGCCTAAGATGGGTGACGTTGTAATATTCTGTTGTGATAATTTGGCCGTGTCCAGCGTGTGCCGCGTGGTCTCGTGGTTATACACCCGCTTCACTCGCCAGTGATCCGAGGTTTGTTTCCGGGTCCGGTCAAGGATATGCACTACTGAAGAGCTCAAACGAGAGCGAAACTCGAGTCTAGTGCTTCCACTTTGACGTAGATAGACCTTAGGTTCATACCAGAATATGATCAGCGATGCCAGTCAGTAGTGATTTGTGCTCAATATTTAAATCTCAAATCCCGAAACAACCAAATAAATCATGTAGTTAGTTAGTTAGTCGCAGTTCCAACTTCACAGCAACGGGTCGTGCCCATTATGCTCCGTTTCTGTGCCAGTGAATATCACACAAAATGCTACCCACTGCCCAATGTGAAAAGTGGAAAAGACAGGAGTTTCGACAAACAACAGCCCGCACAGATCTATGTGCATAATGCCGCCGCCAGAATGTCAACACAATAGTCCCCCACAAAACATCCAGTTAATTTCTGATGGAATCAGCAGTCATTTTCCCATCTGGATGTTTCCTAGATGTTCACCCACACAGTCCACGAAATACAGTTCATCGTCTACAGTAGTGACAGTCAACCAGAAGCCCAGCAGCCACGCATTTCTGCATAAGGCAAAAACCGGTCAACTCTGGGATATAGCCTTCCGCCATCGCTCCGAACATGCAGTCACGTTCCAAAAAACCTCGGGCAGGTTAAAAAGCATTTCACACGAAACTCACAGCTCAGTGTCGCGCAACGCACTCACTCAGTAGCAGGGCGACGGAACCATCAAGCCTCCTTAGTCGCCTCTTACGACATGCGTGGTAGGCTGCAGTGTTGCTATTCTTTGCTTCCCTTATGGGCCCCGGCAACACACGGGAGAAAAAAAAATCATGTATTTCGAGGAAACACAATCAAATACAGAGGTTCTAGAAAAATTGAGAATAAAAAGACGTTAAAAGACACTACACACACACACACACACACACACACACACACATATATATATATATATATATATATATATATATATATATATATATATATATATATATATATAAGAGAATTTTTGTTTGTGTCTTTGTTTGTGTGTCCTTTATGTGTTTCCAAATGGTCCATCCCATTGAGATGAAATTTTGTACAGATGCTCTTCTAACTCCCGCGGAGCCAACTGACATAGTTATTTAGTTTAAAATCAACAATTTTTCCTTACGAACAAAAGAAAAAGGCACGCTCTTCAGAAATACAGACCAAGAAATGTCCAGCCATCTTGCGGGAAGGGAACTCACTCTCTGATTAAACCAGAAATTAGTTATTGACAGTTGTTTTTTTTTACTTAAGCGGATCAAACTGAAATAGAACGGAATCATCAGAAACAGACGAGCACGGGAACAGACGTGAACGGACAGACAGACATACAGACAGACAGACAGACAGACAGACAGATAGATAGATAGATAGATAGATAGATAGATAGATAGATAGATAGATAGATAGATAGATAGATAGATAGATAGTCGGGCCGGGTAGCAGACAGACAGATGACGGGAACGGATAGATAGATGGGTAGATAGACAGCCGGGCCGGGTCGCAGACAGATGACGGGAACGGATAGATAGATGGATAGATAGATATACAGACAGACAGACAATTAGACAGACAGACAGACAGAGATATAGACAGACAGACAGATGACAGGAACGGATAGATAGATGGATAGATAGACAGACAGATAGATATACAGACAGTGTATCAGCATGACATTCAGTATCAGTACACGATTGGAGAAATATTTTGGAGTTGGAGAGAACTGAATATACATGATCACTCACGGGAACGGGAGCAGGGTCAGAACGCAACGGGAAATGTATTTGAATGTTTAATGACTACTTATATGAATTACATGATACACTAACCGCCAGGAGCTGGGCGAAGCCGGGCCGGGTCAGCTAGTGCTCTTATAAATACCATACTGGAAGGCAAGGTTGAGGACAAGCGAGCAAGATGCAGACAACGATACAAGTGGGAAGATAACATCAAGAGCTGGACGAACAGCAGTCTGACAGAATGTACAGTCAGGAAAAGAGACAGTGTTGGAGATCCATTGCAGCCAACCTTCATTGTGGAGACGGTGCCTGAATGATTAATATGAATGAATACGAATGAGACGAAGATTTGTCACACGAAAAACGTGATGTAAGCTGATATTTAAACAGAAATGCATACGTGTGTGACTGTGTTATTGTTTGTGAATGTGATGGTGTGCGCGAGTGTTCAAGTAAAACAGACACACATTAATGTTTAGAGAACACTGAAACATCACGAGAAGACAATTCACACACTACGATTAAAAGGCAGGTTTTAGCCTGTGCTATATTTCTGTAAGTACCAATGATTGCTTGTGAATTTATTACTTGTATGGGGGGGGGGGAGGCTGAGTGGTCTCGAGGTATGGTGTCCGCCTCGAGTGCTGGTGGTCCCGGGTTCAGGCCCCGGTGAGGACCGGGATTCATTTAAAAAATCCACCTGGACTTCCAGTATCAAAATTTCCCCTGGTCTCTGGGTGGTGAGATCGGACGCCCGTGTGTATTGTTCCATCAATCCATCCATCATGTGCCATGCCGGTAAGCGTGGGCGGTCATGTTCTGCCATCTCACTCGATCACCAGAGTCGTGGATCAGCTCCGAGTTTCTGTCTCGTCCATGCTACAAGGCCAAGCCATCCAGGTGCTTGCTTCTAGGTCTTCCCCTTGGTCTGTTCCCTTCGATCTTACCAGTTGTCACCAAGTTCTCCAATCCATTACTTCTCATAACATGCCCAAAAAAATTTGACTGTCTACGTCTAATTTCTCTAATCAATTTACGATCTTCATTTGTTTCTTGAAGGACTTGTTCATTGGTCTTTCTGGCTGTCCATGGTATTCTTTGCATTTTCCTCAGAAACCACATCTCTACAGCCATCAGATGTTTTTCAGCCTGACTGCTCATTGTCCACGCCTCACATCCATATAAAAGTACAGGTTCTATGTAGCATCTCAACACTCTTTTTCTCGTTTCAATTGACATCTTTTTATTGGTCAGTATGTTTTTCATCTTGCTAAAGGCTACTTTTGCCATGGCGATTCTTGTTCTAATCTCTTCAAGGCATCTCCCATCAGATGTTATTACTGTTCCGAGATAATTGTACCTATTCACTTGTTGAAGAATATTTCCATTTACTTGTATATTACATTGTGGTATTTCGTTCTTCCTAATGACAACCATAATCTGTGTCTTTTTACAATTTAATTCTAACCCTAGTTGTTCACTGTGTGTAACAATCGCATCTACTAAATTTTGCAGGTCCTGTTCATTATCTGCAATCAAGACTGTATCATCTGCATATCTAATGTTATTGATGCATCGTCCCCCAATGTTGATTCCTTCCATATCTTCAATATTTCTGAAAATACTTTCACTGTACAGGGAAAACAGATCTGGAGACATTACACATCCCTGTCTCACACCTCTCTTAATAGGCTGATATTGGCTTACTTCATTATCAACTCTTATGGCAGCTTGTTGTTTCCAATATATGTTTTTTACAAGTCTGAGATCTTTTCCATCAATTTGTAGATCTTCAAGCATCCTTATCATGCTGACATGTCTCACTTTATCAAAAGCCTGTGTGTAGTCAATAAAGCAAAGGTGTAGGTCTTTGTTTACTTCTATAGAACGTTCGATTATGGTTCTCAGTATATACACAGCATTTACTGTACCCTTGCCTTCTACAAACCCACATTGTTCTTCTCCTATTTCAGGTTGTATTTTCCTCCTAACTCTTTGCATGATAATTCTTAACAAAATCTTCGTGATGTGACTCATTATACTAATTGTTCGATGTTGATCACATTCCAAGGCTCCTGATTTCTTTGGGATTGCAATAAATACAGAATTACATAACTCCTGAGGTATATTTCCAGTATCATATATTGTATTAAGCAGACTGGTAACTTTATCTATTCCATATTCTTCTAAAGCTGTGTATTGTTGCGCACGTAAAAAATCCCTTGGCAGTTGGAAATCGAAAAAGAGTAGCCTATAGTATGTCCACATTTGTTTACCTTCATTCACGATCAATTATTTTGAAAACGGTCTGTTGCATCATTATGAAATTTTTCCAGCCGTCTTATATTTACCCCCACCCAAGGAATATGTCTTTAATAGGTCCAAAAACAACTTAAATCATTGAAAGCGGCGACATTACTTTGATGTTTTGCTTAACAACTAGTGATTTCTGGCTAAAAAAGTTATGTTTACGGTAATGGGGACCTTCAAATTCAGATGACAAACAAAGGCGTATCAGGATTCGTATGGGAGTGGGTGCAATGAAAGAAGTAGCTTACAATCGACAGGGTCGGCTGCATTGCACCGGGTTTTTATCCCATATGGCTCAGTTTCCTTCCGCAGCGCGGAAAGCGTCGCACAAAGCATGAACTCCGTAGCTCCAGCGACGACCCTCGGGAGTCTCCGAAAAAAATGCACTATTGAAATGAAGGACGCGGCCCAGAATCGAACATACAACCTTCGGAGCCCGAGTCAGACGGCTTGACCACTTCACCACGGAGAATCCCGAGAGAGGTGCAATGTGTAATATTAGTAAAGACAGAGAATTTACAGAGGTACGGGGTAAATAATTTGTAAATTAACAGGAAAGTAGAACTATATTTCTTACCTTATTTTTCATTTCCTTCTTGTTTCTTCAGCTGATGCTGATGCTGTAATGTTAAGGGCCTGCAATTCGTCTGAATAGTTGGAGCAAAATATCCCAGTAAGTGTGTACGTAGATTAAGGTCTGCAATCTGCTCAGACCTTAGCCTGTGTCGGACGATTCCAGTAGGTTGATGATTGCTCTCGGTTGCATAAAATTCAATCAATCCTTTCTCCAATAGTCCTCTTCCTCTTTCAACACATGGTCCTGACGTTTTTTTCCAGTAACTTTTATCAATATTTAATAGCGCGGACAGACAGACAGACAGACAGACAGACAGACAGGTAGGTAGGTAGGTAGGTAGGTAGGCAGAAAGATAGGTGGGTGGCTGACTGGCTGGCTGGGTCGGTCGGTGGGTCGGTCGGTGGGTGGGTGGGTGGGTAGATTAGATAGATAGATAGACAGACAGACAGACCGGCCGACCGACCGACCGACCGACAGATAGTTTCAAAACGAAAATCACGTGAAAATTTTAAAAAATGAGGGGACGTTTCTTGGTGAAGCTGTAATACTGTTAAAATGATGGACGTAATCTCTAAGTCGTAATTTATATACATCATATAAACAAACTTTGAAATCTGCTGTAAAATCTCCAGAACAAAAAAATTTTTGTTGGGTGGACATAATGATAAGGTTATATACTAAATCTCATTATTTTCCCTCAGTTGGTTACTGAGATATTGATGTTTATATTGAGGCAAAAAAAAAAAAAAAAACTATAACGGCGTTGCCCGGGCAAAATTTCGAGTTAAAAATCTACCCAAAGTATTTCAGGATCCTCGGCGATGCAACGGAGTTCGTGCATTGAGCTGAGTTTCTCTAGACTCAGGTTTGAGTTAGGAGGAAAGCGGAGCACTTATGGGTTAAACCGTGTGCCGTGATGTTGATCCAACGACTAAACTAAACTAAACTTATTTCTGGTATGTTATTATTATTTCGTTAATGCTATTGAGAATTTAAGAGTATCTCTTGAGTTTTTGTATTAGTTGGAATAATGGCGGCGTGTTTATGCTGAATGTCGGAATAAAACACTCTCTCAGTTTGGTAATCTTGAATATTTTTACAACATCATTCATTTATATTTTAATTTTTCATTAATATTTATTTAATGGTGCCGAGTACACACCCAAGACATTAAGACTAAGTGGTTAATGAGCCTCCCTAGCGGTCCGAAAGTTGTGCTCTGTCACCACTGTCAATAGGTACTACACTGGTGTAGACGTGTAGTTTCCTCGGAACACCTGGGGATCGTCGCTGGGGCTACGGAGTTCGTGCTCTGTGCGACGCATTCGACAGGCTGCCCTGTGGAAAGAGACCGAGCAAATGGGATAAAACCCGGTGCGATGAAGTTGATCCACTCGTTTAGCCCCCCCCCCCCCCCCCCCCAATTAATAATTTAAAAATTACTATTACTAACTATCTGATTGCTGATGGTAGCAGGTTCGATTATGATGTTTAAATTGAAGATTTACTCATGAGACACCACAGATAGATAGGCCTTGAAAAACCAAATCTAATGGTACCTCAATGATGGCTGTATGTCAATTCAAAGTGGAAATATTCACATATGAGTGTCTGTATCTCCGACAAGCAAATTGTCATGATTCCTGTAACTTCTGAGCTCTCCTATGTGTCCCACTATCTCCGCTGCCAGTCCGTGTGAGATTGTCTCAAACGGATCATGGACTGATATAAAAACTGATTTCAAAAATATGTTTGTCATGTTATATGATTAAAAAAATAGTAAAAGTATACAAATAAATTACTAACAATCTTTATACTTGTATTCGCTTTAACTTTAGTAGTTCAAAATGCAAGTTTTGAGCGTTAAAAGTGTCCACGGCTGGCAGCCGCTATCTTAGAGTTCCATTCACTAAGACGAAATAACATCCTGCAGAAATATATATATTTTTTTAAAATGACATATCAAGCGATATCCACAATGAAACTCCAGATATATGTAAAAATGGATGTAAAATTCAAATATCCATCTAAAAATATGGTAAAGTGAAGTAAACAAGCTCTAAAAAATAAAATTACTTACATTTTGCTAAATAATTAAATTTATTTAAAAGTTACGATAATTTAAACCAATCGCTATGCATAGAATGCTAGACTAACCTATTCTGCAGAATCTTAGATGTCGTTTGTTATTGTCATGTGATATGTGAATGAATTAATGATGTCGAAAGCATGAATGGTCTTTACATAGCCATTTTTGGATACACAATGGACCATTCTGGTGTGGCACCGTCAATTCCGGTTGCAGATTGGGTCATGGTACTCATACCTACTAATGGAGTGATTCATGATTCATGCAGCGAAGAAATAGCTAGTAGGTATGCTAGTCATGATTTTTAAATTGGGTATTTACTGATGAGACCATCACAGATAGATAGTCCTTGAAAAATCAAATCTAATGGTACGTCAATGATGCCTGTATGTCAGTTCTAAGCGGATATATTCATATTTAAGTGTCAGGATCTGGGACCAAAAAATGTCTCAAATTTGTTGGTCCATGCAGCGCTTTAGTGTGTCCCACTCAGAGTGTCTCCAACAAAATGTCTCCATCAGACACTACCATTGATGAACAATAATCAGAGATGCAAAAATACAAGACATGCTGCAGATTGAAGGAAAATACTCATCTAACAGTATTATCTCATTTACAGTTAATTCTAAAATAATAGTAATAAATTGTACTCTCACTGCCTGTCCGTGCGAGATTGTCTCAAACATGTCATAGATGGACATAAAAACAGAATTCAAAAATATGTTCCGTCATGTTAAATGATTAACAAAAAATAGTAAAGGTATACAAATAAATTATTAATAATCTGTAAACTTGTATTCGCTTTAACTTCAGTAGTTAAGATTGCAAGATTTGTGCGTAACAGATTATACGGCCTAGTCGATCAATATCCCCACTGCCGCCATTTTGGCTTTCCCTTCACAAAGACCAAACAACATGTCCGCAGACATATTTTTTTTCAACCAGAATTCGAGCACATTCGGCGATAACACTTTCTAAATGTATGTAAAAATGGATGCAGAATTCAACAATCCATCTAATATTGACTTTCTATAAACAGCGCCAGAAAAAAATAAAGTATAGTACGTATGCCAAATAGTTTTAATTTATTGTAAAGCAATAATAATTTCAACCAATCGCTGTGCACAGAATATTAGACAGACATATGCTGCAGAAACTAAGATGGCGTTTGTTATTGTCATGTGATATTTGAATGAATGAATGATGTCGAAAGCATGCAGGGCCTTTTCACGGCCAGTTGTGATGCAATGGATCCTTCTGCACAGGCAATGTTTTCTGGTTTCCTGTTTTGTTTTGTTTTTATTGGGTTGCGGAAGAAAATGCCACATCTATGGCTACAAGATCTGGTATGGGCAAGAAATACATGCATTTGTTTCGCACCGTACAGGTTGATTAGAATTAGTTGAATGTTTGCATGACATATCAATGTCTATTGGCATATTGCATATAAATTTCATGCACTTTGAATAATTAAACACCTCCTGAGAAAAACGACGTGGTGCATTACTGCCATTACTTTCTGAACAACTCTTGTAATTCATTTTGTTGCTTTAATTATTGTTCATCATCCGCCATGGCGTAACATTTTTGAAATTTAAACTCATCCATGACTGACTTTATTTTATATGTCAACTTTTGATTAAAGAATGTGGAAATCCATGGGTATAGGCCAAGATAGCAAGCCTGTTGTCGTTGTGGCAGGACTCAAATGCCTGTGGCCTGATTGATATTTTTTTTACAATACTTAGGGACATTGGATTACATCACCGTCCTCCCTGTATCTCCACATTGAGGCTTGAGCCTTCTTCAGTTAACTCAGGCTGTCTTTTGTTATCTATGCAGCCGTCCATGTCTTCCCGATATCCATTTCTGTTTCTAAATCTCTTCTCCTTGTGTTGTTAGGTCTTCCTCTAATTCATTTACCCTGTGAATTTCAGACAAAGACTTTTCTAATGATACAATATCAGGCTGCCTCAATGTATGTCTATTCATATCCAATGCTTTTTTTTTTTAGATTTTTGATACACTGGTGCCAGTATTTTGTTTAGTTCTCGCCATGAGCTCCACATTGGTAATTCTGTCATTTTAGTCCTTTTATTTTGGCCAGTCAACAGTTGATGAATGTTTTTTTGTTTATTACTGATAATATTAGTAATCATTTTAAGTCATTGTCCATGTTTTTGATCCACACAATAGTTCAAATTTAATGTTATAATTGAATATTCTATTTCATTTCTTTTTGACTTCCACAAATATCCTATTCCTATGAAAGCCCCTCTCGCCTTGGCATTTTTATTTTAATATCTTTATGGTTGCACATTGCTGTTATATAGCCTGGGGCACAGAGTTGGGGCAAGCGTCCAACCTTTCAAAATACCCACATGGCTTGTGCATTCATCACCTTTGGCAGGAAAAGTCCAGCTCCTGGCCTTCACGTGGCGGAACTGTTGTAACTAACACGAGAAGGGGTGGTGCATGTCTCTAGTGCGAAGCACTGCTATAGTTAACTATATATATATATATATATATATATATATATATATATATATATATATATATATATATATATATATATATATATATACATGCTCAGACACGTATGTACATGCATAAATATCTAAACTCGAGTAAGACCAGTATACTCCAGTAAAGGAAAGGTGCTGAAGATAGAAGCAACCAGTCTGGAGGCACACCACAGAAATCAGTTAGTTAGTTAGTTAGTTTAAATATTGAGCACAACCCACTACTGGCAACGCCGATTGCATTCTGGTATGAACCTAAGGCCTATCCACGTCAATATGGAAGCACTATACTCGAGTTTCGCCCTCATTTGAGCTCGTCAGTAGTGCATATCCCTGACCGGATCCGGAAACAGTCCCGGATCACGCGTGTGAAGCGGTTGTGTAACCACGCGGCACACACTGGACACACCAAATTATCACAACAGAACATCACAACGCTACCCATCGTAGGCTATGCTCAAGACTGCCCAATCGCCGCGACTGACGTCCGTCAATCGATGGGACCCGAACGAACAAGACTTCTCACTGGCAAGTAACACCAGGCCTCCTAAATCCAGTGAGCAATAATCAATTGATTATGTGGTTGTTTCGGGATTTGAAATTTAAATATTGAGCACAACCCACTACTGGCAACGCCGATTGCATTCTGGTATGAACCTAAGGCATATCCACGTCAATATGGAAGCACTATACTCGAGTTTCGCCCTCATTTGAGCTCGTCAGTAGTGCATATCCCTGACCGGATCCGGAAACAGTCCCGGATCACGCGTGTGAAGCGGGTGTGTAACCACGCGGCACACACAGGACACACCAAATTATCACAACAGAACATCACAACGCTACCCATCGTAGGCTATGCTCAAGACTGCCCAATCGCCGCGACTGACGTCCGTCAATCGATGGGACCCGAACGATCAGGACTTCTCACTGGCAAGGAACACCAGGCCTCCTTAATCCAGTGAGCAATAATCAATTGATTATGTGGTTGTTTCGGGATTTGAAATTTAAATATTGAGCACAACCCACTACTGGCAACGTCGATTGCATTCTGGTATGAACCTAAGGCCTATCCACGTTAGTTAGTTGACAGATCATCCTCATTGCGCATCGAACCATTCAGTCCATAAGTGCTCAGATCCCCGCAGCAAATCCTGCAGTGTGTAGCGGATCATGACGCCAGTTCTGTGTTGGTTTATCAATCTTCTTTGGCTTCCTGCGTAGTGTTCTTGTTTGGCCACCCCTCTTTTAATTTGCTGATCTCGCAGTCTGGCCATGGTTGTAGATTCACAGTCATCTTACAGTCTTACTTCTCGTAGAGCATTCAGAATGTCAGCCTGGTCCATGGCGCATCCGCCCTCCACAGTAGCCTCACTTGCGAGCTTGTCAGTCCGCTCATTTCCTTGTACTCCCGCATGCCCTGGCACGAAGATGAAACTAATCTTTGCCAGCCGAGACCGCTCCAGAGGCAGATACCATTCTCTTCGGATCGACCCCTCCTCTATCCTCTTGATCATGTTCATTGAATCGCTAAGGAAACATGCCCTAGTGAATTTCTGTGTCTCGAGCCATGTTTTTGCTTTACTTACTGCCATGACTTCCATAGTCAGGCTACTTGTGGTTTCAGTGAAAGCACCAGAGTCCTCCTTCACAATTCTTCCCTCGGCCCGAGCTGTAAAGGCCCATGAGCTTCTCACATGTCGGACGACCGACCCATCTGTGTAGATGACCGCGTCACCGTCTAGCGAATTCTCGAAAATAAACGCTTGTACTTCAGCCTCCACAGCAGCCGGATTTTCTTGTCTGCATTTTCTATCTAGTTGGATGCAAACTGAAAAGGATGTGCAGAAGTCTGTTGGCACTTGCACCCACTCCTCGCCAGGTTCTAAGTCCTCAAGTGAACACACCTGTTGAAGAATGTCTTCGGCTTGACCCATCCACGACCGTCCTCTTTTTAACCTGCTGCCCTTCACCTTCATAATTTCACTATGCAGTGGATGTTGTGTGTTTGCATTAACTCTGAGGTAGGCGCGTGCCCTGTAAACTTGTATTCTCTCTTCAATGGTTGGAACATCAAGAAGGTAGTGCATCGCCCTGCATGCTTTATCTCTTGTACATCCAAGAATAATGCGCACATCTTCATTCTGTATCCTTTCCATCCTTTCTATCTGCTTGCGGCTGAGAGTCAGGATTGCCATTGCATACTCCAAAACAGACATGACCAGCCCCTCGTACAGACGACATAGATGGCGCTGCTCACAGTTTGCTGCCGCCATCACTCGCATCGCAGCCAAACACCGCTTGGCCTTAATTATCACCTGATCTATGTGCTCATTATAAGCAAGGCTTCGATCAAACCGTATCCCCAGGTAATTCATTGCCTGCGTTCTTTCCACCGTCTCTGAACACAGCATTACAGTTGGTGTTGGAGTGTTGACAATATGATTATTCAACGAGAACCAAGTCACTGTTGCCTTTGTTGGGTTGACCATTGTTCCAGCTTCATCACACCAAGTACTTATGCGATTGAGTTCGGTTTGTAGTTCCACAGCAACCTGCTCTCTATCCTTACCCTGACGATACACTAAAACATCATCGGCATATGACAATGTCCTGCCAGATGTCCTGTCCTGATCTGCTCACTGGTGATTCTCACTGTCACTGTGTAGGCGTTGAACAGTACCGGAGATAATGGTGATCCCTGTGATAGGCCAGGATATATTGTTGTTGGTTCCGAAGTCCAACTGCCACATCTAAAAACTAGTTTCCGTTTGAAGAGGGCTGCAGCAATCCAACTAAGGAGGAATGGACTTACTTTTAGTTCAAGAAGCAGAAGCATTAAAAAATCCAATGGTTCTCTGTTGTATGCGTCCTCAAGATTAGTCGCTGCAGCAAAGGTTTCAATGCGTGAGTGGAAACCTTCATAGACATCATGGGCAAAGACTGCTGCATTGGTCCAGGTTTCTCTTTTTGGACGGTACCCACCCAGGGTATATGGGAAAACACCTTGCCTCTCTAGCTGGCTTGATATTTTCCTGGCAATTACCTTCTCCAGCAGCTTGCCTATTGTATTCTGCATGGTTATAATTTGATATCCCTGAATTTTTGTGTGGTCTTTGTCAGGCTTCGGCAAGGGTATCAGATAGCTGTGTAACGACTCCTCCTTGATGCTAGCACTCTCTATACTGTTGTTGTACATGCCTGCTAGTTTCTCTAGCTCATTTTCGCTACACCTATTGATGCCGTCGTATCTTATGCCATCAGGCCCTGGAGCGCTGTTTTTTGATCGTCGAAGTACAGCCTTGATTTCTTTCACTGTCACTGTGTCTTCATCCGAAGTGTTCTGGGCCTTGCACCTGTCTGAGGTGACGTCCTTGGCCAGATTTCGGCCTCCCATGTCTGTCTGGTTGCTTTGCTCTAGGTAGCGTTCAAAGAGGGCTTTGCCCTTGTCCTCGTCAGTCCTCTGCCAGATGAGGTCAGCACCTTGGAAGTCAGAAATGCTCTTATTCTTGACTACACCACTCATGCTTTTATGTAGTCGCCAGAACAATTTCAGTGACTTGTCTGTGCTTACTCTTTGACACACCTCTGCGCATTTTTTTGCTTTTAACCACTTTGACCAGTTTTTTGAAATAGCTTACTTTTGTGTACATCTCTCTTTCTAAGTGCATGCAGGGACTAGGATGACCAGCTCTGTTCTTCTTGGCTTTTTGCCATCTCCTTACAGCACGACGCTTTTCCACCCAAGCATTCTCTACCTCGAAATTCCACCAAGGTGGCTGCTCTCAGCTGTTTTTCCTGCCCTGAAGCTTTCTGCGCTTGTCACATCTTATTTTACTCACCACATCTTGCACTGTACTGTCATACTGGAAAGTCTTTACCTTTAGCTTGTGCTGCCTGGTCTTGCCTTTCTCCACCAATATGCTGCAAGGGTGGTGGTCGCTGCCATGGTGTCCTAGGACACCCCATCTACACATTGTAGTGAGTGAAGGTGAAACCAGCGCCAGATCAATTCCACTGTCCTCATCGCCTGGACGGCTTGCTGTCCTGGTGACACAGCCACTGTTGATACAAACCAGGTCAATGGTTTCAAGTGCAGTCTCGAGCTCCTCCCCCTATGTATTGGAGGAAATGTTTCCCCATGATCTGCCTTTAGCGTTGAAGTCGCCACAGAAAATAACATTTCTCTCGTGACCTAATATGCCACTTAAGCACTGCCACTTCTGGGCGTCCATACTCGCACTGCGGGCATAAACATTAACCAACACGAATGATATACTGGAATGAACTCTCAACGCCTGTATTTGTATATCGTCACTGTCCCAACTGGACATGTCTAGCTCTGACGCCACCATGCTGTCGTGAACGAGAATGGCCATTCCCAGATGTCGTCTGTTGTAGAAACATTTGTAGCTGGCAATTCGGAGTAGCTGATCGCCCAGTCTCATCTCCTTGAGTGCTAAAATATCGTTCCTGTAAACCAGGGACAGACAGAAAAACCAATGACCAAGTACTACAGGAGACAAATGAACATCGCAGACTGATTAGAGAAATTAGACATAGACAGTCAAAATTTTTTGGACATGTTATGAGAAGAAATTGGTTGGAGAACTTAGTGACAACTGGCAAGATCGAGGGGAACAGACCAAGAGGAAGACCGAGAGAAAAATACCTGCATGGCTTGGCCACATGGCATGGACGAGACAGGAACACTGAGCTAATCCACGACACTGGTGATCGAGTGAAATGGCGAGTCATGACCGCCCACGCTTCCCGGCATGGCACATGATTGATTGATTGAAACCAGGGTTTCTAAAATAGAGCCCCGTTGTTTTACGCTGGCGAAGTTCCAATACAGAATATGGATATTCCTGAGTCCTAGACGGTGACACTTGAGTCTAAAACGTCTACTTGCTTCTTTCTGCCTGCGCGGCGTCCACGCTGCCTCGTTAGGTTGACTGCTGACCGCTCGGAGAACACACTTCCGCCATGTTGAAAAACCGAAAACACAGAAACCACACACGCTGCCAAAAATTCACTCAAGGATTGCTTGACAGAAATCAGGATTCCATACAGTTACGCAATGAAATTCATTAAGGCAAAACGTTATGATGCTCATCCTGCTAAGTACCCCGAGGTAGGTGCAGTGCTGGGTCCTATGCCTTGAATGGTCCAACCAAAACAATTGGAGGTCCTTCTCAGATGTCCACTGGAGCCAGGGGACCTGATAATAGAGCATCTGGCCATACCAAACAAAGACTGAAAATGATGCATTGGAATGCACCAAAAGAAAAAAATAGAGCTAGAAATCAAACTGAATCAGGGACAAGTAAGTGTATGTTGCTTGCAAGAAACTCACCTCAATGAAAACATAGCTTTCAAAATCATAGGCTACCAGTGTTACTGATCCAACCGAAAAGATGGGCGAGAAGATGGGATACTGACCCTTGTGAAGAATAATGTCACTGTCTTCCAAATTAAAGTTTACATTGAAGGGGCCGAGTATCAGACACTTAAACTTGAGATAGACATTACAGATCTGCATATGATCAATTACTACTGTCAAAGTTACTACCAATAAAAGAAACATTCATTTTGTGTGGCGATTTCAACAGCCACTCGCAGAGCTAGGGCTATGATCACATGGACCAGAGAGGAGAGAGACTATTAGCCTGGCAGGACGAGAATAGATTCAGCTGTCCGACCCACATACCTTCTACTCGAGATCATAGCACACTATAACTACACCTGACCTGGCTTTTCATTTACCAGACCTGGAGTGAAACATCACAAATTGTTTCCATCAAAGTGGACTGGGCAATGTACAAACATCACACCAGCATACGGTTAGAGATCTTAATACGTAATACAGATAAAGGCATAAATAAAGTAGTTGAAGAGTTAAGAAAATGCATACTACAGGCAGCACGAGAAACAATACCAAGAGGAGCTTGTAAACAATACAAACCATATACTAGTGTAGTGAACTGTAACAGTTTCATAAAGATGTGGAAGTTTATTGAAGCCAAGCTGATACCAATCCCAGTCAAGAGCACCACAATAAAAACCAGCATGTAAAAGCCAAATTTCAAAGGACCGAGTTGCAGACTATATGGAAAAGCTGGCAGGAGAAAACTGAGTCACTGAACTTTGAAAGAGACACTAGAAAGTTGTAGAAGATAGTACAACAACTTAATGATGAGGGCACACTCAAAGATCACACTACATAAAGACGGAAACATCTTGACAAGAAAGCAAGCAGCTGACCCTTTTGCGGACTTGTTTGCACAAGATAATAATATTGAAATTAGCCCAGAGAAACAAGAGATTCGAGAGAAATGGCAACATACAGGACATAAAGAAATAGAACATGAGGTTCAGGAGGCACCTATCACAATCAGCAAACTGGAGCTAGCAATATCAAAACTGAAAATGAGAAAGTCACCAGGAGCTGACCGTATCTCCAATGAAATGATCAAGAACCTAGGTGTAATGGCCAAAACAACACTGTTCAGATCTTCAATAACTGCTGGACCTTAGGCAGTGCTCCACAAGCCTGGAGAGAAGAAATCATGATAGTTCTCCTAAAATCAGTGAAAGATTGTTTCAATGCCTTCAGCTACAGACCAGTTAGCCTCACTAGCTGTCTCTGCAAAACAGGGGACTGTATCATCAATCACAGACTGCAGTGGTACATTGAAAGTGAAAACATTCTTATGCCACAGCAGGCTAGCCTTAGGCAGTACTACTCTACAGAAGATTAGACAACCTAACTCTCTCAAGAAATTGAGGATGCATTTGAAGAGAAGAAACTGGTGCTTGTGACATGGAGAGATCTGAAGAAAGCCTATGACAAAGTCTGGAAAGAAGGTCTGATAAAGAAACTGATAAACTATTAAGTCAATGGAAGTTTATATACATTGGTGAAAACATATATGCACAATAGAAGAGCCACAACCCCTCTGCTGTGTGTCCACCATGACGAGGTAGAGGGACTTGCATGTTCCAATGACCCCAAGAGCCATGCCGACGGTAGCACAGCTACTGGTAGGGTTACCCATGTCGGACAGGTCAAGGGAGAGGAACCAGACCAAGAGACACACAAACCTGCTGCCTTGTAGGTAGACTGGGGACAGTCAAAGGCTAGGGAAAGCACCCCGAACATATGCTTGTCGAAATTGGATGTACTGAGCCACAGGCTTGACAAAGCAGTGTAACATAACTTAATTCATGATGTTACAAATTAAAATTACTCAGTATGGTGCTAATCCCATGAAGTACCATCAGGTGGTGATAGTGCCTCGAGGGGGTCCACCCATGACTACTGGTGGTCACCTTCCCCTGTGCTGTGGAGTCAAGGCACAGAGGAGTAGGTTAAGAGCTATTGACCAAACACCCCGGATACTCAACATACTACAGAGGAATGCCGAAGGAGTTTCTAACAAGAAAGTCTCCCTACCAAAGCGTCTTCATAAAGACAGAATAGATGTGGCATGCATTCAAGAGATACACCTCAACGCCAATCGCAGATTTTCAGTCAGAGGATATCAGACCACATTTTTTGAGCGCGAAGGACGCAAAGGAGGAGTTCTAATGAATCAATCATGTGCCATGCCAGAAAGCGTGGGCGGTCATGACTCGCCATTTCACTCAATCATCAGAGTCGGGGATCAGCTCAGTGTTCCTGTCTCCACCACGCCATGTGGCCAAGCCATCCATATATTTACTTCTCGGTCTTCCCTTTGGTCTGTTCCCTTCGATCTTGCCAGTTGTCACTAAGTTCTCCAATTCATTTCTCATAACATGTTCAAAAAATTTTGACTGTCTATGTCTAATTTCTCTAATCAATTTACGATTTTCATTTGTCTCCTGTAGTACTTAGTAATTGGATTTTCTGTCTGTCCATGGTATTCTTTGCATCCTCCTCAGAAACTACATTTCCGCAGCCATCAGATATTTTTCAGCCTGACTGCTCATTGTCCAAGTTTCACATCTATACAAAGGTACAGGCTCTATGTAGCACCTCAACACTCTTTTTCTCGTTTCAATTGACATCTTATTTATTGGTCAGTATGTTTTTCATCTTGCTGAAGGCTACCTTTGCCATGGCGATTCTTGTTCTAATCTCCTCAAGGCATCTCCCATCAGATGTTATGACTGTTCCGAGATAATTGTACCGATTCACCTGTTGAAGAATATTCCCATTTACTTGCATTTTTTTTTTTTTTTTTAGCATATCCTTTACAGGACTTAGCTGTCAACACCAGCATCTTTCAGCTGTATATTGATCTCTTGGCAAGAATACGCTCAGTAGTTTGCCATTGCTTTCTGAGCGGCCGGCTCACATACCCCGTAAGTTACCGATGCGATTCGAACCACTGCTGATTTGAACCGTCATCACGTTACCTGACGAGAGTATACGAGATTATGGAGAAAAGTCATAACCTCTAAGCCACGAAGCCGGCTTGTATATTACATTGTAGTATTTCGTTCTTCCTAGTGACGACCATAATCTGTCATTTTACAATTTCTAATACTTTCTAATAGTTATAATACTTACACAAAATACAATATCTTGCAGCAAAGTATTTGCGGTCTCTGACAACCAAACGGAAATGGTAGGTATTGATGTAATGATAAAGGATGTGAAAATAAGAATTTACAATCTGTATAGCCCAGCAGATAAGGGCCTTACACTCTCAAACATGAAAATAACTGACACAAATTGCATTATTGTCGGAGACTTTATTAGACGTTCACAAAGATGGGGATACCCAGATACTGACAACAGAGGAGATGAAGTGGTGGACTGGGAAATAGACTCAAATCTCCATCTACTCAACAAAGCGAATGACACACCAAGCTTCTACGACAGATTTGCCAAACAGACAAATATTGTGAAAACATAAATACATGACATGGCAACATGAAACAAATGGTAGAAAGTTGTGTGCAAAGCAATAATACAGGCGGCCACCGAGTCCATTCCAAGAGGAGCAAGGAAAAATTACAAACCATACTGGACTGAAGAACTACAAATTTTGAAGGACAAAGTTGAAGATGCCGATCTCTCTCTTTTCTCTCTCTCTCTATCTCTCTCTCTCTCTCTCTCTCTCTATATATATATATATATATATATATATATATATATATATATATATATATATGCTCAGAGACTGAAGGCTAAGACCAAAATTAGGAGGGTACTGATCAGAGAGTTGCTTTTTGCAGATGATGCTGCAGTTACGACCCACTCTGAGGAAGAATTGCAATGTCTACTATCTGCATTCTCCAATGCTTGTTCTGAATTTGGTTTAACAATTAGCAAAAATAAGACACAGATTATGTCACAAGGTGCACATGGGGTACCATCAATCTTTATTGACGACGCCGAACTAGAGATAGTAGACCATTTTACATATCTAGGATCAGTGGTAAATAGCAAATTATCCCTAGATCAGGAAATCAACATTCGGATTGGTAAGGCAGCAACAACAATGAACAGGTTAAGAAAAAGAGTCTGGGAGAACAGGAAGCTTACTGCCAAAACAAAAGTCCTTGTCTATCAAGCCTGTGTCCTTAGTACTCTTCTCTATGGCAGTGAAACCTGGACAACTTACTCACACCAAGAGAACAATTTAAACAGCTTTCATATGCGGTGTCTGCGAAGAATTCTTGGTATTAAGTGGCAAGACAAAATCACAAATACTGAAGTATTGGAAAGATCAGGTTGTGTGACAGTTTATTCCATGCTCAGTCTTCGTAGACTTAGAGGGATAGGACATCTTAGGAGGATGGATGATGGTAGAATACCAAAGGATATCTTTTTTGGTGAATTACAGATGGGTAAGAGATCTCAGAGTCGGCCTCTACTACGATACAAAGATGTGTGTAAGCGGGACATGATTGATACAGGCATTGATAATGCACATTGGGAGCAAGTCGCCGCTGAACGTGTTGCATGGAGGGCAAAATATCAGAAATGGAATAAAGTCAAAGGAGAAAATTATTGCAGAAAAGTCACACACCAAGCGTTTGAGACGTAAGATGGTGCATGATGGTGGAAATGACCACGTGTTCACATGCACCCACTGTGAACGAACATTTACAGTAGTAGACTTGTGCTTGGGTATTTTAGCAACGATATGCATCGTGCAACGAATGAGCACGTGAGGGATACATTTGTGCTAATATAAATATAATAAAATACCCGAAGTGGATGTTTCCAGCCAGTCTCCGAGTGGAGTGATTTAAAGAAATATAAATTACCTGTTAGAGACAGTATGTGAGGACATGCAGATTTCCAGATCTGATGCACCCGTTACATACCACCAAAAGAAAAGAATGATCAAATCAGTCAGAAAGCCACCAAAACCTGCTCAAGATGATTACCACATTATGGACAGACCAGAACAAGTCATTATTCTGCGCCTCAGAACAGGACACAATAGATTACGCAACTTTATGTATACAACATTCAAGATTGGCAAATCAGCCGTGTGCACATGTGGATTGGCGCCGCAGACAGCAGAGCACATACTCCAAGACAGCCCAAAATATAACATATCTAGGCAAACCTTCTGGCCTAGAGAGACGACAGTGGAAGATAAACTCTGGACCACTGAGTGAACTAAACACAACAGTTAAATTCATACAAGAGACAAAATTACAGTTGTAGGAAAATTTCAAGTGAAGGAAAGAACAAGAATATCTTTATATGCTGACCCTTCTGTGTCTACATTGCTAGGTTTATAATTCTGCCTCTTGATGTTGTCCTGTTAAATCCCCGAGAGGAGACTGGAATCAACAAGCACATCTTTAAACTTATTATCTGTTGGGATTATTGACTGACTTTGGTCTACACTCCTCTCTTCTGTCTTCCCTTCCATATATCTATTTCTTTCACTCTCTCTATTCTTCCCTCAACACATACTCCGACAACAGTTCCTTTCAACGATAAGATAAAAGATTTATTAATAAAAAACTATGTCTGGTGTATGTATGGATATTGTCTATGTAGTTGGTATGTTCTTCTAGTGTGGCTGCCAGATAAGATGTTGATAGATAGTCTCCGTGTTTTCTCTCGTCTCTTCTCTCAGCTAGAGTACAGGACATGACATAGATACCACAGAACGGTCTCACCCTGACAGCTCCGTCTGCTTGAGTCTGTAGATATATCCGTTTTTTGTAATGAAAAATGTTCACCACTGTATGAATGTATTTAACCCGATCACCATATGCTGTCAGCTTAAAATGAATGTTCTTTATTATCTTATAGCGTTCTTAATTCCATCCTGGAAAACACATCGAGTTTCTAGTATTCTCTATTTTTTGTCCTGTAAAAGTTCTACACTGGATAGTTCTTAATTGATATAGGCATTTGGTATGCCCCTTGCAACTCTTCGATACTGAGTCATTTGAGTTTTTTTTTTTTCTATTAGTTTAAATGATCTCTATTTTCCGTTCTCTGTCCTCCTTGCTTCTTACGATGACAATTCGTTTCTTTCCTTTCTTATGCACAAGTGTCGTGCTTTATTTTTCTTGTGGGTTATCAACACTGGGTGATCTTGACCACAGCCATCTGTGTTATCTCTTAGTTGATAAGTCCCGCACTGGTATGGAACCTGTGTGATATACATTTAATAATGAGATCTGTGTCTGCTTCCTCTTCTCTCCTATGTGAGTGTCTTTTCCTCCAGCCGAAATGAAAAGGCTTCCGAAAAAACCCACTCTGACATAGGATAGAAGATTCACCTAACGTCTATACTATTCCTACTAATAGAAAGCAATGTTAAATGCTATTCACTCACATCTATATTCCTATGCTAAACTATACTCTAATATACCTTATTTAGGCATCTATGTTCCTGGAATCGAAAAAACACTTAGCGAATAACACACTACTATCCCCTCTTTCCATCATTAGGGACGTGTATTTCTACTCCCACTCAAGAACATATCTCCTTCAGTTCAGTTTGGAACACACACTAAACTTACACAAAGAATTGACACTCTTTATAGGTCATGTCTGCCGCATAGTCCTTGACCTTGCTTGACACCTCCAGTCCCTACTTCATTATCACCGTTTAGTGGAAAATTACATCTCGGAACCGTTTCATATCCATACCGCAATATGCTGTCCAATAATACTCTCTGCTTTAGTCGCAAACCAATTTTTCCACTCGACAGTTTACCTGTGCGGTTAGCCGCCCCCTTTCCTGTCTTGACCTATAAACACATGCGCCGGGTCACTCCTTTGTTTGTCAACCCTTCTCCTACCTGGTCAGTCGGTGTATACAGTCGTCCATCTGGGAATCATTAACTCTCAGTATTTCACGACAGATGTGAAGTTTCTTCAAGGGAGATCAGGTTATGTGCTTGGTTTATTCTCTGTGACTTTCCCTATGAATTTTGAGACTTAATTGTTGTGATCTCCTAGCCCAGTGGTTCTCAACCTGTTTTGGCCCGTGCCATATTTTTAGGACGTTACTTCCCCCCCCCCCTCACCATATTTTTAGAACGTCATTCCCCCCCCCCTTTCATATTTCCTCCCTAAGAATTTCCCCCCTGCCCCAACACAGTATACGTAATAATTGAAGCTAAATTTAATAGCACATACTAAAACAAGTCTAGACATCTATTTAGCTAAATCTTGCTGATCATTTTGTATGCCGAACATGAGGGCTGTGTCATCGTTTTCCAGGTCATCAAGCTTCAGTACACAAGCAGACAATATTGGGACCAAATTTACCTCACAAAGAATGGCTGCCGCTTTAAGTATTACATCAACTTTAATGTGTGTATGAAGTGTGACACAAGTAATTAGGATTTTCCACAAAGCTGTTGTTTTATCTTTGTCATGATAAACCAACATCATTACACTGAATGATTGCCAAACTCAAATTCTTACACAGGACTTTAGGAATAACATATCAGAAATCATGTCTTGAAGTAATCATAAGTCATTTTGTATTATTAATCATGATTAAATATCTTGAAAAACAAAATATCAAATTCATTTATATAGTTGCATACATATGTAACTTGCAAATACTTTCAGATTGAAAGATGGAGAATAAATTACCATTAAGTGTCAAGATAGAACAACCCGAAGACTATGTACATCAAGGTAAGATTAAGTGCATTATAACGTAACAGTTTGTTGAATATTCTTTACAGTATGTTGCACTCAACCCCAGCATTTACTGACTGTGATTTACTAGATAATTATACATTTAGTAGTTTGTCTTTGCTTTCTGAATGGCCAAAGCCTTATACCACCAAAATAAAAACAATAACAGAATATAAGTCTACTCAGACACTGGGGAAGATAAGGTTCTAGTTGTGGCTGGGTATCCACTGGGACCAGTGCACAACTCTGCAGCTGAGCTGAGCATGGAATTCTCTTGTCCTGACAGTTGAAAATTGCTGCCAAAGGCAAAGGTAAAAGACCCTTGTATGAATATGCAATGCAAAGAGAAAACCACAACATTATCTTCCAAGTATTATGCTGTTTGAAAGATCCGAGTCCAAGATTGACATTTATGGATATCTTAGGACATCATCATCTCAAATAGACTGTCATGAGCCACAGGTGACACCACACCATCATCATGCTACTGATGGCAATACCAAAATGAACAAATTTAAAATAGAACACAAACAATTGTGATTTTCATGAGAATATACTGGAAGTGTAAATATACAGTGTGTTGTTGATACTGACCAAATGATGCCAAGTTCTTCTTGTATACATGCCCCATGCGTGTCTGCTTGCGTCTAATGTGCAAACTCTCTATCTTGTATGACTCCCCTAACTTGTATGACTTGTCACTAAGCTGGATGTCTTGTCACTAAGCTGCCTCATGCCTGAATGATGGATTCTTTCTGCATGATTTCAAATGACATTTCTGGTCTTGAACTTTCCCTGTCCTAAGCTGAGTTAGTATCATTCAAGCTCACTGGCTTAGCTGCCTGATGCTTTCTGGGCTTGTCATGTATTTCTCTTGGTATAGTATGTTTTCATTTGAACTAATGTGTAACTGTCTTTAACTCTTTAGTCTCATCTTTCAGTCATAGTTACTCTATCTGGATACCTGACACTTGGAGATTTTAATGCAAAGCAGGAAAAGGAAAGAATGGAAGATATAGCTGGTGATTATGGATTAGGAACTAACGAAGAAAAAGGGCAAAAACTGATGGAATGGATAAAACTAAATAACAAGTTGATTGGAAACAAATGGTTTGAACACTGTAATAGACAACTGTACCAAAAAGTCTCAATAAAAAAATCAAAACAGATTGACTTTGTACTGATCAATAAGAGGTTTAGAAATGCCTTAATAAATAAATAAAGATAATACCTGGTGTTAACAAGTGCACAAAGGAATAGGAAAATTGGTTAAACATGCAGTGCAACCAAACTGAACTGAATTCTATTACAGGTACACAGAATATGCACAGACAGATTAATGAGTTGTCAAGAAGAAAAATAAGAGTAAACACAGGATGTTTGAAATCATAAACAGCAAAAATATTATTGGAAGAAAGTGCTATAAAAAAGAGATGGAATGAATACTTAAGAGAGTTATATAATGGAGAAAAAGCGGACCTGACAGCAGAAAGTAACTTTAAAGGTCCACCTATTCTAAAAGATGAAGTCGCTGATGCTATCAAGCATATGAAGAACGGAAAAGCAGCTGAGCCAAATGGAATCATTATAGAAGAATTGGAAGTACTCGGAGAATTTTGAGTAGAAATATTAGCTAAAATGTTGAATGATATTTAAAACAGTGGTTACATACCTAGTAATATGAAATCTGTATTTATATCTCTGCTGAAAATACCAGGAGCTATTTAATATGAATAATTATGTACACTCAATCTTATAAACCATGTTATCACATGTGTACTCAGAATTATGAGAACAAGGATACAAATAAAGATGGAAACTGGTGAAGAACAGTTGTTGTAGTTTGTCCATCAGGAATGACGATGACCATTCATTTAATCCAGTGGGGTTGAAAGTATGGAGCCGTGAGTTCTAAGATGGCCGATAGGGCATATTTTGGCTCCTAATGTTCTTTGACACTGTAGACAAAGAATGCTTGACGTTCCCGGAGGAGAATCTCCTGCAGTGGTTTATCTGTCCAGCCTTTTCTTCACAGCTCTTGCAGTCCTGGTTGCTTCACAAGTGCTTGCACCCTTGTGTAGTGATGTACGCCACGAATTTTGGTATTTGGCAGCAGTCTCCCAGGTGTCATGATGAATTCCAAAAGCTTTCAGTGAGATTTTCAGTGTCTTTAAAGCGTTTCCTCTTGCCGCCTTGGGAGCGTTTACCACAACACAGCTCGCCGTACAAAATTTGTTTAGGGAGCCAGTGATCTGGCATGCGAGTTAAGTGACCAGCCCAGCGAATCTGATTCTTCATTAGCAGAGTGTGGATACTGGGCATAGACGCTCTTTCTAGGACTTCAGTGTCTGGGATCTTGGCTTGCCATTCTTCAATAGCTTCCTAAGGCAGACTGTGTGGAAGTGGTTTAATTTCCTAGTGTGTCACTGATAAATAGTCCAGGTTTCACAAGCATACAGCAGTATGGATAATACAACTGCTTTGTAGACTTTTAGCTTTGTTTGCAGGCTTATTCCATTTCTGTTCCATACATTCTTGTACAGTCTGCCAAAGGCTGCGCTGACCTTGGAGATTCTTGCATTCACTTCATCATCAATTGTGGCAGCTTGTGTCACAGTGTGGCCAAAATATGTGAATTTTTCCACAACACTTAGTCTATGACCATTCACTTTGATATTCAGCATGGTATGATTATTCCCTGGAGCTGGCTGTTACATAACTACAGTCTTCTCCAACTTGATAACTACAGTCTTCTCCAAGGTGATATTGAGCACAAAGTTGGCACAGGCATATGAGAAAGCTGAAACATTGTGTTGCATGTCTGCCTCTGAGTTGGCATATAGAGCACAATCATCAGCAAACAGGAGCTCTCAGAACAGTATGGATATGTCAAAGTTACAAATATTTTGACTATTTTTTGGGAAATTGCACGTCTCATCCATGTTATGATTTGAGATATTTCCCCTCTCAAAATGATCCATATACTGAAAAAGGAAGATTGAGCTATTACAAGAAGTGGAAAATAGTGGCAAAAAGAAACTGGAAATAGCAAAGCAATTCAACATTCCAAAATCAACGCTTTCTGGAAGTATAAACAAAATATGGATCGGTACAGAAACATTTTTTTTTTTGGTGTCACAGAATAAAGAACCGAAAAGTGGCATGTGATGTGGTTGACACAGAACTTCTGAAATGGTTCATCATGGTGAAATCAGCAAAGGTTCCTGCAAATGGACCTATATTAACTTCAAAGGCAGAAGAGTTAGCACTTCTGGAAATGTAGTTTTGGTTGGTTTGGTCATTTAAAAAAATGGCACAACGTTACTTACAAAGCTTTGTGTGGAGAAAGGCATTCTGTTAATGAAACGACTACCAAGTCATTGATGGAGGAGGTGCTAAAAGCAGCCATGAGTAGGTATAATTCCACTGTGTTTAATGCTGATGAAACTGGATTGTTTTGGAGATTGCTGCCTGAGAAGGCTTTTTCCATCAGAAATGACAAGTATCATAGGGGGAAAATATCAAAAGAAAGAATCATAATTGTGTGTACAAATATGGATGGATCATTAAAATTGTCATTACTTGCAGTGAGTACATTCACAAAGTCACGCTGTTTTAAAACAGCTTGGCTACATAGACTATTCAACCATGTTTGGGTAGAACAACAGACACCACGAGACTGGGGAAACGCCATAATTATCCCAATTTGGAAAAACAAAGGCAGCAAAAGAGATTGCACACAATACAGAGGCATTTCACTGTTGAGTCATACTGGGAAAATATTTTGCAAAATTCTTGAAAAAAGATTACGAACTACTTTAGAACCCCAGCTAAGCGAAACGCAGCTTGGATTTAGGAAAAACAAAGGATGCACAGACGCCATTTTTGCTCTTAGACAACTTATAGAAAAATCAATTGAATTCAATGAAACACTCTACTTAGCCTTTGTTGACCAAGAAAAGGCATTTGATAGGGTAGATAGAAACAAGCTGTGGGAAATCCTTAAACAATATGGAGAGAGTACACATCTAACAAACCTATGTAGAAGTTTATACGACAACAGTGAATGCATAGTGAGAGCAACTGGAGGACACTCAGAACCCTTCACCATAAGATCTGGAGTACGACAAGGTTGTGTCCTGTCCCCTCTCTTGTTCATAACATATATAGACAACATATGTAAAGAAACCAGCCAAGCAGAGACAGCAAGAATACCGCATGACGAGAACACAGAAGAAGAACCATCTGCAAATCTAACCATTAGAGAACTCCTGTTTGCGGACGACCAAGCACTAATAGCAAAATCAGAAGCTGAATTACAAGACCACATGAATAGTCTAAACGAAATGTGTAGGGAACATAACATGAAAATTAGCACAAGCAAAACAAAGGTAATGACTATAACTAAAGAAGAACAAACAGCAACAATTCACCTAAACGAACATCCCTTGAAACAAATAAAGAGCTTCAAGTACCTAGGAAGTATAATATCATCAAATGGCAGATCAGAAGACGAGATCGAAAATAGGTGCAATAAGGCAAATCAACTCATTGGACAAATGGCACCAATACTAAAGAACAAACATGTATCAATAACTACTAAGAAAGCACTTTACAACACAATCTTCCTACCAACTCTGTGCTACCAATGCCAAACCTGGACAATGACAGAAAAAGAGAAAAGAAAAATCACAACAACAGAAATGAGGTTCCTGAGAAGAATACTCAACGTATCAAGAAGAGATAAGATCAGAAATGAAGAAATCAGGACTAAAGTGGGGGCTAAAGCTGCTCTAGATTTTATTAGAAAGCAGCAAGTCAAATGGTTTGGCCATGCAAGTAGGCTACCAGTCAACAGCATGCCACAACAAGCAATGACGTACAGACCAGATGGAAACAGAGGAAGAGGCCGACCACGTAAACGTTGGACGGAGGGAATAGCAGAATCCATGGGAATGTCGATATACGAAGCCCATAACCGGGCACTCTCACGAAGTTTATACTTCACCTCGACACCGCAAGGTACAAGAGGAACATGATGAGATGAGATGAGATGAGACGCTGTTTTAATGGATTGAAAAAATTGTGTTGACTATGCAGCTAATTCAAAAGCCTGGATGACATCAGATATTTTCACCAAGTGGCTACATGCATTTGATCATTCTATGTGTCAGGATCTTATAATTGACTCGTTTAACTGACACGTGTGAGACAGTACAAGTATAACGTGATTCGACGTAAGACACAACGACACAACGTTCTATGGATTTATTGCCATATTAAATACAGAACGATAATTACAACAATCTACAATATATAACTCACGACGCTCACAACCACAATACAGCTCACAAGTCTGACGCTCAAGATAACAGTCGTTCGGCTTTCAACCACAGAGATCCACACAAACGCCTTGCTTTCACCGCATACGTCCTTCCAGTCTCAGGTCCCAGCTCAGTCTGAGGCTAGCACGCAAACTGCCCACTGCCTCTAGTGGCGTCACGTGGCCTGCGTGCGTCTGTCGTCAGCCTGACCGCTGGTCGCGTGTCAGGTAACAATTTTGCCAGCCGACAATTCTTGTCCGCCGGGTGTCGTAACGATGTTGCTGCATAGCTATACCATGTTAGGCTCTGACATTCTCCCCGGGTACCTCAATGAAAGATGCCATCTTTCATTCATGATGTATGTATATACTGGGGTAGTGTTAACTTCATGTCAGAGACTACTCTTTTGCCAGTGTTATGCATGAAAATACATATGTGGCATAGAAATATATACGAAAAATGTAAGTTGCATTGAAATGACAAATGAAGTTCAACTTTTAACACAACTCAGGTTTCATCCCCCTGATGGCTGGTTACCTCAATTGCAATAATACCCAGTCAGATCAGTAGTACCAGCTTCTCGCATCTACCTCGCAGCAATTTGAAAAAAACGTAATAATATGGTTGTTTTGCAACAGCCATCTAGCCAGGAGCTCTTATGTTGGTTTGCAATGTTGGCAGCTCTCTGCCATGCTTGGTGGACGCCTACCCGGTGTGTTAGCCATTTGAGCAACAAAATGTCTATTTATACAATACACATTAATGAATATGTTTCAAATTATGGCCCTTGGTGTAATTCATAAATGCAAGGGAAGTAATTTTGACATTCAAGAAATTCAATAAATTACAATAATTATTTAATTTCTTAGCGTCATTGCTTGACGTTTCTTCATATTAACGAGAAAAAGTCGGTAATATGAATACATTAATCAAGATATGATTCTAAGATTACACTAATCAAAATAAATAAGTACCCAATTGGTGTATTATATTTTATAGATTCAAAAGGATTTTACAATCGTCATAAGTTTTTGAATATTTGTATATCGTCTGCTAATTTTGGTGTACTTTTTAAATTACACAGGAAGTACACACGAAACGCAAAATTTAGTTGCTGTTACACTGTTTGAACACAATTGCTTCGGTTTTATTTTGTAACGGATAGTAAAATGTTCTCAAAGTTCGTGTCTGATGTTATAGTATCACAAATTTCGGATTATGATGGAATGTTCTTATTTCCGATGTGTTCACAACTTCTGGATAATGATCGACTGTTCTTATTTCTGATGTTCAAATGTCGAACATTTTGGATTAAATTCGATGCAGAGGTGGTGTAGAAGTCACTGTTCAGTCCACATTTGCACACGTCGTTAAAATATCACGGTGAAGGAATTCACACACAGCTGTCACTGTTAATTGGTAAAGTTCGCTTCTGGTAAGTGGTTAAGCGTCTGTGACACTGTTCTAGTTGTATATTTACAGTTAATAATGTTCTCTTTCTAACACACACTACACAATTATACTACACTCATTACATGGCTTAATTAAAATAAGTATATTATACATGTCGGTTTTTAACCGTATCACAATTTCAATTATAGACCTTACACAGTAGGTGAATAGCAACAAAATTCACTCATTGGTGGCTGTGTTGGTCTGAGTGTAATAGTACACAATGCACTCAGACATTGCTTACTGGGTCGGTCGGACAACGGGACAAAAGATCGGCAATTGTATTGATTCTGCCGGGAATATGTCGAACTTCGAAACTGTAATTTTGAAGCTTCAAGGACCAGCGAGCAATCATATTGTTGGATGGTACTCCGGCATTTATATACCGTAATGGACTGTTGTCAGTTTCGATGATAAAGTAACGTCCTAGAAGGTATCTGGATAGTTTCGTCACACTTTCTACTAAGGCAAGTGCTTCTAATTGTGGAATGGACCATGCACGCTCTCGAGGCCTTAGTTTTCTTGATATGAAACAAATGGGATGCAGGATGTTGTTGTATTCCTGCAACAGGACTGCCCCAATCGCAACGGAGCTAGCATCTGTTCTCAATCTGAAAGGTAAATGGATGTTGGGCAATTTAAGGATGAGATTATTCGAGTTCTTATCAGAAAAGTATGCCAAAACTTTATGAAATGCATTTCGTAGGCATTCATCGTGTACAACTTTTTCAGGCTTATCCTTAGTTAGTAAGTTAGAAAAAACCTCGGTCAGTTCTGAAAAATCAGGAATGAAATTCCTGTAATAGTTGATAAGTCCCAACAAACTGCGGACTTGTTTCTTATTCGTTGGAAGTGACAGTTTTAGAATTTTGGAGACAATTTTGTTGTCTGTCATGACAAAGCCATTGGATATTCTGTACCCCAAAAATGATATCTCTTGGTAAGCCATGCTCACCTTGGAAGGCTTCACTGTCAGTCCGTGCTGTCTGATACGTTCTAGTGTCTGTTCTAGTGTCTTTATATGTTCCGTCATTGTCTCCGTATGGACACAGATGTCGTCAATATAGCAAATGATATTAGGAATGTCAGCAAGGAGGAGTCGTGTCATGCGTACGAATGTGGCTGGGGCATTGACTAGCCCAAATGGAAGTTTGCACCATTCGTACAGTCCCCAAGGCGTGGCGAAAGCTGTTAGATGTCTGCTGTCTTCATGTACAGCTATCTGCCAGTAACCTTTAGACATGTCAAGCGTCGTAAAGAACTTAGCGTCAGTCAGTTCTGTCAGAAGATCGTCAGTGTTTGCCATTGGTTCAAGATCTAAAACAGTTATTTTGTTCAGTTTTCTGTAGTCAATGCAAAGTCGTATTGTGTTGTCCTTTTTGCGTACAATGACCATGGGTGAAGAGAAGTCTGATAGGGATCGTCTGATGATGTTGTTTTTTTCTAAGTTGATGATTTCTTGATGTAATTGTTCCTTGTAATGTAATGGTATGGTGTATGGTCTGCATCTTATGGGTGTGTTTGATGTGAGTGTGATGTGATGCTGTACTAATTCTGTTTGTCCTGGGTTGTCGGAAAAGATGGTGTTGTACTGTTGTATCAACTGTTTGCAACTGTTTGTCTCTGCTTGACTTAAGTTTGGATTGATCTTGATCTCATTCAAGCAGTTTGTCGTGTCTAATGTAGGTGTTGGAATCTCGTCGCTAGAATCGTCATCTTCGTGATCTATTATCACGGTGCAAGCTGTCGTATCGTCTTGTTCGTTGTCTCTGTTGTGGTATGGTCTTAGCATATTTATGTGAAATATTTTGTGTTTGTCTTTTATTAGGATCTCGTAGTCTACAGGTGAGATCTGTCTTGTCACTTTAAAAGGTCCCTGCCAAGAATCAGTCAGTAGCTGTCTGTCACTAGGTAGTAGTAGTAGAACGTCCTGTCCAGGTATCAATGTTATAGTCCTGTTACCTTTGTCTGCGTACTGTCTGTAAGTAGCACCAGATAGTTTTAGTGCATTTTTAGCAATTTCACATGATTTAATAATCCTTTCACGCAATGATGTTACATACAAAAATGATGATATGGGTTTAAGTACTGGAGTAGAGTCAGTTAACATTTGGTGATAAATTGTTAATGGGCCTCGTGGTTTGGCACCATAGATTAGTTCAAAAGGAGAGAAACCGGTACTAGAATGTGGTACCTCGCGATAAGCAAAGAGAACAGCTGGTAGGTATACATCCCAATTATTGGGGTGATCTTGAGTTACTTTTGCAAGCATGTGCTTCAGATCCCCATTAAGCTTTTCTATTATCCCGCTCGAGTGAGGATGATAGGGGCTATTGAAGACTTGCTTCACTCCTAACATTTTGGTGAAAGCTTGGGTCGATGCGGCAATAAACTGAGTGACTCTATCAGACTGGATAGTATCTGGAAACCCAATTCGGGAGAAGATATGGAAGAACACTTCCATGATGTCGTTGGCAGTAATGTTCTTTAGAGGAATAGCTTCTAGCCAGCGGCTACATTGATCAATAAAAGTTAGAATATATTTATTCCCTCTAGTTGTTGTATGACTAAGAGGGCCCACAATGTCAACTGATAATTTTTCAAAAGGTCGACTGGCTAAGTCAGTGATTTGTAACTTTGCCTGTGGGTGTTTACCTTTTTTTTACTAGTTTCTGGCATGTATCACAACTTCTGCAATATGTTTTTATGTCATTGCAGAATTTTGGCCAATGAAACTGTGTCAATAACCTTGACCTGGTTTTAATATATGCCATATGACCTGCAAAAGGTATATCGTGAGCAAGATGTAAAGCTTGCTTGCGATAAGTAGTTGGCAACACAGTTTGCTTTGTTGTAATGTCACCTCTGGTGTAATACCTGGTGAGTATATCATTGTGTAAAGCAAAATGCCATTTCGCATTTTTGGTTACTCTTGCCTTTTTGCCGATCAGGTCAAAGTACTTTGACAGTGAAGGATCAGCTTTTTGAGCTGTTATGAATGCTTCCTTCATAGAGTCACTAGGTGGTAATTCTGGGCTAAGCATTTGTATAGCCTCAGTTTGGTTACTTTCATCTTGCACTCTAGCAGTAGCTCTTGTTACTGCGTTCACACACTCAATGACATCAGATGATGATGGAATGATATCGTTAATGATGTGATGAGAACTTAGTGCTGCATTAGGTAACATACATTCCATAGGTGATATGACATTTTCAACATTTGGTGGTGATGTGTTATCATCAATACATAGTGATGTTATGTCATGGTTATGAGGTTTGTCATTCACCTCAGGTAAATTTCCTATGATTATATCGCACACTGGGTTCGTAAGTGCGGCGACCTTTACTTTCCCGGTGAGGAAAGGTGTTTCAATGTATGCCCATGCTAATGGATATTTTTCAATATTGCCTGAAAATGTTCTACATGTAATGTGCCTGCCTGTATAGTCTGTAGGCGTTATGAATGTTGTTTTCAGGCCAATAAGTGTACTTCCGGTGTCGCGAAGTACTGTAGCAAACTTGCCATTAACATACCCGTGATAGATGTCTAATCTGCTTTTTGAGTCTATTACCAAGTTAGCTTCCTCATTGGCAATAGGGATGGCGTGCCCGCATGTTAAGATACCATTTTCATAGAAGGTATTACAGACAGTGCATTTGTTAGCACTAAATACATCACAAGCCTGTGCTGCATTCACAGGATGTTTCTCTGGATTTTCGTCTTCTGACGCTGAGCTATCGAACAAGGCGGCATTGGCTTTGTTGGTCATATGCCTGCCTCTACAATCCATGCGATGGTGCCCGTAAGCCTTGCAGAGAAAACATTTACGTAAACTTTTGAACGATTTACGTTCTCTGTCTTGTCTGTTTACCATATTTTGCAAGTATGTTTGGTACCCTGGGTTTTTATCGCACATCTCGTTCAAATGGTGAGAAAATTTACAGTGAATGCAATGTCTAAATTTCTCAGAGGTAGGCCTGTTTGGTTTTTGCCTACTATAGTTTTTCTCATAGTTGGCCGCTGCTACCCAGTTACTGTCAGTAGCTTCAGTGGCAAAGCACTGTTTGTTGGCCGTGTAATAGGCCGACCCACGTCTTTCCATTTCTTCCACACTTGTGCATTCATTCTCCTGTAAGAACTTAGAAAAAGATGATGGGATAGAAGAAATGATTTTATCTCGAATGATGAGATCTTCTAATCTATCATAACTTTTGTTAATTTTGGCTGCTGAAGTCCATTTGCTGAAAACATCTCGGACTAAACAGAGGTAGTCAGAGAACGTTTGAGTTGATTTTGGACTCAATTTACTGAATTGTTCTCTGTAACCTGCCTCGTCTAACATGAAATGTGCCATTATCTTAGATTTAATATAATGGTACTCCTTTCTGAGGTCTTTGGGGATGGTTTCAATGACTTTAAGAGGTTCCCCAGATAGACTCCTCATATATAGAATATTCCATTCAGAAAGTGGAACTTGGTAATGTTCCATTAAAGTCTCAAAATTTTGGGTAAAGGCTGCTATGCAGTCACCCGAGGTATAGTTACGTACGATACCTTGATACTTCTTATACTGGTTTTCTTTTTCCAGTCTTTCAGATTTCTTTGACTCTTTATTCATTGCAGTCTCAGTGTCAAGTTGTTTCATTTTCAACTGTAATTCTAGTTCTTCTCTCTTACTCTGAGCTGCTATTTCTGCTTTCTTAAGTTCACTATCTATCTCAGCTTGCTTTGTCTTTGCAGCCATTTCTACTTCGGCTTGCTTTAATGCTGTTTCTGCCTCTATTTGCTTGGCAGCTTTTTCAATCTCTGCCTGTTTTAAGGCTGTTTCTGCCTCTGCTTGCTTGGCAGCCATTTCTGCTTGTTTTAGAGCTCTTTCTGCTGCTCTTTCTTCGCGTTCATTGTTTTTTTCTTGTACAAGGAGATATTCAGCGTATTTGTTCTCACTCCATTTTGTTAATTCATCACCTGTTAAACGTAATTTAATACCCATATCGATGAAATCAAATAATGACGACATGATGGAGAAAATACGTCAATGAAAATCAACCACACAAAATATGTTGTATATGGTTAGTAGAAAACAATTTACAATTGATTTTACTATACGATGCGTGCCCACTAATGCATACGTAAGTTAAAGTAAAGAAAAATATACTCAAGTGCCCTTGGATACGGTGAAGAATGGTTGGAAAACCGGGCTAGGAAAACTGTAGGGTCGTTACTTCGGAACCACTAATGACCTCTACGGCAAGGTTATGGATGGTACGGAAAAACCTGCTTTGTTTTTGGAGAAAAATAAGTTAGCGTGTATTTGTTGGTGTGTGCCTGCAAGTCACTAAGTGTTGATTAGGTTTGGATGGCGTCGAGTATAATTGTATGTCGTAAGTTTGTCGTCAACAGTGTTTTTCTCAACAGAAGTTACACTCTTTCCAAAACTCTTTGCGTTCCACAAACTCAATGCACAAAGACAATCTATCTGTATTTGAACACTCAATAACATTGATGACACATCACTCACATCAAGATGACATTCAGTAAGGACATAGACATCAAGTTTACAAGATGGCGACAAGGTCAAAATGGCGACAAAATCACAATGTCGACAAGGTCAAACGGTGCCAAATTCACAAATCACAAATGTTTTACACGTTTACAGGATCAAACAATATGTACTGTACATTTACTAATGGTTTTACACATATTTAAACAATGTAGTAATGGATCACAATGAGACTTTTACGATCACATTTACATAACTATAACCTTGACAAATTTTACAAGTTCAAGAATTATAGTTTTAAATTGTTAATGACGTATGGTTTACACAAAAACGAGCAACACACGTCTACATATATTAGGTTCTTAAACAAGGACGAGCAACCCACGTCCACACATGTCAGGATCTTATAATTGACTCGTTTAACTGACACGCGTGAGACAGTACAAGTATAACGTGATTCGACGTAAGACACAACGACACAACGTTCTATGGATTTATTGCCATATTAAATACAGAACGATAATTACAACAATCTACAATATATAACTCACGACACTCACAACCACAATACAGCTCACAAGTCTGACGCTCAAGATAACAGTCGTTCGGCTTTCAACCACAGAGATCCACACAAACGCCTTGCTTTCACCGCATACGTCCTTCCAGTCTCCGGTCCCAGCTCAGTCTGAGGCTAGCACGCAAACTGCCCACTGCCTCTAGTGGCGTCACGTGGCCTGCGTGCGTCTGTCGTCAGCCTGACCGCTGGTCGCGTGTCAGGTAACAATTTTGCCAGCCGACAATTCTTGTCCGCCGGGTGTCGTAACGATGTTGCTGCATAGCTATACCATGTTAGGCTCTGACACTATGGAATGTCAACATCACAAAATTCTTTTGCTGCTTGACAACTGTTCAACCTATCTAAATGTTCAAAATCTAAAATTAAGAGAACTTTTATTTTAATCCTCAAATGTGACATCTAAACTGCAGCCTTGTGACCAAGGTATTATTCCAAATCTGAAGGTTCATTGTAGGTCAGCAATGTTGTCCACACTTGTAGGTCACACTGATACAGACTTGGTTGCTGGGAATTCAAGATAACCCTTCTGGATGCTATTGTTATGTTGAAATCTGCATGGGGTAAAGTGTTGCCTGTGACTATTGCAAACTGTTTTCTAAAAGCAGGCTTTAAAGTTGGAGATGATACGGATCATGAAAAAACATGGTTTTATCAAATACTTGTAATGGCAGTATTATAATTGAAACGTCTGTGGAACCTTTGCTTCATCAACTATATCAGGAACTGAACATTTCAGCAGAAGATTTTGCCAACATTGACAGTGATATTGTTGCTATATGTAGTACAAGCATTTCCAGTGCTGATATTATAGGGATGTGTATGCCAACAGTTTCATCTCCTGTCCTTTCCAGTCCTGACCTAGATGGAGATGATGATGATGACTGTTGGTTGCCAGTGCAAACTGTTTCATAAATAGAAGTTTCAAATTGTATGGATAAATTAACGTGTATATAATGCAGGCTGGATGCCAAGATAATATTTTGTTTGGCGCTCACTCACTCTGAACTCAAGTGTAGTCCCTACACACTACTTCTAGTAGTGCTGGAATGAATGTTCTGTGCGTATTAGCTTTACCTATTAACAGTGTCCCTCGCCATCAGGTGAACCCACTCCAATTTCAGAGACACTTATAATTTATGTCTCTAAGTCAAGGACAATAGGTCAACATTTTAGTCCAACTGTCCGGTATAGGGGTTGAACCCCTTACCTCGGCATCAGCAGGTTTAAGAACACAGGTTCTTATCCATTTGGCCATGCTGACCTGCCAAGATAATTTATTTTCTCATTTCCTTGGTTTTAAAGAGGCCTTGGAAAGACATTTTATTATCTCAGGAAAATTACACTTTTTCTTTAAAGAGTATAGAAATTCTAGAGATAATGATGACTGTGGGTTAATGGTACACATTATTTAAAAGTTAGAAGTTTCAAATTGCATGGATAAAACCAACATGCATATAATGCATGCTGGATGCCAAGCTGATTTAATTTATCATTTCTTTCAATTTAAGGATGTTATGGAGGGACATTTTTACTAACTCTGGTATGGGTATTAAGATACAGAGGAAAATTGCAGTTTTTCATTTCAAAGTGTAAAAAGTGCTGTTATTCTCTAGATATTTTTGCGAGCTGTGTACATTAACACTTTTGGTGATTTACATATTTTGTGTCATACATATGTCAAAGAGGAGCGGCTGGCCGACTGGCTACAATGGGATTTTTTTTCTGTCGGGGCAAAAAGAAAATCCTAACCTGCACAGTTCGCGACGACTGCACTAGCCAGGCGACCTTAATTCCTCAGGCTCAAAGATCCCTCTGCCATACACCGCAAGGTACTATATTGGCAGTAAATGACAGTGACAGACATATGTCAAATTCACCACTAATTCATTATTTTATTGTATGTTGTAAATGTATTACCATATGCTTGAACTCTTATCTGAATAGGAGGAATTTCCGATAAGATGAACTATTTCTTAGGTGCCTGGTGAGTTCTCTTTATCAGGTCTACACTGTTTGGGAGTCTCTGTGGCGAAGTGGTCAAGCCGTTTGACTCGTGCTCCAAGGGTTGTGGGTTCGATTCCGGGCCGCATCCTTCGGTTTACGAGTTAAATGTTTCAGAGACTCCTGTGGGTCATCGCTAAAAGCTACGGAGTTCGTGCTTTGTGCGACGCTTTCCGTGCTGCGGAAAAAGACCAAGCCATATGGGATCAAACCCGGTGCAATGACGTCGACCCTGTCGACTTTTAAGCAACTTTTCACTGTACAAAGATAAGCTTCGGAACATGGACTAATAATAGCAAATAGTTTTTTTCAACATCGTCGTAGCCACACCAAAACCTGGTATAAATGGAATGACATAAACCAAGCATCCCAAATTGACTTTATTCTAATTAGGAAATCAGACAGAAGGCTACTATTAGATTCAAGAGCACTCCCAAATACAGATGTTGATACTGATCACAAACCAGTCATAATAAAAAAGATTTCACCACACAGGAGGATAAGAAACAAAAAAGTAACAACACATGTCATCAATTATAGGAGGCTGCAGGAAAATACAGTTAAAGACGAATTCAATCAAGACATCCAAAACCTACATAAGAACATCCCTGATGACCACTCAAGCGTAGATAAGGAATGGACATGTTTCAATGCTGCCATTCTCAACACACTGAAAAATAAATGTGGAACAAAGAAAGTAGGGCAAGACAAAAGATTAAGAACAGCCGGGTGGAACAACGAAGTTAAAGATAGCATATTCAAAAAGAAGGTAGCATTCAAAAAGTGGATCACAACTAAATCTGAACAGGACTATATTACTTATAGAATAGCACGACGTAATGCCAAACGAACAATTAGAGCATCTAAAGATGAATCCTGGAGAATATACGGTGAACAGATGGCGACCCTTAGCAAAGACTACCGAAGAGAAATTTATAAACGTGTCACCACAATGAGAAACAGAGATGCATGTTACAACCCAACCACCATCATAAACAGCAAAAGAGGTATACCAATATTTAATCCACAACAAAGACTAGCAAGATGGGCAGAATACTTTCAAGAACTACTTAACCCCACAGATAACATAGGAAACCTCACTTTTGTGCCTAAAAGCCAGGGAGAGCAAGAACCAAATTTCATACTTGCAGAAGTCAAAGCAGTTATACAGAAAAGTCCTAAAAACAAATCACCAGGTCCAGATGGAATAACCACAGAAGCTTTTCAGGCCTGTGGGGAAACAGGAGTTAAATGGCTAACAAGACTTTTTAATATAGCATGGGAAGAAAGAAAAGTCCCAGATGATTGGCAACAGGCAATAATAGTACCAATATGGAAAAAGAAAGGCAATATGAGAGAGTGCGAAACATACAGAGGTATATCACTCCTAAGCCATATAGGGAAAATGTATGCAAAACTTTTGGAACAAAGAGCTATACCAATAGTTGAACAACAGTTAAGCAAAGCACAATTCGGTTTTCGGAAAGGTAAAAGTTGCACTGATGCATTATTTACACTTAGACAAATTTGTGAAAAAACTATTGAATATAGTGACCAGCAGAATATTGTGTTTGTAGATCAGGAAAAGGCTTTTGATAGAGTAGACAGATACAAATTATGGACCATCCTTGAAGACTATGGGATAGAAGGGCAACTGCTAGAAAACATCATAGCCATGTACCACTCGAGCCAAAGTGCAGTAAGAACACAGGAAGGTATATCAGATATGTTCACAGTCAATACAGGAGTGAGGTAGGGATGTGTGCTCTCTCCCCTGCTATTCAATATCTACATGGACAGAATTTCCAAAGAAGCAAGTCTCGACAGACCAGATTCAGAAAATTTAGAACTCTTTACTCCAGATGAAACAACTGATCCACAGGGAATAAATGAACTTCTATTTGCAGATGATCAGTGCCTGTTTTACAGCGATGAGGGCAGACTACAAAATCATATGACTAATCTGAGTTCAACCTGCAGCAGATACAATATGAGTATAAACACAGCCAAAACCGAAGTAATGCAAGTTACCAGATCGCCAGGCCCACTAAATATACAGATAAATAACACACCTCTGAAACAAGTTAAAGAATTCAAATACCTTGGAAGTATGATCACAGAAGATGGCAGACTGGACAGAGAAATTGAAATCAGATGTCAAAAAGCTAGTGCACTTACATATCAACTATCACCCTTACTGAAACATCCAAACATACCCATGTCCGCAAAACGACAGATAATAAACAGCATATTCACACCAACCCTATGCTACCAATCTCAAACCTGGACTTTATCCAAATTACACCTTCGCAAAATCAATACCTTCGAAATGAGATGCCTGAGGAGAGGAACAATCCGAGACCGAGTAAGAAATGCTACTATCAGACAGACTGTGGGATCAACACCTTGTGCCACATTTATTGACAGACAGAAGATCAAGTGGTTTGGCCATGTCATTAGAATGCAACATCAGCAACTACCATCACTGGCCTTACATCAAAGATCATCTGCGACGAGACCACGAGGACGTCCAAGAAGAAAATGGATTGACGACATCAGAGACATTGTACAACCTCACGGAATGACACTATCCAGTGCCGTCCACCGGGCGCTGGAACGCAAATTAATCCTCCCCACGACGCTTGACGGCAGAAGTGGAAGATGATGATGATGATGATGATGATGATAGATAAGCTGATACATAGACAGACACATACTTGTGCTGTGTAGATTATACCAAGACATTTGATAAACTGAAGCATGATGAAATGATCAAAATATTAGAAGATATTAATAACAATTGGAAAGATCTTGGAATAATAAAAAATATTTACTGGAAACAAGCAGCAGCAATTAAAATGGGAAATGAAATAAAAATGGCAGTTATGAACAGATGAAGCTAAGAGTAAGAGTAGAAGGTGTTTTACCACCAGATCTCATCTTTTTCTCTATATCAAATTATTGAAGCAGGAGGGAAAAGGAAAAAGGAAAGATAAGCTAAGAAGAGGAGGGAATACCTCCTTTGACTTCTTACCTGACCTACAGTGGTATGAAGTAGATAGAGCACAATGCTAACTACTCATGGGCCAGAGGAGAAGAAGAATGACAAGGAGAAAAGAGAGAATCTATCACTGTCCCCAGCTTCAGGAAAAGTATAGATTTAGAGATCACAAGAATACTGACATCTTAGACAGGGAGCTGTACACAATTGTATACCCCAGGCAGTAGAGTGCAGAGTTGGACTGAACCACAATTAATGAATGTAAATAATAACCACCAAAAATTAAACAACAAAGTCTAAACAAACAAATCAATGACAACAAAAATAGCACTTTTATTTGTCTAGCTCCACAGCTCATGGACAATTGATGCTTACAGACATTGGGACATCAAATCCAACAGTAAAGACAACTGCCGCCCTACATCAACAACAACAACAACAACAATGAGTAGTCTCTATCAAACAGCTAGACTTCTGCCATGTTCAGCTGAATCCACAGGGTACTTCGAGTACCACGATTGGATACTCACATCCCTAAGCTGACTGGAACAAGATGCATCAACAGAAGCTATGTGACTAACAAAGGGACTACAACATTAACAACAGAGACATGAACAAAAGTATGGGTAGTTCACTTGTGTGAGTAGTGAAGACCCAGGAATGCTCTGACAGTCACAGTCACAGGCCACCTCCAAAGCAGGCATCCATAAGTCACAGATCAGCATTTCCCTGGATCTTCTTGATTCTTACAGGGCCTGTTCACCTTCCTGATTCGGTCCATGAATTGGAAGGGTTGGTCTTAGCCTCCCTGATGTAACCTTTGGGCATTTGTACTCCCTGCTGGTGGACGTGACCGAGAGAGGGTGGTTCTGGCTCTTTCCTTGTTAAAAGTAGGCATCTCTCTGATCTTGGCTGGTGTTGGTCAGAGAAAAAAACAAGATATTTTCGCACCACAGGGCTTATGTAGTGCACTGAAAATTCTGTCCCAGAGTTCCTAGTGTATTCTGGCAATGTACTATGGGATTGATCCCGTCACCATCTTCCAGAGCTGTCACAGTAATAGTGAGAGAGATCAAAGAGTGGCCAAGATTATGATTTGGAGGTTATAATATAAACAATCTATGCTATGCAAATGACACAGTGTTGACAGCTGAATACAAAACAGGTCTACATCTGTTTGGACATTGTCGCGTAACGTATACTACTAGGATGGAATTGGATCCAAGTAGATACTAAATAGACTTCTACGAATAGAGAATCTAACCACTGTTGAAGAAGCGATCAAATGGCTCGCAATTCTAGAAGAATGATTATCAAAGTCCCAGAATGGATCACTACTTCTAAACAGTGCCAGGCGGAAAGTTATGACGACTAACTGTACTAACACACGAAGACAGTATGTCAAGTTATTCCTGCTAACGTGCCTGGAATGAATAATGAGCCCCCACTGCCTAATGTATTCTCACACAACAGGAGATAAGACAGAATGATACGTATAGATGTAGTCCTTTCACTCGTCACACAATCTGATGATGCTAATTCTAATAATGACAGACGCAGTTGTTAAAAGTACAAATATAACATAACGTTTAATCCTAAAGAACACTACGTGAGCCCCACTGGGAACTCACTGACACATAAGAGATACGCAGATCCCTGAAATTTCTACAAGATAATGTTCAGCTAGAGGATATAATCATAGACTCTTAGCCGATAGCAGACAAATTTGTGATTGCTGTGCAGTGGCAAACGGGTGGGTAGCCACTCATCTGATAATCCTTAGCCTCCTGGATGGTAAGCTGTCAGTGCTGACTGGATCGTGGTATGGACTCCACTCTCTGCTGCATCAAGTGAGTGGTTCGTAGCTCAATCACCGGTCGTGACTACGGCTACAGATGATCAGGGTGCAGGCTCTGTGAATGACAGTGAGAAGGAGTGAATAATCCTTCAAGACAGAATTGTAAATTCTTTTGGCCATGTCCTGGTCCTGCATGGCATGATTGTCTCATAAATTTCAATAGCATGTATCTTAATTTACACATTTTGATTCCTTATCTGAAATCTACAACAGCACACTGATCTAATGGAAACAGCACACAAATGATATCCTATTCTCTCTGCTGACATTTAGAGCAAACATGTACAATCACAATGCTCTACTTCACAGACCACATTCCAAATATATATTCTAAGTCATGATTACTCATGGAAACATGAACCACAATTCACATAATGACTTAACAGTACATATAGGATGACTTCAATGGAATGAAACTCAGACGCCACAACTCCGACGTCACATATACATTAACAAACCATTAAATCGATGAAACACCACACATCATTTTCCAAGTATGGAAACACACAAACTACACTCCACACAGATGAATTAACATCACATATTGATGAATTCCGTAGAAAGAAATGAAATCACACACAACAACTATAACTTCACGATGTACACGAGTGAACCATTAAAATCAATGAAACACCCCAAGTTCACTTAAAGAGTTATGAGTTGTACTACTAGCAAGTCTTCCTTATATTAATTAAAACATAATTAATTATCTAGAAGATTTCTTAGCTAGGTTTAAGATTATTTTCACTATACACAAGAACAATATTAGGGTTGGAGAATTCCCCCAAGGTTTGAACTTTGTTAAGTGGGCCATCTTGGACCACATGGTAGTAATCTGACTATGGGCAAGATAGAGATTAATAAAGAATAATTAATTGTAACTTATTCACTCTCTGAACTAATTCTTTCAACTAATAAGTATATTATCTAGAGAAATACACTAGTTCCGAAGTTTAAGCACATAATTAAATTATCTTAACTCTAATCGTCTACTGACTAACTCAGGTGTCCTTCCGCAGGCGGATACCTAATTTCGAGAATCACGTAATGTAATTTATCCATGTTTTTAATGCCACATGTGACGAGCTTTGCGTTTTACCCTTGTCGGCAAGCCACATGGCACAAACATGGTCCTAATTCTAATATTAGTTAACTAACACTAGTTTTAATTAATAGTATCTATTATCGATCGGCATGGCCTTTAGATTTCCGGCAGATTGACACACAGAAAAATATTTAACAAAATTATTATTAACTCACCCTGCAACTAGATTTTGACTGGCCTATCGGGAGTGGAGACTATCATTGGCTTTTCTATGTTTTAGAGGGTTTTTCGGCTTAACAAGAGCCAGCAATAAAATATGTTTAAACACAGACAGGTGTTCAATTTTAGCCAATTGACGTGATAGTAGCTCCTTGCTCCCTCCAGGTTGCTATCAGAAAATGGCAGAAGTTAGGGTGCTACCGGAAGTTAACTTCTCATCCAGGAGAGTTCCCTTCCTGTGGCCAAATTATTATTCACAGCCAAACCTGAATATAAAATTCAGCCTGACTTGATTTCTTGGCTTGTAAACGAACTCTACCCTACATCTACTTCTAACTATAAGAAGAAATAGTATTTAACTCTCTCTATAGTTTTATGTATATAAATACACTAACCAAAGACGATTTTATCTAATATTTGAAAATATAGATAAAAAATAAAAATTACTACAGGATACATAGAGGGGTTTACTGAGGGCTATCTCCATCTAATAACAAAACGATCTGAGAGGTGGGCCAACCTGTCACAAATGCCCACGGTTCAAAAAAAGTTGGAGAAACAACTTTTTCTCCAGCCCGAACTCTCATATAGCTTTTGTCAGCCCTTACTCTGACGTTTATGGGTCATTTGGACAGGTCCCCCTCTTCATCAATAGCACAATGTCTATTCAAAATTCTCAGACTCTTCGTTTCTAAGACACCTTCTAAGAAACCTCCTCCCTTGATGTCGCTTCCATGGAAATCTTCTCTGGAAACTTTGCTTTCGTTGGTCGGGGTGTCCTTCGTCTGTCACTGATAAAGGTCCTACAATTCCAACATCTCTCCTTCGACCCAATTGGTCTTGATCCCTATACTTCATGCGCGTCGTCCTTACTTTCCCTTTAGACGTCTCTAAGTTGGGATCGTGTTCAGCCGCGTCATCTTCCTCACATCTGTCGGGGTTGTCTTCCCATCTGGATTGATCCCCTTTGGATCCATTATCAACCACAGCCATAATATGAACTGGTGGGTTCGTGTTGTTCTCAAAATGTCTTTTGAGTAAATTCACGTGGAAGACTGTAGTTTTCCCGCGAATAGAAACTGAGTACTTGTTGCTGGAAACCTTTTCTTTAATCATGAATGGTCCTTGCCAAGCAATTTCTAACTTATTATCCCCCTTGGTTAATAAGACTAGCACTTTATCTCCTACCTCTAGAGACTGGTTTCTAATAGGTTTATTATAGAAGGAAGCCTGTTGCTTTCTGGCACGACGGAGAGTGGAGTTAGCTAATTTCCATCCCGTGTGCAGTTTCTGTTTCAGTTCCTCTACATACTGTGAAGACTTGACGACACTCTCATCTGTTCCTTCATCAGTCCAGGTTCTCAAAAAAGCCTCAAGCGGTCCTTTAATTGGTCGTCCAAACAATAGTGTAGCAGGTGGAAGACCGGTGGCGACATGTGGTACTTCTCGATAGGCAAACATTGCTGCTGATAAGTACGTGTCCCAACTATCTGGTTTCTCCTGGACTAACTTGTTCACGATCGATTTGAGGGTCCCTGTATAATTGACCACAAGTCGCTTATTCTCTGTGAGACTAAAACCTGTGTTGACATGTTGCCTCCTGAAGATGTCGGAGATTTCTCCCCTTAACTTCTCATTCAATGGTGACCCACTATCACTTACAATAAGAATAGGGAATCCTACTCTGGTGAATATTTCTAGGAGAGCCTCTGCTACCCTAGTTGCATTGATGGAGGGCAGTACAGTAGCTTCAGCCCACATTGTACCTGTATCTACTACAGTTAAAATATAAGTATTTTTCTTCTTAGAAGTGGGCAGTGGACCAATAATGTCTATAGCTACTCGCTCAAAAGGAGTGTTCAAAACTAACCCTTCCCCTATGGAAACAGGAGTAGACCACTGCTTCGGGGAGCCATGTTGACACTCCGGACAAGACTGGACGTATCTTCGTATGTCAGCAGTCATTCCCGGCCAAAAATAATGACAAGAAATACGCTGGGTAGTAACTCCTACAGTCATATGTCCACTGAAGGATATGGTATGTCCCCTATGCAATATCTGATTACGATATTGTTTCGGCACGACAAGTTGCCCGTGTTCGGTACCCATAGTTCCTGCCCTATGGTACAACAACTTGTCCTTTAAATAGAAATTTCCAGCTGCTGGAGGATTTCTACCTTTTGGCAGTTTGCCAAAACAAGATGCTAAAGTCGGACATTCATTTTGTGCAGCCCTAATCTCCCGAGGTAGAGGGTTGATTGAGAGTAGAGGTTCATGTGACTGTGCAACCTGACTCCGGGTCTCCACTGCTGCCATTATCATTGGTGATGATGGTTCTCCTAAATATACATACTTACGACCAAGCATGAAAGGATATACTGGATCATCGATCACTGCAGCTGAAATGAGTCCAGTGACATACTTAGATGTCACATGTACTTTGGCTATCTTAGCTATTATAGTTTGGAGAGCTCCTGGTAGCCCCTTTAACTACAACTGTTTGCTTTGTTAACTGTGATGGTTTCACTAACTGCTTAGCTATTATTGCATCACACTGGAGTCCACTGTCATAGAGACATAGTACTGGACTACCGTTAACCAGAATAGTTTCAACTGTGGGTGGCCTAGTTCTATTACTAGAACATATGCTCTGTTGGGTACTTGCCCCCATAATCATACACGCAGCATACTGGGTAGTGGGATTATTTCTGCACACGCTCGTGTGGTGATCATTACTTTTGCAGTTCTTGCAGTAAGGTTTACCCCATCCACTATTGGTTGCTGGTGCTTTTTATTGTGAACCATGATTCTGGTGCGGACCCCCAGTGTGCCCTCTGGTGTCCTTACCGTAAGAGTTGTTCTGCTGAAAACCCTTATTCTGTGTTGCAGGAGTATTTTGAGCAGTAGAAGAATTACAAGATTTAGTGGCCGCTACTTCGCCATGGGCAGTTAAATATCATTCGGCTAGTGAGATAACCTCCTCTAGCCGAGCACCACCATTCTCTGCAATAAAAGTTTGTAGCTGTTTTGGAAGAACATCTTTAACTTGCTCAACAAGTATTAGTTCCGCCAGCCCGTCATAAGTAGCATCCAAATCACTCAGTTCTACCCACTTGTTAAAATAAGTGTGTAACCGTGAGGCAAACTGAGGAAATGATTCTCCTTGTGACCGTTTGGCTGTATGGAACTTCAACCTGTAGGCACTAGAAGTTAACTGATATCGTTTCAAGAGAGCATTTTTGAGTGTGACAAAGTCCTTCTCAAGACCTGGAGGGAGTTTTGCAAACACGTCATACGCTGGACCGCGAAGTGCTTGGGAGAGTTTAATATTAAATTTTTCCTTAGGCAGATTGTAGGCTTCACACATTAACACAAATTTGTCACGATATTCATCGATCTGATCCTCCTTCGGGTCGAAGTGGGCCAGTGGAAAACTCATTGCTCCTGGAGTAATATGTTGTCCTGAGGAAATGTCTTGACTGTCAGTTGGAGAGCTGGCACTGCTGAATCTGGAGGCATCAGGATTTTGTAGTTCTAATCTCCTCAGTTCTAACTCGTGCTGTCTTAACTGCTCAGCTAATTTCAAGTCCTTGTCCAGTTCTGCTTGCTTCAACTGGTTGTCCAATTCAGCTTGTTTCAACTGGTTGTCCAATTCAGCTTGTCGCATCTTCTCTCTAGATTCAATTTCTGCCATCTGGATTTGTAATTTAATTCTTTCCTCTCGTTCTTCCTTCTCTCTCTCCTTGATGATGTCCCTTTGTTCTCGGCGCCACTCTCTTCCTTCTTCTATTACATATGTGTTCAACTCTACACCCTCAAAACCTAACAATGTTCCTTGTTCTCGCAGTTCCTCCTTAGTAGGTGGCTTTTCAGAAGACATGTTAGTTATGTAATAAGATATATGTTGATACACCTGAATAACTCACTCACTTAATCAAGAATGTGTTTGTCGCAAAGATTCACAAATATCTTCAATGACAAGCATAAAAAATGTGACACATTGACACAACACTTACCCGTTTGCCAGCAATTCACCTTTGCCCTAACTTATGTTAACTTATATCTATTCTTATGTTAATCCTATGTTATAAGTATATATATATATTAACTAGTATGATTCGTAGCTATCTCTATTTAGTGACTGAAAGTTAGAAATATCTATGAAGTTGGATACTCGACTGAACCCAACAATCTATAGGATTGTCATGCCCGGACCGAGCCACCAGTGTCACGTAACGTATACTACCAGGATGGAATTGGATCCAAGTAGATACTAAATAGACTTCTACGAATAGAGAATCTAACCACTGTTGAAGAAGCGATCAAATGGCTCGCAATTCTAGAAGAATGATTATCAAAGTCCCAGAATGGATCACTACTTCTAAACAGTGCCAGGCGGAAAGTTATGACGACTAACTGTACTAACACACGAAGACAGTATGTCAAGTTATTCCTGCTAACGTGCCTGGAAGAATAATGAGCCCCCACTGCCTAATGTATTCTCACACAACAGGAGATAAGACAGAATGATACGTATAGATGTAGTCCTTTCACTCGTCACACAATCTGAGGATGCTAATTCTAAATGACAGACGCATTTGTTAAAAGTACAAATATAACATAACGTGTAATCCTAAAGAACACTACGTGAGCCCCACTGGGAACTCACTGACACATAAGAGATACGCAGATCCCTGAAATTTCTACAAGATAATGTTCAGCTAGAGGATATAATCATAGACTCTTAGCCGATAGCAGACAAATTTGGTGATTGCTGTGCAGTGGCAAACGGGTGGGTAGCCACTCATCTGATAATCCTTAGCCTCCTGGATGGTAAGCTGTCAGTGCTGACTGGATCGTGGTATGGACTCCACTCTCTGCTGCACCAAGTGAGTGGTTCATAGCTCAATCACCGGTCGTGACTACGGCTACAGATGATCAGGGTGCAGGCTCTGTGAATGACAGTGAGAAGGAGTGAATAATCCTTCAAGACAGAATTGTAAATTCTTTTGGCCATGTCCTGGTCCTGCATGGCATGATTGTCTCATAAATTTCAATAGCATGTATCTTAATTTACACATTTTGATTCCTTATCTGAAATCTACAACAGCACACTGATCTAATGGAAACAGCACACAAATGATATCCTATTCTCTCTGCTGACATTTAGAGCAAACATGTACAATCACAATGCTCTACTTCACAGACCACATTCCAAATATATATTCTAAGTCATGATTACTCATGGAAACATGAACCACAATTCACATAATGACTTAACAGTACATATAGGATGACTTCAATGGAATGAAACTCAAGACGCCACAACTCCGACGTCACATAACATTAACAAACCATTAAATCGATGAAACACCACACATCATTTTCCAAGTATGGAAACACACAAACTACACTCCACACAATGAATTAACATCACATATTGATGAATTCCATAGAATGAAATGAAATCACACACAACAACTATAACTTCACGATGCACACGAGTGAACCATTAAAATCAATGAAACACCCCAAGTTCACTTAAAGAGTTATGAGTTGTACTACTAGCAAGTCTTCCTTATATTAATTAAAACATAATTAATTATCTAGAAGATTTCTTAGCTAGGTTTAAGATTATTTTCATATATGTATCAACAGTGGCTGTGTCACCAGGACAGCAAGCCGTCCTGGCGATGAGGACAGTGCTATTGATCTGGCGCTAGTTTCACCTTCACTCACTACAGTGTGTAGATGGGGTGTCCTAGGACACCATGGCAGCGACCACCACCCATGCAGCATATTGGTGGAGAAAGGCAGAACCAGGCAGCACAAGCTAAAGGTAAAGACGTTCCAGTATGACAGTACGGGGCAAGATGTGGTGAGTAAAATAAGACGTGACAAGCGCAGAACGTTTCAGGGCAGGAAGAAAAGGAAAAAAAGCTGGGAGCAGCCACCGTGGTGGAGTTTCGAGGTGGAGAAGGCTTGGGTGGATAAGCGTAGTGCTGTAAGGAGATGGCAAAATGCCAAGAAGAACAGAGCTGGTCATCCTAGTTCCTGCTTGCACTTAGAAAGAGAGATGCACACAAAAGTAAGCTATTTCAAAAAACTGGTCACGGTGGTTAAAAGCGAAAAATGGGCAGAGGTGTGTCAAAGAGTAAGCACAGACAAGTCACTGAAATTGTTCTGGCGACTACATAAAAGCATGAGTGGTGTAGTCAAGAATAAGAGCATTTCTGACTTCCAAGGTGCTGACCTCATCTGGCAGAGGACTGACGAGGACAAGGGCAAAGCCCTCTTTGAACGCTACCTTGAGCAGAGCAACCAGACAGACATGGGAGGCCGGAATCTGGCCAAGGAGGTCACCTCAGACAGATGCAAGGCCCAGGACACTTCGGATGAAGACACAGTGACAGTGAAAGAAATCAAGGCTGTGCTTCGACGATCAAAAAACAGTGCTCCAGGTCCTGATGGCATAAGATACGACGACATAAATAGGTGTACCGACAATGAGCTAGAGAAACTAGCAGACATGTACAACAACAGTATAGGGAGTGCTAGCATCAAGGAGGAATGGTTACACAGCTATCTGATTCCCTTGCCGAAGCCTGACAAAGACCACAAGAAAATTCAGGGATATCGAATTATAACCATGCAGAATACAATAGGCAAGCTGCTGGAGAAGGTAATTGCCAGGAAAATATCAAGCCAACTAGAGAGGCAAGGTGTTTTCCCACCTACCCTGGGTGGGTACCGTCCAAAAAGAGAAACCTGGACCAATGCAGCAGTCTTTGCCCACGATGTCTATGAAGGTTTCCACTCAGGCACTGAAACCGTTGCTGCAGCGATTGATCTTGAGGACGCATACAACAGAGTACCACTGGATTTTTTAATGTTTCAGCTTCTTGAACTAAACGTAAGTCCATTCCTCCTTAGTTGGATCGCTGCAGCTCTCTTCCAACGGAAAGTAGTTTTTAGATGTGGCATTTGGACTTCGGAACCAACAACAATATATCCTGGCCTACCACAGGGATCACCATTATCTCCGGTACTGTTCAACGCCTACACAGTGAGAATCACCAGTGAGCAGATCACTGGACCTGGCAGGACATTGTCATATGCCGATGATGTTTTAGTGTATCGTCAGGGTAAGGATAGAGAGGAGGTTGCTGTGGAACTACAAACCGAACTCAATCGCATAAGTACTTGGTGTGATGAAGCTGGGGCAATGGTCAACCCAACTAAGGCAACAGTGACCTGGTTCTCGTTGAATAATCATATTGTCAACAATCCAACACCAACTGTAATGCTGTGTTCAGAGACGGTGGAAAGAACGCAGGCAATGAATTACCTGGGGATACGGTTTGATCGAAGCCTTGCTTATAATGTGCACATAGACCAGGTGATAACAAAGGCCAAGCGGGGTTTGGCAGCGATGCGGGTGATGGCGGCAGTAAACTGTGAGCAGCGCCATCTATGTCTTCTGTACGAGGGGCTGGTCATGTCTGTTTTGGAGTATGCAATGGCAATCCTGACTGTCAGCCATAAGCAGATAGAAAGGATGGAAAGGATACAGAATGAAGCTATGCGCATTATTCTTGGATGTACAAGAGATACAGCATGCAGGGCGATGCGCTACCTTCTTGATTTTCCAACCATTGAAGAGAGAATGCAAGTTTGCAGGGCACGTGCCTACCTCAGAATTAACGCAAACACACAGCATCCACTGCATAGTGAAATTAGGAAGGTGAAGGGCAGCAGGTTAAAAAGAGGACGGTCGTGGATGGGTCAAGCCGAGGACATTCTTCAACAGGTGTGTTCACTTGAGGACTTAGAACCTGGCGAGGAGTGGGTGCAAGTGCCAACAGACTTCTGCACATCCTTTTCAGTTTGCATCCAACTAGATAGAAAATGCAGACAAGAAAATCCGGCTGCTGTTGAGGCTGAAGTACAAGCGTTGATTTTCGAGAATTCGCTAGACAGTGACGCGGTCATCTACACAGATGGGTCGGTCGTCCGACATGTGAGAAGCTCATGGGCCTTTACAGCTCGGGCCGGAGGGAGAATTGTGAAGGAGGACTCTGGTGCTTTCACTGAAACCACAAGTAGCCTGACCATGGAAGTCATGGCAGTAAGTAAAGCAATAACATGGCTCGAGACACAGACATTCACTAGGGCTTGTTTCCTTAGCGACTCAATGAACATGATCAAGAGGATAGAGGAGGGGTCGATTCGAAGAGAATGGTTGCTGCCTCTGAAGCGGTCTCGGCTGGCAAAGATTAGTTTCATCTTCGTGCCAGGGCATGCGGGAGTACAAGGAAATGAGCGGGCTGACAAGCTCGCAGGTGAGGCTACTGTTGAGGGCGGACGCGCCATGGACCAGGCTGACATTCTGAATGCTCTACGAGAAGTGAGACTTTTGCAAGAACCAAGTGATGACTGTGAATCTACAACAATGGCCAGACTGCGAGAGCAGCAAATTAAAAGAGGGGTGGCCAAACAAGAACACTACGCAGGAAGCCAAAGAAGATTGATAAACCAACACAGAACTGGCGTCGTTAGCCGCTACACGCTGCGGGATTTGCTGAGGAGGGGATCCGAGCACTTATGGACTGAATGGTCCGATGTGCAACGAGGATGATCTGTCGACTAACTAACTAACTAACTAACTAAGATTATTTTCACTATACACAAGAACAATATTAGGGTTGGAGAATTCCCTCATGGTTTGAACTTTGTTAAGTGGGCCATCTTGGACCACATGGTAGTAATCTGACTATGGGCAAGATAGAGATTAATAAAGAATAATTAATTGTAACTTATTCACTCTCTGAACTAATTCCTTCAACTAATAAGTATATTATCTAGAGAAATACACTAGTTCCGAAGTTTAAGCACATAATTAAATTATCTTAACTCTAATGGTCTACTGACTAACTCAGGTGTCCTTCCGCAGGCGGATACCTAATTTCGAGAATCACGTAATGTAATTTATCCATGTTTTTAATGCCACATGTGACGAGCTTTGCGTGTTGCCCTTGTCGGCAAGCCACATGGCACAAACATGGTCCTAATTCTAATATTAGTTAACTAACACTAGTTTTAATTAATAGTATCTATTATCGATCGGCATGGCCTTTAGATTTCCGGCAGATTGACACACAGAAAAATATTTAACAAAATTATTATTAACTCACCCTGCAACTAGATTTTAACTGGCCTATCGGGAGTGGAGACTATCATTGGCTTTTCTATGTTTTAGAGGGTTTTTTCGGCTTAACAAGAGCCAGCAATAAAATATATTTAAACACAGACAGGTGTTCAATTTTAGCCAATTGACGTGATAGTAGCTCCTTGCTCCCTCCAGGTTGCTATCAGAAATGGCAGAAGTTAGGGTGCTACCGGAAGTTAACTTCTCATCCAGGAGAGTTCCCTTCCTGTGGCCAAATTATTATTCACAGCCAAACCTGAATATAACATTCAGCCTGACTTGATTTCTTGGCTTGTAAACGAACTCTACCCTACATCTACTTCTAACTATAAGAAGAAATAGTATTTAACTCTCTCTATAGTTGTCTGTATATAAATACACTAACCAAAGACGATTTTATCTAATATTTGAAAATATAGATAAAAAATAAAAATTACCACAGGATACATAGAGGGGTTTACTGGGGGCTATCTCCATCTAATAACAAAACGATCTGAGAGGTGGGCCAACCTGTCACAGACATTATAGTAATAGAGATGCACAAAAAGAAAGTTTCTTGAATATCAAGAAAAAAGAAACAATAATTTTACCAAGGTAAAAGATAACACCAACCAAGAAATGATAATAGACGGTAAACGCTCAACCAATCGGTTCCAAATGTTGCTGTTATGTAGCCGGGCGCAGAGTTGGGGTGAGCACCCAACCTTGCATAAATACTAACAGGAGAAGGGGCGGCGGCGAGTCTCTGGCGCTGAAAATAACCAGTACATTCTCAATGTGTATGCAGCACATACATGCATGTGTAGACATGTGTGCTCACCTACACATCTAAACTCGAGTAAGACCCTAGTCTGCTCTAGCAAAGGAAAAGTGCTGAAGATGGAGGCAACCAGCCAGGAGGTGCACCACAGAAATCAGGATGCCAAGCAATTACGCCATTAAATATGTTAACTACTGCTAAATGTTATGGTGCACCCCCTGTTTTGGACCCCCAGACAGGTACAGTGCCGGGCCTTTGCCTTGAAAGGGTCCAACCACAACTACTGGAGGTCCTTCTCAGATGTCCTGTGGAGCCAGGGGACCTGAGAATAGAGCGTCTGGCCATACCAAACAAAGATTAAAAATAATGCACTGGAATGTGGAGTGAGTCAGCAACAAAAAAATAGAACTAGAAAGCATCTTGGACCAAGAAAATGTAAGTGTATCTTGTTTGCAAGAAACTCACCTCAGCGAAAATATAGCCTTCAAAATCAGAGGCTACCAATGTTACCGATCTGACCGAAAGGACAGGTGAAAGGGTGGGATGCTAACCCTTGTAAAAAATAACATGTCAGTATTAAATTAAACATACACTACCTTTTCATCTGTTAATTTACATTTAAACAGTCACTTCACCTCTCTTAGATCATACATCAGCCCAAATCATACATCAGCTTAGATCATACATGAGCACATTAATCATTCTCTTTTTCCATCTTTCATTGGCTTGAAATAGATTGTCTATAGCTGCAATGTTTGCCTGTTTTATTACACATACACATCTTTTCAATAACTTGTATATTCATGAGGCTATTACTTATTAACTTTGGTGTGTTTCAGAAACACACTCATGGTCTCCAAGTAGTCCTTACCTCTCCATGCAAGAGCATTCACAAAAGTGGACATGAAGGTTGTGAAACAAGAACTATCAGATGTTTTGTGTGAGGACAGTAAAATGGTAGACATAGCTGGGGGTAGCATCATTCAAGAAATGGCAGAACACAGCAACTTAGAATCAAGAATAGTTGAGAACAGTTGTAAGGCATCGGTAAAACAGGAAAGTTGTTGTCAAATGTCAGAAAATGTGTCTACTGTGATTGATACAAACAATAAACAATCGTTGGCTGTTAAGACTTGTCAGCAGCAAAATAAGGAAACACGAGTAAAACATACACAGAGCTTTGCAAAGTCTCTTGATGCCATTTTTGGATATGTCAGTCATAGCTCTCAAAGAACTAACACTGGAAACATGTCTGATGTTTCTAAACCAAATGTTTGTGTTGACAGATATAAGAGAACACATACGGAAGGGATGCCAAACAAATGTAATGAATGGGATGGTCTGTTGATTCAAGATGAACATCTAGAGTGCCAGAAGAACATGAATTACAAGAGAACACATACAGGAGAGAAACCTTACAAGTGTGATGATTGTGATGCTTCTTTTACTCTAGCGGACCCACTGAAGAAACATAAGAGAACACATATAGGAGAGAAGCCTTACACATGTGAGGTTTGTGGTGCTTATTTTTCTGAAGCTGGCAGTCTGAAGAAACATAAGAGAATACATACAGGAGAGAAACCTTACAATTGTGATGATTGTGGAGCTTCGTTTACTCGAGCTGACCATCTGAAAAATCATAAGCTAACACATACAGGAGAGAAACCTTATAAGTGTGATGATTGTGGTGCTTCTTTTACTGAAGGTGGCAGTCTGAAGGGTCACAAGAGAACACATACAGGAGAGAATCCTTACAAGTGTGATGATTGCAGTGCTTCTTTTAAGACAGCTAGCAATCTTACGGTCCACAAGAGAACACATACAGGAGAGAAGCCTTACAAGTGTGATGATTGCAGTGCTTCTTTTGCTAATAGTGCCAATTTGATGGCTCACAAGAGAATACATACAAGGGAGAAACCTTACAAGTGTGATGTTTGTGGTGCTTCTTTTACTAAAGCTTACAATCTGAAGAGTCATAAGAGAACACATACAAGAGAGAAACCTTACAAGTGTGATGATTAAGGTGCTTCTTTTGCTGAAACTGAAAGTTTGATGAAACATAAGCGGACACATACAGGAGAGAAACCTTACAAGTGTGATGATTCTGGTGCTGCTTTTTGCATATGCTCACACTCTGATGAACCATAAGATAACACATACAAGAGAGAAACATTACAAATGTGATGGTTGTGGTTCTTCTTTTAGGAATGCTAGCAATATGAAGAAGCCCAAGAGAACACATCCAATAGAGAAACCATTAAAGTGTGAAGATTGTGGTGTATAACAGAGTGACTATTATAGGATGACAAGGTAGAGCTTGGACATAGAATTAAAATGACGAATTGAGAGAAATTTAGTCAAACTAGGAGTTGAAGATTTGAAGCCATCAGGGAAAGACATGTTCTAACATCACAGAGACAGAGAATCCATCTGGACAGAAGATTAAGAATTAAAGGATGATACTACATGACTGTAAAGACAGTGTGAATCTGCAGTCAGTATTGGGAATTCAGTATATAAGGGAAAGAAAGCCGATTTATAATGAATGTTCGTTAATTAAAAAGACGTATGTGCAGTGGAATGAGAAATGAACTGATGTATTTTCATATGTGCTATTGATACCAATAAACTTTTAATAACCTTGTCAGAACGACTAACCCTGCAGGAGAATAAACGAAGATGTTGAAGAAATGTGCTGGATGTTCTTGTTGGCCTAAATTATGATGTTGATTCATTTTTATGATGTTATCCGGTGGACACAATGCGAAGTCTAAATTGAACACCAAGTTCAGCCACTAAGGTCACTGGTTGCCTAAGAGGTCCTCGACTACAGCTGGGGTATATTAGGTTAGCGAAGCTGTTGGACTGTGACAGGTGATTCTTTTCTGAAACTCGCAGTCTGAAGAAACATAAGCAAACACATACAGGAGAGAAACCTTACAAATGTGATAATTGTTGTTCTTCTTTTACTCAATCTGCCCATTTTAAGTACCACAAAAGAACACATAACCCAGGAAGTTAACCAGGCCAATAAATGCCAGAAGAAGTCGGATGTGTCGGCCGATAGGTGCATATACTACAGCTCTGCTGTAAACAGGCACAACACATTACATCTAAAACAACAATCCAGATTAATGCAGCAGAAGTAGAAGAAGAAGAAGAAGAAGAAAAAGAAGAAGAAGAAGAAGAAGAAGAAGAAGAAGAAGAAGAAGAAGAAGAAGAAGAAGAAGAAGAAGAAGAAGAAGAAGAAGAAGACATACAGGAGAGAAACCTTACAAGTGTGATGATTGTGGTGCTTCTTTTACTCAAGCTGGCAGTCTGAATAAACATAGGGGAAGGCATCATCTTCATGTGCCCTGCCAGGTGGCATAGACGTTCATGTCTCTCTACAGATCTCAATCTCTGGTGTTCTAATAAACTCTGCTGATATTTCTCCATGTCACTATCTGAGGCCATCTAGCATAAATTCTATTGGCATGCCTCTGCCTTGTTTTCCACTGATCTTTCCAGTTGTAATGCTTGTGTAACAGTGAGGGATTCTAGGTTAGGAGTAAAGAGTTAAGGAATGCTGCACAGCATTCCTTGACTAGGGGGAAAACCATAGTGAACGTGTGTGCACGAATGAAGAAGTGTATCTAGGAACACACACACGTCACTGGTTTGAGACTTGACTTGGGACCAGCGAGAAGAGATGTAAACACCACGAAGGGAGTCTCCATCATATGCGCTGAGATAGAATGTTTCATCAATAAAATACTTTCTAACAACGCGAAGACTGACTTGTCTGATGCTATATGATCACGACCATCACCTGAGTGTAGCTCTGTAACACCAGGTTGATTTGGTGCCTTTGACCTTACGAAACATGGGAAGTCGCGGATAGAGAATACCGCCATAGTTATGTCTGGCATGTCAGGAGAAGTAATTATTCTGAAAAACAACAGATGAAAGCCGACTGTTGGTAGCTGTACTGGGTTTGCACTAGATTCCTGATTGAGAAGGAGATCAAATTTCAAGGTCAGCGCTAAAGAAAAGGTTTGATTGATCCTTATTTTTTTGAAAGACTGTTGTTATTGCGTAATTATGAAGTTAGTTGGAGAACTGAACAACGCAAAATGAGATCAAGTAATGCCGTTCTGCATCAAAAATCAGTATAAAGTATGAGTTTTAACCCGTGGGATTGTTGAAGGTGAACTCAAGGTTATGGTACAAGGTCCATAATTAGGTAATCAAGGTCTGCAATATTTTATACAGTCACTTCAAGTAAAAGAAAGCAACTTGTCTCAACTCGGGGTTTGAATCAAGTAATTTTAAACTGACCATGGCGAGAGTTCCACATGAAAATGAGAGACTAGATAGCGTCAGCTTTAAGTTCAATTGTTGCTGACTGAATTACGTTTGATATATATGAAAATCACAGATTGCTGCTGGAAAGTGAGTTTTTTTTGTGCTGAAGTCGTGAGCAGTTGTCGGTTGCGTGAAGGTGACCTTGCTTGAGGAAAGGAAAGTCCAACGCATACAGTTAATCGAGCAGGTAATCAAAGTCTTGTTGCGAGCCTGATATCGAGAGTGAGCAACGTCAGGAAATATTTGGAAAGATTTGAATTCGACTTCGATTAAATTAGGAAGGAAAAACATAATACGTGCGCCGATCTTTTGTCTAGAATCCCGTACCCACAGTCATCAGGAAACACGGAAGATGAAGTTGAACCAGAGGTAGATGATCGAAACTGGCAAGTAAATATATTAGATTCTGCCATAATAAATAGGGAAGAATTTGAGAGTTTACCATCAGAGCAAGAGTCGGAAGCTAGAACAGAAGACCCACATTTAGAACAGTTTGATATGAAAACAGAACAAGAATTAGATCCAAAAGTAGTACAGATAAAAAAGAAATTGAAAGAAACAGGGGAAAATAGTTTTAAAAGAAAGTTTGTTGAGTTACAAGAAGACAATCAATTGTATTATATCAGTGAAAAAGGTGAAGGAGTAAGAAAATATATTCCGAAACATTTAGAACAAGAAGTCTTAAAGGCATACCACGATAATAATGGGCATTTTGGACGAGATAAGTTAGTGAAGGCTATTAGCAGTAAATATTATTGGCCGAATTTATTCAAAAGCGTATATGAATATGTTGAAGCATGTGAAAAGTGTAGGTTAAGAAACATGAAGATAATTAAATGTCCTTTACAAGATACCGATATTCCTCAATTTCCAATGCAGAAAGTAAGTTTAGATATTTCAGGTCCTCATCCAAAAACATTATCGGGAAATGTATACTTACTACATATAGTTGATTCATATAGTCTTTGGCCAGAAGTATATCCAATTCCAGACAAGAGTGCTGATTCAGTTATAAATATGCTTTTACAAGAATTTATACCAAGGTTTGGGTGTCCACAAATAATACTTACAGACAATGGGAAAGAGTTTGTAAATAAAAAGTTTGAGAAATTGGTAAAAGATTGGAATATAAAACACATTAAGACTTCATATTACAGACCAACTTCCAATGCCAAAAATGAGAGACAACACAGAACACTATACAATATTCTAGCGAAAAATGTAGAAGAACACGATATGGATTGGGATCTTTATTTGGGGATAGCATTAGCGGCGATACGTACACACGAAAATGAAGGAACAGGTTTCTCACCATTTTACTTAGTACATGGAAGAGAACCAATATTGCCAATTGATAATTTATTAAAAACCTAGGAGAAAATATTTGGGGGAAGATTTTCAAGAAACAAGGTTGCAAGAGATGCATAAAGCACATGTACGTTTAAGAAATAATATAATTAAGGCTAGAGAAAGACAGAAGAAATACGCAAATAAAAATGCACACTTACAAGAGTTTAACGTAGGTGATAGGGTATATTATAAAAAAACATAGAAAAAACTCTAAGTTTGATGCTCATTGGGTCCCGGGATACTATATTTTAGAAAAAAAAGGTCCAGTGTCGTACACTATAAAGAATCAAATTTCAGGGCATGTTGCACGTTCACATGTAGAACACTTAAGGAGGGATAATGAGGAAAGGAATGCAGAGAATAATAATAATAATTATTGTTCCGAAGAAATATTGTCGGGTGGACAGATTGTCAAACAATCGGTATATCCAAGACCTATAGAGAATGGAAAACAAGTAACAACAGCATCTAATACAGCTGAACAAGAAGAAACGATACCAAAAACAGTCATGACAGAGGAAAATAACGTGTATGACGATTATATGAGTGAAGAGTTAGTTAGGGAAAATATTGAACCTCCATTTATGAATACAAGACAGGCAGTAAAAAGAAAGTTGGATAGACAGAAAGAAAAAGAAATTAAGAGGCAAAGGAAACTTAGAGAGAATTCTTCGAGTGAGGAAGAGATGCCACTATTGGAAAATTTGTTGAGACGGCAAGACAGGAAAATTAGATTGGATTTAGAAAGGAAGAGATTAGCGGATGCTAGTAATGGATATACAGATGGGGAACAAGAGATGGATGAAAAGTCAGAAACTGATGAAGAAGCTGATATGAAAGAAGATAGCTCTCCTCGAGGGGATAGCGACATTGATGTAGATATTGCAATTATAGAAAAAAATTTGAGATTATTAAAGAAATGGAGAAGTGATAGATGAAAAGAGTGATATAAGGTTCTGCAGATAGCAGATAGAAGAAGAAGTTGGACACGATATTTTTGTGTTTACAAAGGTACTTGATGGAGTTTTTCTAAAGCGGAAAATTATTATTGGGTACTTGAATATGGTCTTGAAATTTATAATGTATGTGTACATTGATTAATGTGGGGGGATAAATATGATGAGGGGGATTGAAATGTTTTGCTCAATTGTTGGGACTTCAATTGTGTTTTATGAAATGTGAAAAATAAGTTAACTTAGATGGTTATTTTTACGATGTTTTGGGGTTTGATTGAGTTACCCTAAGTGTGTTTAAAATGATTATTACTTTGAAGTTCAGTTAGAAGATGAATTAAAGTAGTGTTTAGTGAACTGACTCTATATGTATATGGAGGGGTAGGTTATTATTACATGTGGGGTATGCATTGTATATACACGGTTTATAATAGGAGCTGGATTGAACAGCGTTTAATGGGAGAATATGGGGGGAATGCCAGGTTGAGTTTTGGCATTTAAATAACTGCATATTGGAAGAAGAAGACTGTACTTAACAGTATAATAATAGTTAGGAAGTTTTTTGTTGTTGAAGGAATGGTAAACGGGAAATTGATGATCGGAATAATACAAAGGCTAGCAGTTTTGGATTAACATATTTTTTTGATAAGAACAATTATTATTGACGGAAACTGAAGATAAATTTTGAAACTTTATTTTTTGATAAGTTTTGAGAATGTATGGGAAGAGAAAGGTGATTACTTCTTACTTTCTTACTTTTCCTTACTTTTATTTATTTCAGGTGCGCACCTACACAAATCTAACTAGCTATTTTTTTCTGTCTATCCTAGAATACTGAGAGTGTGAGAATGTGAATAAGGGGGAAATAAAGGATAAGGCGAATGTCTTCAGTTTTGTCAATCATAATTTAGATGGACATTTTAAAGTTAAAAGCGGTTTGCTTATGGAGACTTTTGTATTGTGGGGAATTTTATGGAGAGTTTTGTAGAAAGTTTTCTAGAGAACTTTCTCACGAGTTTTGTAGAGAATTTCGATATTATTATCTCTGGTTAGCAATTGGCTATGAGGAGATAGGAGAATTGAGTTAGGAATTATATGGAATTGTTGTTATTGTAGAATAGAGGAGTAAAGTTAACTAATTAAAGGTTGGGGTTGAGATTTTTTCAAGGAAAAATTCTCTTTGAAGAAGGGGAGGTATTGTAACAGTGAGGGATTCTAGGTTAGGAGTAAAGAGTTAAGGAATGCTGCGCATTCCTTGACTAGGGGGGAAACCATAGTGAACGTGTGTACACGAATGAAGAAGTGTATCTAGGAACACACACACGTCACTGGTTTGAGACTTGACTTGGGACCAGCGAGAAGAGATGTAAACACCACGAAGGGAGTCTCCATCATATGCGCTGAGATAGAATGTTTCATCAATAAAATACTTTCTAACAACGCGAAGACTGACTTGTCTGATGCTATATGATCACGACCATCACCTGAGTGTAGCTCTGTAACACTTGCCTCTCTTTTCTTCATAATACTAATTGTATTTGTTCTTCATAGGGTGGCCTGGCATCCCGAGGAACTTTTCTTTGGATATTATTGCATTATGTATCTCTTCTCTCGGTCAGTGTTTGTGTCATACCCATATTTTCCATTTCAACTATAGGGATTGATCTCATCACTCCTGTGATAAAAGTATTTGATTTTGCACCCTGTCTAGCTCTTGTAAGAGTGGTTTTTTTTTAGGTGCTGAAAACCATGCAGCTGACCCGTATTCCAGGTGTGGTCTTTGCTCTGTTGATTAACTTTGCTAAGTATTTTCCCACTGGCTCCCCACTTAGTTCCACTTAGTTTTCTCGGGATGGTTATTTTCTTTCTGGCTTTTGCTGTTGCTTTGTTGAGCTTTCTCCATGTCAGCCTGTCATCAAATGTTACTCCAAGGTATGTTGGTTCTTTATCTTCTCTTAGAGGTATTCCATTTATTTGGATGATGCCTGCCTTTCGTTTCAGAGAGAGGGTAAATAGGGTGGTGCTGCACTTCTAATTGTTTATGCTACCTGTACTCGGACCCTTCTGTTGTGCATATATGCTTTCCCCAATTTAACCATTCTTCAATTCACTGTATAGTTTCTCAGTTTCTTCATCAAACCTTTTTTCCAGACTTTGTCAAAATCTTTCTTTAGATCTATCCATGCATCCTCAATTTCTTGTCAGAAGTAGATTATCTGATCTTTCATAGAATAGCATTGTCTAAAGCTCAACCTTTTTTGGCCCGTGCACCTCCCATCACCATATTTTCAGAACGCCATCCCCCCCCCCTCCTTTCATATTTCCTATCTAAAAATCCTCCCACCCCTACACAGTATACATAAAAATGGAAGGTAAATTTAATAGCATATACTAAAACATGTCTAGACATCCACATAAAACATGATTTGTGGGTCTACTTACTTTATAAAATGAATGTTAGGATGAGACATACATAATTGTAAAGTATGAAGGGAAAAACAATATCAAGTAATCGGTTCTTGTATTAACGTGATCTTGAAATGGTTTTCATCCCCCCCCCCCCCCCCCCTGGAAACCCTAAAATTCCCCCCCCCCTGGGGGGGGGGGGAATTCCCCACAGATTGAGAACCACTGGTCTGAAAGACTGCATGTTGTGGCATAAGAATGTCTTAACTTTCAATGTACCACTGCAGTCTGCGATTGATGATGTGCTCCATTATTTTGCAGAGACAACTGGTAATAGCTAATTGGTCTGTAGCTGGAGGAACTGGACCTATCTTTTCCTGATTTTAAGAGAGATATGATTGCTTCTTTCCAGGCTTGTGGAACGCTGCCTAAGGTCCAGCAGTTATTGAAGATCAGCTTTATTTTGGCCATTGTTTTTAGGTTTTTAATCATTTCATTGGGAATGTCTTTGGCTCTTGGTGACTTTCTCATTTTCAGTTTTGATATTGCTAGCTCCAGTTTGCTGATTGTGATATGTGCCTCCAGCTCCTCACGTACTATTTCAGTCTGTCCTGTATGTTGCCATTTCTCTCAAATCTCTTGTTGTTTCTCTGGGGACTAAGTTTTGATGTTATCTTGTGGAAATTAGTCCTCAAAATTGTCAGCTGCTTGCTTTCCTGTTAAGATGATTCCATCTTTATATAGTGGAATATTTGAGTTTCTCCATGTGCCCTCATCATTAAGTTGTTTTACTATCTTCCACAACATTTGTGTGTCTCTTTCAAAGTTCAGAGACTATTGTTTTCTCCTGCTAGCTTTTCCGTTTAGCCTGCAGCTTGGCCCTTTGAAATTTGGCTTTTGCATGTTGGTGTTTATTGTGGTGCTCTTGGCTGGGTTTGGTCTCTACTTTCTTTCTACACCATTATGCAACTGTTCCAGTTCACTACTCCAGTAGGGTTTATATTGTTTACGAGCTCCTTTTGGTACTGTTTCTCGTACTGCCTGTAGTATGCATTTCCCAAAACTCTTCAACTACTTTATTTATGACTTTATCTGTGTTCAGATTTCTAACTAGGATGCTAATGTGATGCTTGTGCATTGCCCAGTCCGCTTTCTTGTAACTCCACCTCGAGTTAACTTTCGAGTAACTCCACTTACAAGCTCACTGTCTATAGTTAGAAAGACTGGCCGATGGTTACTGCCACCAAGTTGTCTCCCAACAATCGTGTAATGTTCCACTCCAGATCTGGTGAATGGAAAGCCAGGTCAGCTGTAGTTGTAGTGTGCCTTGATCCTGAGTATAAGGTATGTGGGTCAGACGGCGTTTGTTGAAATCGCCAGATCACAATCATTTTTTTCCTTTTAATGGACTGTGTCCAATGTTTCTTCTTCTGCGTTCATCCAGAATTTTTTTCTTCAGGATGTGACTGCGTTGTAGCCTGTTTACAGCAGAGCTGCTGTTCTTGCGCCGTTAGGCCAACACATCCGACTTCTGCTGGAATTTGTTGACCAGGTTAACCTTCCCGGGGGTGTCCAATGTTTGTGGGTGGTCACTTGGACAGTAGTAATTGATCAGACATAGATATGTATTGTTTTAAGTTGAAGAGTCTGATACTCGGCTACTTCCATGTAAACTTTAATTTGGGAGCCGTGCTGTTCCTTACAAGGTCAGTATTATTTTCAGTCTTTGGTATGGCAGGATACTCTATCTCGATAAGTCTCTCTGAACTGCAGAGGATACTCCACTCCCATTGAGTGTCCATGTTCAAATTCTGTTGCTACGGCCATTGCTATCAAATGTGCTGTCTCGGTGGTGGGTCTCTCATTGTACTTTCGTAACAGGTTGAGATGAAAGATGTTCTCTTTCCCCTTTATAGAGATGTTGTAGTTTGTTATGGAAATTTTCTCCTTTACTACATAAGGTCTTTTCCAATCCAATCTGCAACTTGTTTTGACTTGTGGGAAGAAGTAATAGTACTTTTTCTCCCACCTCTAACTCTTGATCTTTTGCTTTCTTGTTGAAATTTTGGCCATTCTATACCATGCTTATCGTAGATTGGTTGCAGCTAATTTCCATCTAAGTTGAATTCATTGTTTTATCTCTTTCCACATATGCAGATGCAGTCACAACAGTCTCATCAACTGAATCATCAGTCCATGTCCGAAGTAAAGCTGCCAGTGGTCCCTTGATTGAATGACCTAAACAAGAATGTTGTCGGTGCAATTCCCGTAGATATGTGTGGTACTTCTCGGTATGCAAAAATTGCTGCTGGAATGTATGTATCCCACACCTCTGGTATTTCTTGAGGTAGTTTCTTCAAGATTGTTATTAAGGTCCCATTAAGTATTTCCACAGGCTCTGTTTGTAGCAGGGTGATATGGAGAAGTACATATCAGCCTAGACTAGAATAGTCTGAAGACTTAATCCATTAACTTTCATCTGAACTGTGATCCGTTGTCAGTCGGGATCCTGATTAAAAATCCTAATCTGGTAAATATACCAAGTAGAGCTTCTGCTACATGAATGGAATCACTCGATGGCATCAGCACAGCTTCGAGCATGTGTCCACAAGTGTAAGTATAAATTGATTCCTTCTCTTTGTCTGGGTGAGAGGTCCGACAATGTCTACAGCCACTTGCTCAAATGGTGTGCCAGTGATGGGCATTTTCCCTAATGTCGCTGGTGGTATCCAGTGCTTTGGGGCTACTCTCTGACATTCTGGGTATGATTTTATATATCGTTGAATTTCCGCGTTCAATCTCGGCCAGTAGTAGTGGGTTGAGATTCGTTGCATTGATTCCCATATATCCGCTAAACGGCATCCTACATCAGATCTCTAGGATTTGTGTTCTGTAAGTAGTTGGTACAATGAGTTGCGAGTACTCCTGTCCTAACTTTACTGCCTTCCGGTGAAGAATTCCATTCTTCATGAAAACATCACCTTTCCTAGGAGGTTATGTGATTTTGGCAACTTACAAAAGCAAGTTCCAAGTGAACTATCTGTTGCTTGGGCTTGTTTTAAATCCTCTGGTTAAAGATTTGCTAGTGTTGTTGTCGTTGTAGTTGTCTTAGTCTGTTGGCGTGTAGTCACAGCTGATATTATCATTGGCTGTACTGGTTCTTCTAAGAAGACGTAGCGACATCCTAGCATAACAGGGTAGATTGGGTCTTCCATGACCGCTGCTCTGATTTCTCCTATAACATAGCATGAGGTTATGCTGACCTTGGCAACAGGTAGTGTCATAGGCATGAAACTTCAGAAATCCCTGTATTTTGATGGTTTCATCTGTAACTTGCTCTGGGTTTACCAGTGAGGATTGTACAACTGCGTCGAAAAATGTATCACAGAGGCATTGCACTGTCCATCCGTTCATGTTGACTTCTTCTTCTTCTGTGTTTATCTGGAGTGTTTTTTTTTTGGATTTGTATTGCGTTGTGCCTGTTTACAGCAGAGCTGCATTCTTGTGCCGTTAGGTCGACACATTCAACTTCTGCGGGCATTTGTTTACTGGGTTAACCTTCCCGGAGACATATTCTATAACTGGTAATTTTGAGTTGGTGTTCCGATGCATCTCCTTATTGGAACGAGAATTTCGGTTCACTCTCAATGCTTTTGGTGGTACCATAAGCCTGTGGTAAGAAGTTGAGGTTTCTTTCTGCAATCCTTTGTGTTGTATTAGTTTTACATTGGTTGCAGCACGCCTTCTTTTCCCATTTCACCTGCTGGTTCTGTGTTGTAGTGGTCTTATTTAATCCATTAGATCCACTTGATTTGCTGGATTTCGGTCATACCTTATCTTTGGTCTTCTGAGGGAACTCACGAGGACTGTTGGTAGTTCATTGATAACCTCCCGCCTCTTTCTGTAACGTTTCATATCTCTCTGGAAAAGTAATGATATATTCCAATCTCACAGGTCCATTCTGTGTTAGAGATGCTCTCATGTCCTGAGACATTTCCCCTTTAAGTTGATCTATTAGAAACATTTCTTGTAGATCTGGATACATTTCTTCAAATCTAGGCATGGTACTCCATTTGTTTAGGTGGGATTTCAATCATTCTACATATTGAGAAAAGCTCTCTCCGGCTTCCTTCCGAGCAGTCCTGAACTTTTTCTTGTAATTCTCTCCATCTATTTCAAATCTAGCTTATAAAGCTATCTTCAGTATTTCATAATTGTCCAACTCCTCTGTGCGTTTCCCAGAGAATACTTCATAAGTGGTTCCTCAAAGTCCTTGTGACAATTTAACTGCCCATTTTGTCTCCTCCAATCCACACATCACAAACATCCTCACGAATCTTGACAAGTAATTTTCAATTCTATCTGCTTGTTCATTTAAGGGATCTAGCGGAAAAGACATGGCGTTGACTTGCACTGAAGCTGCTTCACTCTGTTGTTTAGCTGAAGATCTACTTTGATCTGTTGAAGGGAATTGGTGGTTCATGATTTCCAGTCGTCGTAACTCTGTTTAATTGTCCAGCTTCCTCATTTCCAGCTTCCGGTAAAATTGCGACGTGATGCGTTTATTCTTGGGAGACGCTGATTCGGTGTTTTCTTGTGGATTATGTGGTGTTATTTCGTATTCTTTTATTGGAAATGTTCAAAAGAAGCCACGGAAGGCAGGTGGTGGATGAAACTTTGAGGGCAGCTGACAGCTATTTGTTGTTTATGGTCTCAAGTTTCGCGAAGACAGGCAGACGATCTCGTTCACGGCACAATAGCTGGCATCACTGAACAGTATGGCCACTGCCCAGGAATTAAAACAACGGCAAACTACCTTCTTTAAAAATTCCTAGTTCATTATGATTCGCCTCAAGACATATCATCACAAGACAAGGACAGAGACATTAAAATTAGCAACAAGGAATGTTAGGACATTAAACGACGACAAAATGGAAGAAGAAGAAGAAGAAGAAGAAGAAGAAGAAGAAGAAGAAGAAGAAGAAGAAGAAGAAATAACAAAAATAACCATGGAAAATATGAAGAGATTCACAGGAAAAATTAGGAAACTGAGCAAATGGGCAATAGAGGCATGGCTTGAGGTAAGTTGAAAGGAAATTGAAAACCAATGCAACACTCTGGATACCAAATTATGGCACAAAAGAATTAGTGACATCACACAAAAGAACACACACACACACACATCAATGGGTTGCCTAAAAGCCAAAGAATGCAAAATCATTATAAGAAAAAGACGAGATTTTTACATTGATATTATTCATTATGTGAACGAACTTTATGATGACACAAGTGGATAATAGTATGTCATTCGGAATAATAATGAAGGAACATCAATTATGAAGTCACTAGTTAGAATGCTCTTAACCATATGGAAACTGGCAAGAAACTGCTCAGATAACACCACAACATAAATGATCAATGCTTTAGAAGAATATGGAATAGATTAAGTCATCAGACTGCTGAACACAATATATGATCATGGAGATATAAATCCTGAATTATGTAATTCTATATTTATTGCAGTCCTAAAGAAATCAGAAGCATTGTAATGTGATCAACATCGAACAATTAATGTAATGAACCACATCACGAAGATTTTGCTAAGAATCATCATGCAGGTAGGACAAAAATACATCCTGAAATAGAAGAAGAAACATGTGGATTCGTAGAAGGCAAGGTAAAGTAAATGCTGGGCATATACTGAGATCATTAAATGAACATTCTATAGAAGTAAATAAAGACCTACATCGTTGCTTTATTGATTACATAATAGCATTAGATAAAATGAGACAATTCAACTTGATGAAGATGCATGGAGATCTATAAATTGATGGACAAAACCTTAGACTTGTTAAAAAAATATGTATGGAAACAACAAGCTGCCATAACGATTCTTCTTCTTCTGCGTTCATCCAGTGTGTTTTTTCTTTTGAACGTAATTATTTTGTACCTATTTCTAGCAGAGCTGCGATACCTTGCCTAGTACATCAACAGCAGCATGAAAATGATGGTGTTGACTGCAACGTCCCGTAAGGGATACGCAGCAAAAACAAATGATCATACTGGTTGAACAAAATATCTATAAGCAAAACCGATAATAAAATAAACATTACACATTAATATTTATACCAATCATTTATTTCATTTCATTAATACTGTTTTCACAGTTAAGACAATATATGTGAAAGTGAATTCAAGACAATAGACATCTGTAATAATATAACCAATTAAATGTCTTGTTCAAACTACCAATAAAACATAAATTCTAAAGAATTTCTCTAATGAATTTCACCAGAATTATCATCAGTATGACATTGTGTAAGAACTGAAGTAATATAGAGACAAAATACTCATCAAAATTACTCTGATATTTACAATAAAGTTTGAGATTTTGTTAGTTAGTTAGTTAGTTGAAAGATCATCCTCATTGCACATCGAACCATTCAGTCCATAAGTGCTCGGATCCTCTCCTCAGCAAATCCTGCAGCGTGTAGCGGCTAACGACACCAGTTCTGTGTTGGTTTATCAATCTTCTTTGGCTTCCTGCGTAGTGTTCTTGTTTGGCCACCCCTCTTTTAATTTGCTGTTCTCGCAGTCTGGCCATGGTTGTAGATTCACAATCATTATTTGGTTCACGCAAAAGTCTTACTTCTCGTAGAGCATTCAGAATGTCAGCCTGGTCCATGACGCGTCCGCCCTCCACTGTAGCCTCACCTGCGAGCTTGTCAGCCCGCTCATTTCCTTGTACTCCCGCATGCCCTGGCACGAAGATGAAACTAATCTTTGCCAGCCGAGACCGCTCCAGAGGCAGCAACCATTCTCTTTGGATCGACCCCTCCTCTATCCTCTTGATCATGTTCATTGAGTCGCTAAGGAAACATGCCCCAGTGAATGTCTGTGTCTCGAGCCATGTTATTGCTTTACTTACTGCCATGACTTCCATAGTCAGGCTACTTGTGGTTTCAGTGAAAGCACCAGAGTCCTCCTTCACAATTCTCCCTCCGGCCTGAGCCGTAAAGGCCCATGAGCTTCTCACATGTCAGACGACTGACCCATCTGTGTAGATGACAGCATCACCGTCTAGCGAATTCTCGAAAATCAACGCTTGTACTTCAGCCTCCACAGCAGCCGGATTTTCTTGTCTGCATTTTCTATCTAGTTGGATGCAAACTGAAAAGGATGTGCAGAAATCTGTTGGCATTTGTACCCACTCCTCGCCAGGTTCTAAGTTCTCAAGTGAACACACCTGTTGAAGAATGTCTTCGGCTTGACCCATCCACAACCGTCCTCTTTTTAACCTGCTGCCCTTCACCTTCATAATTTGCAGTGGATGTTGTGTGTTTGCGTTAACTCTGAGGTAGGCGCGTGCTCTGCAAACTTGTATTCTCTCTTCAATGGTTGGAAAATCAAGAAGGTAGCGCATCGCCCTGCATGCTGTATCTCTTGTACATCCAAGAATAATGCGCATAGCTTCATTCTGTATCCTTTCCATCCTTTCTATCTGCTTACAGCTGAGAGTCAGGATTGCCATTGCATGGTTTGAGATTTTATAACAACACAATGATTTTCGTCTTGCATTCTTGAATATCAACATGAATGTTAATCTGAATATGTCTGACATGTGTCAGATTTATATTTATGTATATCTGGTAGAGGCTGATGAAGAAAGTAGGAGAGCTGTTGAAGCATAGCTATATTTACTTGTTTCATTCTCATCATCATCTCATCTTGTTCCTCTTATACCTTGCGGTATCAAGGTGAAGCATAAACAGAGCAAGAGTGCCTGTTTATGAGCCTCATATATCAAGATTCCCATGGACGTGTCTGTGCTTGGTACCCACTCCTCCCACACATATCCATTAGTTTTTGCAAACTATTATGAATGATATCAATCAGCATTACACTTCAATGCAAGGCCACCATGCTGCCTATACATTGTGTCCTGACATGTTAATGTCGGCCAAATGCATTCTTGATGGCACCAATATACAGGGCAGCTCTGTGGGTTATGGTCAGCGGGCATTATGTCCATATTAGCAATGTTTAACCTGTTGAAGACGTGATACCTGAGTTGAGTGTAGACCATGTGAAGTCTCAAGATTATTACTTGTTCTTTCTGCGAAGATCATGGTATGGGTTGTTGTCATGATGTCTTGGATAACTTGTCCATCTGTTTTGTCTTTCTAGATCTGAACTACTGTAGATGATGCTCCACAAATATCACACATGTATCACAACTCTCCAGTATGTATTCTCCTATGTTGTATTAGATTTCTATTATAAGCAAATGAAGCCCCACAAACATCATCATCAAGTGTCCCTGCCAGCTGGTGTAGGCGTTTGTGTCTCTCCACAGATCTCGGTCTTTGGTGTTCTGGATCAACACTACCGATGATATTTCTCCATGCCACCGTCTCAGTTCATCCAGCATAATTTCTCTTGATCGACCTCTGTCTCTATTCCCCTTGAGCTTTCCAGTTGCCACGATGTTCTCCAATGTCTCTCTTCTCACCATATGACCAAAGAAAGCTGTTAGTCTCTTTCTTATTGTTCTAGTTTTCTTTAGCCTCTTTCTGGCAATCGTTGTTAGTTACTCTGGCAGACCAAGGAATTCACAACATTTGTCTCAGGAACCTAATTTGTTCATTTACATTCCAAAATTCACTGATACACAGTAAAATAGGTTCTATTCCATGGTTCACTGTCATACAGCAAAAAAGGATTTATATAGCACTGCAACACCCTCTTATATTAAATTACAGTGATTTATTGCATAAGATACTTTTCATTTTCTGAAATGCAGCTTCTGCTTGCCCTATTCTGTTTTTAAAGAAAATTGTGTGCAATAAGTCAAAGTCCTTGAAAGTTAGAAAGAGTTCTTGCACGTTACACAGAACCAGTTTTAAAACATGGCTGCGAATCCTGGACAATTAGTAAACAGAAGAAAAAATCCCTGGAAGCCTTGGAGATGTGGTTTTATAGAAGAATGCTGTAAATTAAGTGGACAGCCAAAATGAGCAATCTGGATGTTTTACGGGCAGTGAGTCGCAAAGACAGCTTATCACAAACATCAGAAAGAGGCAGTCATCATTTTTTTGCCACGTTATGAGAAGACAAAAACTGGAACATTTGCGGAAAGAGAGATAGAGGAAGACAGCGTGAGAAGATTCTTTTGTCTTGTTACATGAGCATGGAAGGGAGTAAACACAAAAACTGATCCGTGATGTCAGAGATTGTAATTTGTGGATTGGCATAATCGCCCACGCCAGCCGGCAAGGTACTGGATGATGATGATGTTTACCTTCCATCTGATGTTATAAATGCTGCTGAGGCAGACCAAGAGAAATGATGCTGGATGGATTGAGACAGTGGCATGGAGGTATATCATCAGCAGAGTTGATCCAGAACACCAAAGACTAACATCTGTGCAGGCAGGGCACTTGATGATGATGAGGAGGCATTTAAATTATCTACTTGGTTAAGAATTGTTCCTTCTATTTCAATTTAACATGTTGGTGTCACCTTTTTCTTTGATATCATTGTTATTGATTTCTTTATATTCAAGGAGTCCTTTCTTTGCACTCTGTTACTACAATGTCCAACATTTGTTGTAGATCTTTTGCATTATCTGCCGCCAATACTGTGTCATCTGCAAAGCATATATTGTTTATATTATAACCTCCATTTTGTATTTCTGGCTTCTCTTTGATCTCTCTCATTATTACTTCGCTATAGAGGGAGAAGATATCCAGTGACAAAAGACATCCCTGTCGTACTCATTGCTTTATTTGTTCATAATTACCCTCTTTACTTCCCATTTTAATTGCTGCTACTTGGTTCCAGTAAATATTCAATATTATTCTGACATTTTCCAACATTTTAAACAGTTCATCATGTTTTACTTTATCAAATCACTTGGTATATATGGAGCACACATATATGTTTTTCTGTGTCTCTAGTGATATTTCTATCAGTGTTTGTAATGGATATATAGCAATGTTTGTACCCTTTCCTTCCACAAATCCATACAGTTCTTCACTACTTTCCATTTTTATTTTCTTTCTTGTTCTTCTCATTATAATTCTGAGTAGAAGCTAAGTGACATGGTTTATGAGGTTAGTTGTACAAAAATCTTTGCATTTAATTATTCCCGTCTTTTTTGGTATAGCTATAAATACAGATTTAAGCAAAATACTCAGTAAATATCCACTGCTGTAAATACCATTCAACATGTTGATTAATATATCTACTCCAAATTCTCCCAGTACTTCTAATTCTTCTATTGTGATTCCATCTGGCCCAGTTGCTTTTTTCCTTTGTTTGATAACGTCAGTTACTTCTTTTGTTTTTTAGAATAGGTGGACCTTCTAAGATACTGTCTTCTGTTGATTCTTCTCTTTCTCCATCATATAATTATCTTATATACTCATTCAACTTCTTCACTATAGCACCTTCCTCCAATAATATCTTTCCTGTTTTTTATTTCAAACACCATGCATTTACACTTGCTTTTCTTCTTGTGAGCTCACTGATTTGTCTGTGCATATTTGTTGTATCTTTACTAGAATTTAATGAAATTTCAAACCGAACTCAATCGCTTAAGTACTTGGTGTGATGAAGCTGGGGCAATGGTCAACCCAACAAAGGCAACAGTGACTTGGTTCTCGTTGAATAATCATATTGTCAACACTCCAACACCAACTGTAATGCTGTGTTCAGAGACAGTGGAAAGAACGCAGGCAATGAATTACCTGGGGATACGGTTTGATCGAAGCCTTGCTTATAATGTGCACATAGACCAGGTGATAATAAAGGCCAAGCGGGGTTTGGCAGCAATGCGGGTGATGGCGGCAGCAAACTGTGAGCAGCGCCATCTATGTCTTCTGTACGAGGGGCTGGTCATGTCTGTTTTGGAGTATGCAATGGCAATCCTGACTCTCAGCCATAAGCAGATAGAAAGGATGGAAAGGATACAGAATGAAGCTATGCGCATTATTCTTGGATGTACAAGAGATACAGCATGCAGGGCGATGCGCTACCTTCTTGATTTTCCAACCATTGAAGAGAGAATACAAGGTTGCAGGGCACGCGCCTACCTCAGAATTAACGCAAACACACAACATCCACTGCATAGTGAAATTAGGAAGGTGAAGGGCAGCAGGTTAAAAAGAGGAAGGTCGTGGATGGGTCAAGCCGAAGACATTCTTCAACAGGTGTGTTCACTTGAGGACTTAGAACCTGGCGAGGAGTGGGTGCAAGTGCCAACAGACTTCTGCACATCCTTTTCAGTTTGCATCCAACTAGATAGAAAATGCAGACAAGAAAATCCGGCTGCTGTTGAGGCTGAAGTACAAGCGTTGATTTTCGAGAATTCGCTAGACGGTGACGCGGTCATCTACACAGATGGGTCGGTCGTCCGACATGTGAGAAGCTCATGGGCCTTTACAGCTCGGGCCGGAGGGAGAATTGTGAAGGAGGACTCTGGTGCTTTCACTGAAACCACAAGTAGCCTGACCATGGAAGTCATGGCAGTAAGTAAAGCAATAACATGGCTCGAGACACAGACATTCACTAGGGCTTGTTTCCTCAGCGACTCAATGAACATGATCAAGAGGATAGAGGAGGGATCGATCCGAAGAGAATGGTTGCTGCTTCTGGAGCGGTCTCGGCTGGCAAAGATTAGTTTCATCTTCATGCCAGGGCATGCGGGAGTACAAGGAAATGAGCAGGCTGACAAGCTCGCAGGTGAGGCTACGGTGGAGGGTGGACGCGCCATGGACCAGACCGACATCCTGAATGCTCTACGAGAAGTAAGACTTTTGCGAGAACCAAGTGATGACTGTGAATCTACAACAATGGCCAGACTGCGAGAGCAGCAAATTAAAAGAGGGGTGGCCAAACAAGAACACTACACAGGAAGCCAAAGAAGATTGATAAACCAACACAGAACTGGCGTCGTTAGCCGCTACACGTTGCGGGATTTGCTGAGGAGGGGATCCGAGCACTTATGGACTGAATGGTTTGATGTGCAATGAGGATGATCTGTCGACTAACTAACTAACTAACTAACTGTTCTTGAATTTCTTTATCTGCTTTAATAACCTCTTTATTAAGATTCATTTTCTTAGCTACTTTTAGTTTCCTCTCTGCAATCACCAGTATGTGCTCTTTTGTGTCGTTCCAGACTTGAACTAACAGTAAATTATGCACCACACATATCACATTAGTAAGGCTTCTCACCAGTATGTGTTCTAATGTGTTGTTTCAGACTTCATCTATCAGTAAATGATGCTCCACATACATCACATTTGTAAGGCTTCTCACCAGTATGTGTTCTAATGTGTCGTTTTAGATGGGAACGACTAATAAATAATGCTCCACACGCATCACATATGTAAGACTTCTCACCAGTATGTGCTCTAATGTGTCGTTTTAGATGGGAACGACTAGTAAATAATGCTCCGTACACATCACATATGTAAGACGTCTCACCAGTATGTGTTCTTTTGTGCCGTTGCAGATGTGAACGCCCAATAAACATAAACGATGCTCCGCACACATCACATCTGCAAAGCTTTTCACAAGTATGTGTTCTTTTGTGTCGTAGATCTGAACGGCAAGTAAATGATGCTCTGCACACATCACATTTGTAAGGCTTCTCACCAGTATGTGTTCTAATGTGTCATCTTAGACTCAGTATGTGTTCTAATGTGACATCTTAGACTTGATCTATCAGTAAATTATGCTCAACATACATCACATTTGTAAGGCTTCTCAGCAGTATGTGCTCTAATGTGTCGTTTTAGATGGGAACAACTAGTAAATGATGCTCCACACCCATCACATATGTAAGACTTTTCACCAGTATGTGTTATTTTGTGTGCTGTACATCTGAACAACAAGTAAATGATGCTACGCACAAATCACATTTGTAGGGCTTCTCACCAGTATGTGTTCTAATGTGTTTTAGACTTGATCTATCAGAAATTGATATATCACATTAGTAGGGCTTCTCACTAGTATGTGTTCTAATGTGTTCTTTTAGATGTGAAGGACTAGCAAATGATGCTCCACACACATCACACTGTGTAAGCCTTCTTACCAGTATGTGTTCTAATGTGTTGTTTTAGACTTGATCTATCAGTAAATGATGCTCCCCACACATCACATTTGTAAGGCTTCTCACCAGTATGTGTTCTTTTGTGCCGTTCTAGATTTGATCTATCATTAAATGATGCTCCACACATCACATTGGAATGGCTTCTCACCAGTATGTGTTATTTTGTGCCGTAGTAGATGTGAATGCCTAATAAACGATGCTCCACATACATCACATTGGAATGGCTTCTCACCAGTATGTGTTATTTTGTGCCGTTGTAGATCTGAACGGCTAGCAAATGATGCTCCACATACATCACATTTGTAAGGCTTCTCACCTGTATGTGTTCTTTTGTGTCGTTGTAGATTTGATCTATCATTAAATGATGCTCTACACACATTACATTGGAATGGCTTCTCACCAGTATGTGTTATTTTGTGTCGTTGTAGATGTGAACAACAAGCAAATGATGCTCCACATACATCACATTTGTAAGGCTTCTCACCAGTATGTGTTCTTGTGTGTCGTTCTAGATTTGATCTATCATTAAATGATGCTCTACACACATTACATTGGAATGGCTTCTCACCAGTATGTGTTCTTTTGTGCTGTTGTAGACGTGAACAACGAGCAAATGATGCTCTACATACATCACATTTGTAAGGCTTCTCACCAGTATGTATTCTTTTGTGTCGCTGTAGATCTGAACGGCTAGCAAATGATGCTCCACATACATCACATTTGTAAGGCTTCTCACCAGTATGTGTTCTTTTGTGTCGTTGTAGATCTGAACGGCTAGCAAATGATGCTCCACATACATCACATTTGTAAGGCTTCTCACCTGTATGTGTTCTTTTGTGTCGTTGTAGATATGATCTATCATTAAATGATGCTCCACACACATTACATTGGAATGGCTTCTCACCAGTATGTGTTCTTTTGTGCCGTTGTAGACGTGAACAACGAGCAAATGATGCTCCACATACATCACATTTGTAAGGCTTCTCACCAGTATGTGTTCTAATGTGTGTTTTAGACTTGATCTATCAGTAAATGATGCTCCACATACATCACATTTGAATGGCCTCTCACCAGTATGTGTTCTAATGTGTCGTTTTATATTTGAACGACTAGTAAATGATGCATTACACATATCACATTTGTAAGGCTTCTCATCAGTATGTGATCTTGTGTGCTGTTGTAGATGTGAACTAGAAAAAAATGAAGCCACACATACATCACATCTGTATGGTTTCTTTCCAATATGTTTCATTAAATGTCGTATTATATTACATTTATAGGCAAATGAAGCTCCACAATCATCACATTTGTAAGGCTTCTCACCAATGTGTGTTCTAATGTGTCGTTTTATATATGAACGACTAGTAAATGATGCTTTACACATATCACATTTGTAAGGCTTCTCATCAGTATGTAATCTTGTGTGCTGTTGTAGATGTGAACTAGAAGAAAATGAAGCCACACATACATCACATCTGTATGGTTTCTTTCCAATATGTTTCATTAAATGTCGTATTATATTACATTTATAGGCAAATGAAGCTCCACAATCATCACATTTGTAAGGCTTCTCACCAGTGTGTCTTTTTTTGTGTTTTTGAAGATTTGAAAAAAAAAAGTATATGATACTCCACAAACTTCACAATTGTAAAGCTTCTGACCATTATGTATTCTCTTATGTTGTATTAGATTATCATTATTAGCAAATAAATCTCCACAAATATCACACTTGTATGGTTTCTCTCCAGTATGCATACTCTTATTCGTTAGACTCCTACTATTGGAAACTAATGCTCTACACACATGTGAGGCTTCTCAACAGTATATGTTCTTCAAGAGTTGAATTAACAGTAAATGATACATCACATACATGACATTTTCTATTCATAATCAAATGATTTATTGGTAAAGCAGTGCTTACATTCTTTGGAATGTTGATATTATAAGGTGCCGCACTGTCTTGAAAAAATAAAATCACCATTATTTCATATAATTGTGCCAAATAATATAATTTGCTAGCAGTTCCTTATCGTGCAGTGAATAATTAGTAATGTAATATAACAAACATTGTTATACTTGTAAGAAAAGCAAATTATATACCATCATAATTTAACATCAGCATCCGGTTTTATCTCTCCTTTAGTGAATCCAGGAAATATTTACTGGTTTGGTTTCATCTGAGAAACATAAATGACAAAGGATGCTAAATCAGTGTGTTTAAAATGTTACTGAGTCTGAAGACATAAATAAGGATGTTTAGCATGCCAGAATGTCTAAACTATCAAGAACAAGGTAGAAAACATAATTTCCTAAAACATTAAATATACAAGATTGTCAAGGTCTCACATTGGTAAGACAGGGGATGCAACACACGAAAAGGAACAACACACAAAGAAGGGAGACAAGAAACAACGACCCGAACGATTCGAAGACTCAAACGTTCGAGAATAGAAGGGTCGAATTGCCTACTGCGCAATAGACCCAGGCAAAACCCGCCTAAAGCGTGAAAGCATGGTTGCACGAGGCAACCAGCAACCCGTGTCCGCCTCGACACACGTCTAGAGGGCAAGACGGCTACCGGACATTGGTCTGAAAGGAGGGTTTAGCTTCTAGGGACAGAACCTATAGAGAATAGTTTAGAACTGATAGATTGTTTACAATAAATGCTGTGATGTATAAATGATATGATGCTTTGTCGATGTATGTATAATATGTTATGAACGAAGAGTGAAATGACTGTTCGCCAGATCAAACTTATATTAAAAGTAGATTGATAATGTGTGAACTTGGAGTTATGTTAGATCTGTGATCGCCTGTCTGAACCCGAGTCTTCTACCTCTATTTCTGAGACACTGACAGGTTTACTTGGGGGCTCAAGTCTGTTTTGGCAAGCCCAAGACAATTAAAATTAATATATTGACGGTTCTTGGCTTTGCCAAGTAAAAACTATAGTTATACACGACAAAGTTTAGACAAATTATAGCTATTATTCATCTGAAAATCTATTCTATCTGTCCCTTTAGAAGGATAATGTAACAATGCTTATTCTCCAGTAACTATGACAATTGACTTGACATGACAAAACTACGACAAATTACTAATGTTTTCCTCTCCAACAACAGATTGTTCGACGAGAAGATTTGCTATGTAAAATTGTTCTCCTACAGAAGTTGAAATAACTGGAGAACCAATCAGCTATAGTACAGCAAAGACTTCAGTAAATCAGATAAGTCCCATATAGTTCTTACATATTGTATCTCTAAACGATACTCATTTTTCTCATGGAAATTTTGTTATGTGTTGATATATTGTATTCACATGCAAATTTTTTGTCTAAGTAAGATAGACTTGAGTGAGTGCTAGAATTAAATAATTAAGGGACATAACCAAAAGTTGTACATCAAAAATTTTTCTAAGGGAAGTAACTTCTAATAAGTCTATATTACTTAAAATAACAAAATGTCAACACTAGAAAAGTGCATTGAGCTAGGGCTGAAGTTAGGCTATACAGCAGATAAACTAGCCGAATGAAGTCAGAAAACCCATGCAGAAAATCTAATAAAGGAAGAAAAATAATATGAAAGACAGGAACGTGCAGCAGAATGAGAGCAAAAAAAAGCTAGAAATTGAAGCGGCTAACAAAAAGGCAGAAATTGAAGCGGCTAACAAAAAGGCAGAAATTGAAGCTGCTAACAGAAAAATAGAAATGGAAACAGCCGCTGCTAACAAGAAAGCAGAATTAGAGGCAGAAACAAAAAGATTAGAAATTGAAACCAAAAAACTAGAAATCGAAGCAGCGATTAAACAGAAAGAAATTGATTCACAGACACAATTAAAAGTGAAACAATTAGAAATTGACTCAAATATGGAAATTTCAGTTAACACATTAAAGATCAAAGAAGAAGAACAGAAGTATAACAAATATCAAGGGCTGATCAAACCCTTCTGTTCGGGCGATTCGGTCAGTGCATGGTCTGAAAACTTCGAGTGTATCATGGCCTATCACAAAATTCCAAAAACAGAATGGCCGATGATATACATGAGAAACTTAGCATTAGAACCTTTAAAAGTTATTGAAACTATCCCACATGACATGAGAAATGACTACGATTACATCAAACGTAGAATCATGCAACACTTTTCTTTAGACACAGCAGGATACCTACTACAATTCTCAAAACTATGTCCCTAACCTAACCAAACTGTTCATAGATTATGTTTCGACAGTTCAGGATATATTTAATAAATGGATCTCATCAGCCAAAGTTAACAATAGTTTCGAAAAACTAAGAGACCTCATGATAATCAATAAAATCATAACATCTTTACCAACAGCATTCTCAAAATGTTTACAACAGAACGATTGTCAGACAATCGAAGAAGTGGAGAACAAAGGTGCAGCATTCTACACAACAAATCGTGATATTTTCCTACTAAATACTAGTCAAAACGAGGTAGCAACTGTCACAAATACAAACAGGTTTAGACCACCTGAAAATAAATACAAACTAAAACAAAAGTTCACACCTTGCCAGTACTATAAATTGATACACAAACAATATGCTATGTGTGACAAATCGCCGAATTACAAACACCACCTTAAGATGATGGTTGAGAAGCAGAAAATCAAACGAAATAACTTTAGGAGAGCCAGTTAAATATTACTTCTGTAAAAGTTATGGACATTATTCAGCGAGGGACGTAAAATGATGAAGCAAGCTAACGCATTGCTAGTTGCCACCTCCAGTGAGGATGAGTTAGAAAGTGTAAACCAGAATGAAAGTGGAAATGAGAGTGAAAATGAAATTGTGAATGTCCCTAGAAGTCATTGACATCTTTGACTACAATGGTTGTAACACATGTAAAAAGTTTCAGCTAGACACAACCCTGGAGTGCGGCCATACAATACCAATTTCAAATGAAATGGCCAATGCCGCCCTATCATCAAAAGGCAAACTCCAATTTGTAAAAGGGTTTGTGAATAACCAACCATGTAAAGTCATGCATGACAGCAGGATCCGACCCTGGTTGGGGTAAGGAGGACAATAGTTAAAGGCAGTGACTATACAAATGACTATGTAACATGCAGAACATTTGCAGGCACGATTGAAAGATACCCCTTAGCAATGACCGAAATTTGAACACCTTTCAGTGTCAGGACATGTGCTATGTGCCATGTTACACAATCCATGTGCTGATGTAATTGTTGGGAATCTCCCAAACGTAAAACTTGTTCAGAAAAAGAAATCCAAAAATGGGAACAAGAAAATTGCAAAAATGAACTAATCAATAATCCCACGACATCTGAACAAAGTGTCAACACTCCAACTGCCAAAAGTATAAGGGAGACCACCAATGACGAAATTCCAAAAAGAATTATTTGAGGTGTACGACACCTCGGGGCAGTGCAAACTATAAATGACACTAAATTAACAAAACCTCGAACTGAGTGTACTGTTAACCCACAAAATCATAAACCTGCAAGTGTACAACATGTAACAGAAGACGGTGACGCAGTTACTAGATCAGCAACTGAGAAAACCCACAACGACCAACTTAACGAGTCGATAGAAATTGTTTCCCCTCAGTCGACCATCAGTGATTTCAGTCAAGAACAAAAGTTAGATCCATCACTAACGAATTACTTTCGATTGGTAGGACTCAAGCCAAAGGTAACTAAAAATGCATCTTGGTGCTTCAGATTAAACAACAATATCTTAACAAGATTGTACTCTAGAAATTATATGACGTTACAACAGGTGGTGTTCCCAAAAGCACATCGTGATAAAGTGCTACACATAGCCCATGACTCACCATTCGGCGATCATATGGGCTACGAGAAAACAAGAGCCAGAGTCTTAAGCCAGTTTTACTGGCAGAAATTTTGCCAGGATATTAAGAATTATTGCCGATTTGCGAGATCTGCCAAGAATTAGTGAAAAAGGGGAAGCACGCAACAGCAGAGGTGCAAGTAACTAAAACAGCCTCAAGACCATTTCAAATAGTTGCAGTCGACTTGGTGGAACCTCTTAATCACATGTCAAATAGAGGCAATCGTTTTATTTTTACACGCGTTGATCTCTGTTCCCGGTGGCCGGAAGCGAATCCGCTAAAATCAATCTCGTCTAAAGATGTGACTGACGTATTTATACAACTATTTTTCCGTTTTGGCTTCCCCGAAATAATTATATGAGATAGAGGGACACAATTTATTTCGAATGCCACACAAGCAGTAACTAAGTTACTCGGCAACAAGCAGTGTTTTACCAGCCCCTATAGACCTGCCGCAAATGGAGTTTGTGAAAAAATAAATGGGGATCTTAAACACATGCTTGCTAAAGTGACAGCTGAAAATCCAGCTGATTGGGATACACTACTCCCAACAGTGCTGTTCGCTTATAGAGAAGTGCCGCAAGCGAGCACTGGGTTCTCCCCCTTTGAACTAGTATATGGGGCGAACCCGAGAGGACCACTCTCTATTTACAAAGAAATGTTATCAAAACCTGTAGACACCCAAGTACCGGGCTCCACCTACGACATGGTAACCACCACAAGGGATACTATTATGAGATCCTGTATGATTACCAGAACATCTTTACAGGAGAAGGGTTTTACATACAGGCAATATGCCAATAAGGGTGCTAAAACTATTACCTTACAGCCCAACCAAAATGTTTTACTGTTATTGCCAGATAAGAGAGACTTACTCTCCACATCTTGGCAAGGGCCATATAAAGTCAATTAGGAAAATTTCTGAAGTTGACTATGAAATAAGTGTGAGTGGAAAGTTAAAAATCTTTCATATTAACATGTTAAAACCTTATTATTCCAGAACACAAAACGACGTAAGTGACGAGACAGTAGCGACAGTAGTCATCAACCAGACAGACACAGACGACACAGAAATACCTGTCCCGACAACAGACGACGACAACACTCTACAAGACATAAAGATCTCTGACACATTGACAGAACCACAACGACAAGACATAATTTCTCTTCTAAAGGATTACAGGACATCTCTTTCTAACAAACCTGGTAAAACCGACAGAATAGACCACTCTATTATCTTGACAGACTGGACACCTATTAAGTGCAGACCTTACTCCATCCCTCTGCACTATAGGGAAAATATTGACAAGGACATACTCGACTTAGAAAGAAATGGAATAATTCAAAAATCAATTTCAGAATATTCATCACCCATCGTATTGGTCAAGAAAAAAGACCTAACAATCCGGTTATGCATCGATTATCGCAAGATTAACACTATTACAAAAGCAGATGCTGAACCAATACCCAGTTGTGAAGACTTAATCTTGAACATGTCAGAATCAGCCATATTTTCTAAATTAGATTTAACAAAAGGCTACTGGCAGATCCCTATGAATCATGATTCAAGGCATATCACTGCTTTCTCCACACCTTGGATTATACGAGTGGAAATATTTACCTTTTGGGCTTAAAAACGCACCTGCTACCTTTGTTAGGCTGACCAGACTTTTTTTTTACATGGGATTACTAATGTCCAATCCTATATAGACGACAGATTGCATTCATTCTAAAGACATGACAACTCACTTAGACATTCTGAGACAAGTCTTTGACAGAATTAAACTCTTTGGATTAACTGTCAAACCTTCAAAGGTTGAAATAGCTTACAGAGAAATAGACTTTTTAGGTCACAAGATTTCAGAAGGGAAGTTACTAACTGATGACAAAATTGTGTCAAAAATCCTGAACCACAGTGTACCAACGACGAAGAAACAGGTCAGGAGTTTGTTAGGCCTGGTAAATTATTATGCCAAATTTATTCCCAACCTGGCAGAATTTACGTCAATTTTTTTTCAAATTTGTTGACATAAGGTCAACCAAACAAGATTTGTAAGAGTATCAGTTTAGAAGATGCAATTTGTAAGTTGAAATCTATTTTTTTTAAATCCACCCATCCTGAGATTACCAAACATTCATTCACAATTTATATTTAAAAAAGATGCAAGTACTATCGCGATCAGAGGCTGCCTGATGCAGAAGTATGATGGATTAGATCATCCAATTCTTTACGTGAGTCGGAAATTGAAAGCAGCTGAGACAAAATACTCGACAGCAGAACGTGAAGCATTGAGTCTGGTCTATTGTGTTCTAAAATTGCAAAAATTCATACGAGGCGCCCACTTTATAGTTCAGACGGACAATTCGCCATTGCTGGTAGTCAAAGACGGTAAGCCAAAGAACAACAGAGTGGCCTGCTTGTCTCTTATTTTGCAAGATTTTAGTTTTGAAATTCACCACATAAAGGGCACCAATAATGTAATACCTGATATTCTATCAAGACTACCGAATACACCAGCTGAGTAACACCAACCACTCAACCAGTATGCCATATTATCAGCTGTGATATGATTTTATTAGGACGCATAACAGTCAGTGTATCTGTACACTCACCTGAACACTGCAGCCTAGTTACCTACAACAGAACCTACAGTATTATTCATTTTCAAACGAAAGAACTGTGAAAGTTAGATTACTCACTACTGAAACAACCACCAGTAGTTATATACTACAGACTTTAAAACATTGCCTATTACTAATTGTGAATTCACCATCCATTCACATCACCAACTATGGAAGGAAACAAGGCATTGGACATTATTCGTTCTACATGTCATTAGTAATGCGACATAAATGAAAGAACGATACTAACTGTGACAGATTTACGTCTATCTATTAACTGTGACAGGACCATCTACACACATCATTGAGGAACGACAACACGAGGATCATCGATGGATTTAGTTAGATTGTTAATTAATTAAATGTGAATTGAATTTATGTATTATTAGCTATTTAAATTGTACTAAAATGTCAATTTGTTTGGTTAATTTTTCAATTACAAATGTATGTTTCTTATAGAACACGTTGAGCAAGAAGTCAACGGAATATATTGTCGCGATAAAGATTTTCGTTTAAAGCATTAATTTTTTTTCTAAACCACTTCACATTACGTTGCAAACATTGTAATATTGTCGGTACAATCAGTACCTATTTTCACACTATACTTTCAAATATCGTCAATTTTTCCAAAGGGTGACAACTTTTGCCTTAACTTAATTTGTAAATTTTAACGAATGGGAGGGTTGAATGAAAGACGGATGAAATAGAGCGTGAATGAAATAAATGAAGGAATTATGTACATAGCGTACAAATTGTACGCACCACTAGTTGATTAGAATTTGTATACGTCTGATGTAAAATGTAACACTTGTCTAAAGATTTTTATACGTGTTTAGATAAAATATATGTAATATAGTTATTCTAAGAATCACTGCTCGAATGTCCAGGTCATGATTTACACTTATTAAGTAACTCAGGACAACGGAGATTCAAGCTCGTGACACTTAGAAAAATTTTAGACAACACAAACAACACACACACGTATTGCACACATTAACACATTAGTGTAGAAACACATTCACAATACTTGACAAGAACAGTTAACTCACACACACATTTATAGACCAACAAAAGGGAGATTAGTACACACTAACAGGGTAACAGAAACATCAGAGACTTAGTAGATGAAAACAAAGTATTCATATATTGGGCACTACATGCAACATACGGAAGTAAAAGTGTATACAAGTACACATGAAGGGGTATGGGGTTGCAATTATTCTTAAAGAGGCCAAGGCAATTTGCCTTGATGTAATTCTGTAAAAAGAGTTCATTATCCTGGGTATCATATTGGATACTTGAGAAGGACGTAGGTGTGTTCGCACATAGAGCATCAGGATACTTCGGTCTGGGTATCTGGAATTTAAGAATGGGAAGAGAGTGAAGCTCTTCAGCAACCACCCTGAATCGCAGTACTCAAAATGCATGAGTTGCCAGTGCAATGATACAGATAACTGAGTTCCCATCCACTAAATTACCACCTCAAAATAGAGATCTAGTTCTGTGACACCTTGACAGAATTAGTTCAGACTAATTAACACATTGAAACCCACAAGAGAGGGAGAAGGGAGACACTGTCAAGGTCTCACAGTGGTAAGACAGGGGATGCAACAACACGAAAAGGAACAACGCACAAAGAAGGGAGACAAGAAACAATGACCCGAACGATTTGAACACTCGAACATTCGAGAGTAGAAGGGTCGAATTGCCTACTGCGCAATAGACCCAGGCGAAACCCGCCTAAAGCGTGAAAGCGTGGTTGCACGAGGCAACCAGCAACACGTATCCGCCAGACACACGTCTAGAGGGCAAGACGGCTACCGGACATTGGTCTGAAAGGAGGGTTTAGCTTCTAGGGACAGAACCTATAGAGAATAGTTTGGAACTGATAGATTGTTTACGATAAATGCTGTGATGTATAAATGATATGATGCTTTGTCGATGTATGTATAATATGTTATGAATGAAGAGTGAAATGACTGTTCGCCAGATCAAACTTATATTAAAAGTAGATTGATAATGTGTGAACTTGGAGTTATGTTAGATCTGTGATCGCCTGTCTGAACCCGAGTCTTCTACCTCTATTTCTGAGATGCTGACAAAGAAGTGGTTGAGAACTTTTACAATTTTGTATGAAGTAAAGACACCTCAGAGGCCGGGCCACATATCTCGAATGGAGGATGAACGTATTCTCAAGAGCTCCTATACGGAGAACTAGCCACAAGGAAGAGGCCAACCGGAAGACCCCAAATGCGATGTAGGGATGTATGTAAACAAGATATGAAAACCCTTGGCATAGATCCAGACACGTGGGAAAGAGTTGCAGCGGACAGATGTTCCTGGAGAAGAGATGTACGAAATGGACTGGTGCTCTCTGATCGCAATCTGATCCAACAAACTGAGGGTTAGAGGCACAAGCACAAAATGCAGTCACTTACTGCGAGACCTGCCTTGTCTTACAGATGCGGAAATTGTGACTCGTAGAGACTGTCACTCTCGCACTGGACTACATAGTCATCAGCGGTGCTGTCGGGTGTCCTCCCCGAGCAGGCATAGCTCTATAGTCCCTACAGGACTGAAAGAGGTCTACTACTATGAAACTGTCAGGGCATGTGCCTGGAAATTGGTGGGAACATTAATCATTCTCAAGGTGATGCACTTCTTCCATGTCTTCTTCACCAATCTGTTGCCTTGATTGTAGAACTGGCCTGCTGGGGTCCAGAACTATATCTCCAGTTCAGTCATCAAGCCCTGGATGTTAGAAGAAAGATATCCATGAAACAGACTCTTCATGTTGGGAAACAGGAAGAAGTCCAATCAGTGTGGTTGATGTGGCATGAAACGGTATTTACCAGGACTTGCAACATGTGGAAATGTCAAAAGAAGAAGAGACAGAGGAACATAGGAATAAAAAATTTTCTTGACAGCCTCTCATCATGACAAGGAAGAATATAAGAATATGCATTGTTCTAATAACACTTTTAGAGATATTGTGAGTTAGAGAAGCATAATTATTCACATATGAAATTGACATATTTCCATGTTTCTCCATGTTGACATATTTCCAGGTCCTGCAGCAATGTTTCCATGACATATATCTTGGCGTGAGGCTTGATCATAGCCTGTCCTTCAGAGATCGTGTTGATTATGTCATAACGAAAGCTCGAAAAGGTTTGTCAGCAATGAGAGTCATGGCGACTGCCAATATTGAGCAAAGACTGCTAATACTTCTGTTCCAAGGACTTGTGCTTTCACGCATCGAGTATGCCCTGGCCATCCTCACTGTCAGCCCTACACAGATTGGAAGACTTGAAAAGGTACAAAACAAAGCCATGCGCATCATTTTGGGCTGCACGAGAGACACCAGCTGTGTAGCAATGAGATACCTCGTCGACTTCCCGACAATGGAACACAGGATCAAGATCGGGAGAGCTCGTGCATACTTAAAAATAAGTGCAGATGAGCAGCACCCTCTGCATGATGCTATATTCAGAGAAAAGGGTGACAAGCCAAAGAGGAGCAAATCATGGATGGGTCGGGCGGAAGATGTCGTCAGACAGGTCTGCAGTCTTACCTGTATCAACCCCGGCAAGGAATGGGTGCCGGTGCCTGCAGCTTTTAAATACACTTTCTCCTGCATTATCACACTCAACAGACGGTGCAGAGAGCAGAACCCTGCCGCTGTCAATGCAAAGGTTAACGCGCTTCTCTATGAACACTCAGATAGCCCCGAAGTGCTCATATATACAGATGGATCTGTTGTAAATCAGCAGTGAAGTGCATGGGCATTTACAGCCCGTTCAGCGGACAGAACTGTTCAAGAATCCAGTGGTGCCCACTCTATTACCACTGAGCAGCATGACGATAGAAGTGATGGCAGTTACACAGGCTTTCATATGGCTGGAATCATAGCATTATACCAACGTGTGTGTACTTAGTGATTCAATGAGCATGATTCAGAAGGTCAAAGCTGGATCTGTATGTAGATAGTGGACTGAGTTGCTGCGGAAGTCTGTTGTCCATAAAGTCACCTTTATCTTCATCCCGGGACATGTGGGAGTCGAGAGAAATGAACGAGCTGACAAACTGGCTGGCTCTGCACTCTCTGTAGATGGCCAGCCCATGGATCGTGCCGATGTTATTAACGTCCTCAAAGATATGGCGAGAACAGAGGACTTTGACGTCAGTGAATCCACATCGCTGTCCAGGATAGAAGACTTGGGAATAAGAATCGGCACGGCCAGACATGGGAGATACATCGGAAAAACAAGGCACCTCATCAACCAACACAGAACTGGCACTATTAGCCACCGCACGCCGATGCATATGCTGGGGGAGGATCTGAGCACCTATGGACATGTCCGGAGTGCAATGAAGATACCCCAGCTGATAACTGATAACTGACTGAATTATTCACACTAGTTGGTATGTCACTTGATTTCATTGATCAGCACACACTACAGGACAATGTTTTAGAATGTATCGTAATAGTTTCAAAATGTTTCTTAATGCTTCAAGGTGTTGGAAATGCTGGTAAAAACCTAATGCTTCACTTAACTACTGCATGGTAAAGTTATTTTCATGTCCTTTATAGAACATCACAATCAACCCCAGCATTTTGGCTCTTTGTGATGCCAAAAGTGAATTAACTACTGTATAATGGGGAATGGTAAAACACAATTTCTCCGAAGCCACCATGTGAGTTCACTACTGCATGATGGGGGAATGTTGCTGGCATCCCAGTCAGCGGATGCTGTGACCAGACTTGTTCTCATGTTTCTTTCATTACTTCTGGAGAAACAAGGCAAGCTGAACTGTCAGAGGTTCATAGTGAACAATAGGTACATGTCCTCAGTCACTTATCTAAATGTCTGGGGAAATCACAAAGAGAAGATATAGATTCCTCCATCCTCCTGTCCCACAAGATTGGTGGTCTTCTGGTACACTGTGGTCTTAGAAAAGTATCTCCCCCTCCGTACTCCAGGAGTTAGATATTCTGTTTCTGCTTCATTAAGTCTCAAGAGAAGTTGAAACTTCATTACTACATTTTAAAAGAAATTATAGGATCTGACACATTGGACACTTAGATGCAAATAGGTGACACAAAGCCAGACACTTCCTCTCTGTGCACTGTTGAGATGATGTGTCAGGGTAGGCATCAGCCAGGCTGAATTATACAAGGTTAGGTTGGGACACAGAAAACAAATGTGCAAAATAAACAGATACTCACCCAATATCATGTACACACTTTGAGGCAATGTGTTAAGGCAAGTGATAAATTCCTCCCTCATTCAGTAGCAATTCCTCTCTCATGAAGGTTCTCTAAAGTGCCATAAGTAAAAATATATGTGGCTGTAGATGACACAGAAATATTTTTGATTGTGGAGGGATATGTTACAGAATGTAATACATCAGCATGTGTGTACGAAACAAACAACACCACTTTATTGTGTCCCATCATTTAACATTTCTAACATTTTTGTTTCCTCCTCAATACAATTTTTAATTTATATTTAAAATATAATCAATCAATCAATCAATCTCGTGTAATGCCGGAAAGCGAGGGCGGTCATGACTCGCCCAATCCATTTCTTCTCATAAGATGTCCAAAAAATGTTGACTGTCTACGTCTAATTTCTCTAATGAATTTACGATTTTCATTTGTCTCCTGTAGTACTTGGTCATTGGTTGTTCTGTCTGTCCATGGTATTCTTTGCATTCTCCTCAGAAACAACATTTCCACAGCCATCAGATGTTTTTCAGCTTGACTGCTGTGTCCAAGCTTCACATCCAAACAAAAGTACAGGCTCTATGTAGCACCTCAACATTCTTTTTCTCGTTTCAATTGATATCTTTTTATTGGTCAGTATGTTTTTCATCTTGCTAAAGGCTACTTTCGTCATGGCAATTCTTGTTCTAATCTCTTCAAGGCATCTCCTATCAGATGTTATGATTGTTCCGAGATAATTGTACCGATTCACTTGTTGAAGAATATTCCCATTTACTTGTATATTACATTGCAGTATTTAGTTCTTCCTAGTTACGACCATAATCTGTGTCTTTTTACAATTTAATTCTAACCCCAGTTGCTCACTGTGTACAAAAACTGTATCTACTAATTGTTGCAGATCCTGCACATTGTCTGCAATCAATACTGTATCATCTGCATTTCTAATGCTATTGATGTTTCATCCTCCAATGCTGATTCCATTTATATCTTCTACATTTCTGAAAATATTTTCACTGTAAAGGGAAAAAAAGATCTGGAGACATTACACATCCCTGCCTAACACCTCTCTTAATGGGCTGATATTGTCCCACTTCATTATCAATCCTTATGGCAGCTTGTTGTTTCCAATATATGTTTTTTATAAGTCTAATGTCTTTCCCATCAATGACTATATGATGACTATTATTTTGTCTGGCAATGGTTTCACTAACTGTGATCAATGATGACTATTATTTTGTCTGGCAATGGTTTCACTAACTGTGATCAATGATGACTATTATTTTGTCTGGCAATGGTTTCACTAACTGTGATCAATGATGACTATTATTTTGTCTGGCAATGGTTTCACTAACTGTGATCAATGATGACTATTATTTTGTCTGGCAATGGTTTCACTAACTGTGATCAGTGATGACTATTATTTTGTCTGGCAATGGTTTCACTAACTGTGATCAATGATGACTATTATTTTGTCTGGCAATGGTTTCACTAACTGTGATCAATGATGACTATTATTTTGTCTGGCAATGGTTTCACTAACTGTGATCAATGATGACTATTATTTTGTCTGGCAATGGTTTCACTAACTGTGATCAATGGCGCTAATTATAATCAACAATAGGAGCACAAAGGTTGCAACTGCTTTTTTGTGATAATTATTAACTCTACTACTCATTCTGGTTTACAGGAACAATATTGTAGCACTCCAGGAGACAAGACTGGGCGATCAGCTACTCCGATATGCTGGCTTCAAATGTTTCTACAACAGACGACATCTGGGAATGGCGATTCTCGTTCGCGACAGCATGGTAGCGTCAGAGCTAGACATGTCCAGTTGGGATAGTGACGATATACAAATACAGGTGTTGAGAGTTCATTCCAGTATACCATTCGTGTTGGTTAATGTTTATGCCCGCAATGCGAGTATGGACGCCCAGAAGTGGCAGTGCTTAAGTGCTATATTAGGTCACGAGGGAAATGTTATTTTCTGTGACGACTTCAACGCTAAAGGCAGATCATGGGGAAACATTTCCTCCAATACACAGGGGGAGGAGCTCGAGACTGCACTTGAAACCATTGACCTGGTTTGTATGTTCATAAAATATGAACAGTAATATCCCTGATGAGACATGGATTGAAAGCCATGGAGGCTAGTGAAGGCACATTATAAGGATAGAGATAAAAAAGTATTTTAATTACTGCTTAAAGAATACGCAACTGAAACATATCATTTGTCATAGATTATATGGTTTCTATAAGGTTTGTTTTTGAAAAACTTTATTTCATAAAGTTTTTGAATGTGCAAGGGAGGATAAATGGTACTATTTCTTGTTATCTTTTCTTGGTGCGCACCATTTCTCTATCTGTCTATCCTGTGTTGTTTTAATTGTTATGAGAGAGTGATAATTTGCATTTTCTTAACACATATATGATCATGTTATTTGCGAATTTTGATACCGGTAATTTGGACAGGCTTACATGTCTTTTGTAATAAGGTTTAAGCGGATCGCTTGTGACCTTGTGGAAGAGAAGAAGAAGTATTTTGAAAAGGTACACATATATGCTGGGGTATTATAATGAATAGAGGATAAAGCAGTTAGCGAAGTCCATGTTTAGTTGGGAAGAGTCGTGTGTAGAACATTAGAGGTTAATAGGAGAAATAGTGGATACGGGTTTAGTGGATTTCCATGAAGGTGGGTAAGCTGCTGGGGAATAGCTAGCGGATGGTTATACTTTCTATACATAAGAGTTATTTACAATTTGTTTTGAATATAGAGGTTATGGGTAAAGAGAGATAAATAGGTTTTCAGACTTTTCGGAGAAAAGTCTTCGTGGGGTGAATAAGGTATTATAACAGAGTAGCCTTGCTACAGGGGAATCAAAAGTGGCGTGCAATGGGAAGATTAGTATGAGCAAGCTTGGGCACATCACTAAGGGGTAAGGGGTAGGTAGGGCTCGTCGTGCTATGACGAGCCACATAGAAACAAGGAGAGTTAGAGTTGGGATCATCAGAGAAGGATGCTTGTTAACATCTAGTCTGACACATACTGATTTTGTCAACAACGTTTGTACGATGCATCACCGATTAAACTGAATTAAGAATATTCGGCCATGGACTGATGTTTGTCCCTGTTGCTTTACTTTCACGTGCCACTGTTAGAGAGGCTACTGTGGAGGGCAGACGCGCCATGGACCAGGCTGACATTCTGAATGCTCTACGAGAAGCAAGACTTTTGCGTGAACCAAGTGATGACTGTGAATCTACAACCATGGCCAGACTGCAAGAACAGCAAATTAAAAGAGGGGTGGCCAAACAAGAACACTACACAGGAAGCCAAAGAAGATTGATAAACCAACACAGAACTGATGTCGTTAGCCGCTACACGCTGCAGGATTTGCTGAGGAGGGGATCCGAGCACTTATGGACTGAATGGTTCGATGTTCAGGATGATCTGTCGACTAACTAACTATCTATTCACATTCTGTTTAAGTTTAGTAATTAAACTGACGGTTCAAATTATAAAATAAACAAAGGATCGCCTATAATAGTATAATACTATTACTATACTATAGCGTGGGTGTCGCCATAGATAGAAATTTGCTAAATGGATGCGCTATTCAGAGTCTATTCATTCTCAATCTGACTGGCTATAATAATTTAGGGAGACCCAGAAACCAAGATAAACTAACACAGCCTTAAAATGTTTTTCGCGCATGCGCAGAAGGACAACACCGGGTCTCCCAAAATATATGTATATAAAGTTACTTTTAATGTCTCTGGTTGGATACTTTCATATAACAGGGGCCAATCACGAACGCCGTCTCATCTTCCTGTCAAAAGGTCAAACTGTCACTGTGCGTGTGCAAAGTGGTTCAAATTTTGTTTTGTCATTTGCAATCGGTTTTCGTTTGTGAGAAGGTCAGTAATTTCACGTTTTAGAGGTTGATCAGTTAATATTAGAATGTTTTTATATGTATTTTCAAATTCTGCATCCAACTATATGCATATTCGGATAGTTTCATCGCTTAGATCGCAGCTGTTTTGATAGAAACAAAAAAAAAGTGCTGACATGTGTTTCCTCAACTTTGCCATTGCAAAAACAATGGCGGCGGCAAGTCCATCTCGCACGTTCGTACAAAATTTATTTTAAAATTGATGGATTAATATTAGAATGTTCTTATATGCATTTTCAAATTCTGCATCCAACTATATGCATATTCGGATAGTTTCATCGCTTAGATCACAGCACTTTTTATAGAAACAAAAAAAATGTGCTGACATGTGTTTCCTCAACTTTGCCCATTGCTAATCAATGGCGGTTTTGAGTCAATCACGCACGTTCGTACAAAATTTATTTTAAAATTGATGGATTAATATTAGAATGTTCTTATATGCATTTTCAAATTCTGCATCCAACTATATGCATATTTGGATAGTTTCATCGCTTAGATCACAACACTTTTATAGAAACAAAACAAATGTGCTGACATGTGTTTCCTCAACTTTGCCATTGCAAATCAATGGCTGCGGCAAGTCCATCTCGCATGTTCGTACAAAATTTATTTTAAAATTGATGGATTAATATTAGAATGTTCTTATATGCATTTTTAAATTCTGCATCCAACTATATGCATATTCGGATAGTTTCATCGCTTAGATCACAGCACTTTTTACAGAAACAAAAAAAATGTGCTGACATGTGTTTCCTCAACTTTGCCCATTGCTAATCAATGGCGGTTTTGAGTCAATCACGCACGTTCGTACAAAATTTATTTTAAAATTGATGGATTAATATTAGAATGTTCTTATATGCATTTTCAAATTCTGCATCCAACTATATGCATATTCGGATAGTTTCATCGCTTAGATCACAGCACTTTTTACAGAAACAAAAAAAATGTGCTGACATGTGTTTCCTCAACTTTGCCCATTGCTAATCAATGGCAGTGGCACACCACGCATATCAATCATACTTCATCATCATCATCGAGTGCCTTGCCGGCTGGCGTAGACGTTCATGGCTCTTGTTCTTCTCATTATAATTCTAAATAGAAGCTTAGTGACACTATTGCTATACAGATTTTACCATATTACTTGGTAAATATCCACTGTTGTAAATATCATTTAGCATTTCGGTTAAACTTAATACCCCAAATTCTCCCAATACTTCTAATTCTTCTACTGTGATTTCATCTGGCCCAGCTGTTTTTCCTTTCTTCATATGTTTCATACTTATGATTGGGAGTCTCTGTGGCGAAGTGGTCTAGCCATTTGACTCGTGCTCCGAAGGTTGTGGGTTCGATTCCGGGCCGCACCCTTCGGTTTACGAGTTAAATGTTTCGGAGACTCCTGTGGGTCGTCGCCAAAAGCTACGGAGTTCGTGCTTTGTGTGACGCTTTCCGTGCTATGGAAAGAGACCGAGCCATATGGGATAAAACCCGGTGCAATGAAGTCGACTTTTAAGCGACTTTAAGCGACCTAATTTAATATTTTAAGACTATCTCATAAATTTTAAATTCACACAGGAGACATCCATTTTATACAAATGTCTCATCATATAAATTAAGATATAATCTCTCATTATGAATGTATACAATAATTTTACTGTTTACGTAAATTTATTTAATTTTTATTTTATATTTAGAATTGCACTATTGAACGATGGCAAGAAGGACTGGTGATGATTTCAGATCCCATCTGTCTGCGTTCGAAGAAGCATATCCTATCCCCAAAGGCTACATTGCTTGTCTGCTCTTTGTGGATGGTTGTTCCGTACCTGATGTGGTAAGAAAAGTCAAAACCATTGTGGAGACAAATGAGCCAGGGAAGAACATCAATGAGGGATATACATGTACTAACTTTAACAGTGAGTACAAGAGGTGCAGCAAGAAATGGTCAGTACAACTGTGGTCGATCATGCTGTCTTTCTGTATTTCTTTCTGCAAATATTTTTCATATCTTGGCCAATCTTCTTCTTCTCTTCTTCTTCTTCTTCTTCAGCGTTCCGAGCCATTGAGGTTCTTTGCTGTAGATACAATCCGTCTCCATTCGTCTCTCTGGTTGACTTCCTCTTGCCAGTCGTTGATTCCAAGTGCTTGTAGGTCTGTACATATATTCGCTCTCCACCGTCTTCTTGGTCTACCTCGTGATTTACGGCCAATCTACAAAAATAACAAAAGTTTTTATTTGTTAAAAATCTATTAGCATGCCCCATCAGATTTTCATTGTGAGTATTTACTAATGAGACCACCACCAAAAGATAGGCCTTGAGAAACCGGATCTAATGGTACCAAGATAATGCATGTATGTCAATTAGAAGCGAAGATATGCAACTTTGAGTGTCATGATTGTTAACGCAAAAATTAATTTATATAATAACTAATTGGCGCCATTTTTATATGCTAATTAGATAATGTTACATCATATGTAAATAGGATTTAACCCATTATGTGCGTAGCATCATTCCGCATAATACAATATATTACGTGCCAGAGTTTAAACATAATATTAAGAATGCACTTGGTAATTAATTAATATAATAACTAATTGGCGGCCATTTTTATATGCTAATTAGATAATGTTGCATCCTATCTAAACAGGAATTAACCCATTATGTGCGTAGCATCATTCCGCATAATACAATATATTACGTGCCAGAGTTTAAACATAATATTAAGAATGCACTTGGTAATTAATTAATATAATAACTAATTGGCGGCCATTTTTATATGCTAATTAGATAATGTTGCATACTATCTAAACAGGAATTAATCCATTATGTGCGTAGCATCATTCCGCATAATACAATATATTACGTGCCAGGGTTTAAACATAATATAAAGAATGCACTTGGTAATTAATTAATATAATAACTAATTGGCGGCCATTTTTATATGCTAATTAGATAATGTTGCATCATATGTAAAAATAGATGACATGAGCGGTTAGGCTTCGCTACACCGATCGCAATGATGTATGGTTGCTAGGATGTTCGTGTATGGTTGCTAGGATGTTCGTTTAAAAATAAACAAACTACTCTAGTTTTGATAACTTTTGCTATGACCGTGGTTCGGACACGAAAAAAAGATGGGCAGAAGAGATCTTTTGTGTCAATTTCTGCGTTAATGATCTCGACACTCAAAGTTGCATATCTTCGCTTCTAATTGACATACATGCATCATCTTGGTACCATTAGATTCGGTTTCTCAAGGCCTATCTTTTGGTGGTGGTCCCATTAGAAAATACTCAAATTTAAAAATCTGATGGTTCATGCTATAGTATGCTGCTATACTAAAAAATAATTTTCCTAACAAAGTACGAATCAAATCGTGCAATGTTGAAACTCTTCATATTTATGTAAAATTGAACGGGGGATTCAAAAATGCAATCAAAAGTTAACGTTTCTTTTTACTTCAGGAGTTATGAGACAAATTAACTTACTATTCATGAATAGACACCAAGAAAATCAAGAGTAAACACTTTCTCGACCTAAAAGTAAAACTTTGGCGCTGAGTAGGACAAATACTGCAAATATCAGAGTAGGTTCCCCTTTCATCATACCATGCTAGTTTCGAATAATTCACATCTGACAGGACATGGCAACAACTGGAAGTGAATTGTTGGTCTCAAGAAATAGCGTGTGAAATAACGCCCCCCCCCCCTCCCCCCATGGCAAAGTTCGATAACTCTGACATTGCTAGGATTAGTTGAATGTTGAGTGGCAGGCAATGAACCATGGTGTCACCATTTTTAACCGAACAGCAAAAGAGAGAGCATGCAATGGAAGCATGCTGGATCACCAAAAGCAAAAAAATTCAAGTTACAGGTTTCCGCTGGTAAGGTTATGTTGAGCGCATTTTTTTTTTTTTTACCATGAAGGGCTATTGTTGGCCACCTTTAAAGAACCTGGTGTCAACATCAACTCTACCCACAACTTGCAAACACTAGACAAGCTGCAAAAATGCCATCAAGAATAAACGACCCGGCATGCTTTCTCGCAGTGTGATTTTGTTGCATGATAATGCTCGTCCGCATGTCGCAAAGATTGTGCAGGAGGCTTTAGCAAGGAAGAAGTGGGAAATTCTACAACATCCAGCCTATAGTCCTGATTTATCACCATGTGATTTTCATTTGTTTGGACCTCTAAATAAAGCTCTCAAGGGAGCAACGATTTCACACAGATGCAGACGTAATGAACGCGGTAAACACTTGGTTCAGTGAGCAACCACAATCCTTTTTTTGCAGACGGGATGGAAATTGCCACCTACCTAAGCAATGGGATGCTTGCCTGAATGCCTACGGCGAGTTCTGACCAACCTATGGTGCATAATTCATTCAAAACGAATGCTTTCTTTAATTCTACCACACCTGTTAATGTTTCTTTCATGCTTTTGTAATAAAGCCATTGGAATGGGTTTCAAATGAACGTCCCTTATATGGATGGATGGGTGGGTAAATGGATGGATGGACATAATCCCTTCAATCGGCAGACAATCTGATGATACTACAAGATCTAATGTGATGACAAATGCTGGTTGTTACGTTTACAAGTTCATTGGCACCTTTCCGTCTTGACAGACGATAGTTTGGTACATTGTGCTTTAAAAAGGCTTAATAACTACGATCCGTGGCGGTGGCGAGTGTGGCTGGTAAGGCCAATCTTTTTATTAGTACCTGGTGCATTGGTTTTACAGCCTGCGATTCAGATTTTGTCCTAGCCCCAAGCACCCATTGAAGCAGGCAGGCTGTGGCGGATCAGCACCCAATTGGCTGGGGGCTGCCCAGCTTGAGGCGGGCGGTAGCTGATCAGTGACACCTGTAGGTGTCTCCCACCATCAGAGGCAACGCGTGGCGCCCCATGTCTACGCCAACTGACAAGGACTTATAACCCGTAACAGTTGCCTCTCGCTTTGATTCCGAGACCGGTTAAGACCAGGGATGGAGTTATTGCCTCTCCATAGCACAAAGCCTGGGCTAAAATAAAGAAACCATGTGTTGCCCATGCAGCATGATCCCTCTCTCGGCCTGCCTAGTTCACTCCAGAGGAAAGTTGACACCTATAATCTGGAACAAGACAAGCTGCAGAAGCTGCCGGATCAGCAAAGCAATGCTCTAACTGTCCGCCTGTCGGAGCTTCGATCCTAGACCAGCTGCCAACCAAGGCTTAGGGCCTGGTCTGCCCTGCCATGACTTATTTTGTCTTTGGGTTGCATTTCCTCGCACCAGGATAAGGCTAGTACCCTCCCAATTGCGCTCTTCCGCCCGAAGCCGTTGGCACAATGTGGGGTGTTGGGTTTGGTAAGCGCCGCCCAACCTTCGGCGCTGACAGAAAGCAGGTAGTACCGTCTACTGTCATACGGTAGCTCAGTCATATCTGACTAAGACCTGACTTACAAGTACAACAGACAATACTTAATGTTAAAAACACTTCGTGAGACCCACATGGTACTCACGGACACATAATGGATACGCAGACCTCTGGTTGCTCTAAATTACTACAATAGGGTACACCGATCAGCTAGTGGAGGTCATAATCACAGACTATGTGAGCTGGTCTGTATAGGACAATAATTTTAGGTGAATGCTGTGAAGTAGCAAACGGTATGTCTGCAACTTATCTGCTGCTCTTTGGCCTCCTGGATGGTAAACTGGAATGGTGCTGACTCTCTGGGTAGCGGTATGGACACCACACTCGGCTGTATCAGTGTGAGTGGTGCGTAGCTCAGTCACCGGTCGTGACTACGGCTACTGTTGCTCAAGGTGTAGGCTCTGCGAATGACAGTGAGAAGGGGTGAGCAATCCTTCAAGGCAAAGTTATAAATCTAACTTGTCTATGTCCTATACTCACCTACATTTCTCATATAGAACTTATAGTGTTTTTTTTTTTTTTTTGCCCCAACATAAACATCCATATCTCAGTAACCAACTGAGGGAAAATTATGAGATTTAGTATATAATCTTATCATTATGCCCACCCAACAAAAAATTTGTGTTCTGGAGATTGTACAGCAGATTTCAATGTTTGTTTATATTTGGTATATAATTTACGGCTCAGAGATTAAGTCCATCATTTAAAAAGTAACACAGCTTCACCAAGACAAATCCGCGCTTTTTAAAAAATTGTCTCGTGATTTTCATTTTGGCACAAACTGCGCAGAGTTAAATGGTTTTGTTCAGAGGTGTCTCCTATGTGGGTTCTTTCATGAAACGTGATTATATAAATAAACTAGCTGACTCGTCCTGGCTTCGCCCAGCTCCTGGCGGGGATGGATCCATCCATCCATCTATCTGTCTGCCTGCCTGTCTGGATGCCTGCCTGCCAACCTACCTATCTATCTTTCTACCTACCTACCTACCTACCTACCTACCTACCTAACTAACTAACTAACTAACTAACTATCTATCTATCTATCTATCTATCTATCTATCTATCTATTTTTCATCTCTCTGTCTCTCTCTAGCTTTCTATCCATCGTCTGTCTGTCTGTCTGTCTGTCAACCAGTCCGCGCTATTAAATACTGATAAAAGTTACTGGAAAAAATGTGAGGACCATGTGTTGAAAGAGGAAGAGGACTATTGGAGAAAGGATGGATTGAATTTTATGCAACCGAGAGCAGACCTTAATCCGCGTGCACGCTTACTGGGATATTTTGCTCCAACTATTTAGACAAATTGCAGACCCTAAACATTACAGCATCAGCACAATGTCAATCGCAACAGTTTGCATTCCACAGTGATGAATTTTCAATTCCGCAAGCCCTCAGTGATGACAAACAACTGTTTTTTTTTAACGCGCGCATGCGCGCCCCCCCCCCCCCCCTCCCCCCAACACACACACACTAAACGCATTGAATACCAACAGAAGAGTAATATTGCAGTGGTCTCTAACTCACACTCACTCACTAACTTTCACACTCTATCACACAGACAGGCAGACACACAACACACCCACTCTCTCAGATTCACTCATTCTCTAACTAAATCTCTCACACATATGTCCACACACTCACTCACTTTTACACTCACTCAGGCACACGTCTCACTCTCACTCATACTAATTCTTCCACTCACACTCTTTCTCACTCACTCTCTCACCCACTGTCTCGTTCACACACATACAGTGAAGAATGATAGTGGAAAAATGATACTAGTAGGTGACTTATGGAGACATATAGTCGGTATGAAGTAAGTATTGAAAGAGTTCTCGGTTGAGTGTGTAGGGACTCATTGGTGTTTTCAGTTCTGGTGGAAGGCTATTCCACAAGTGTTGAGAAGAGAGGCATTGGAGAACATCGTAACAACTGGAAAGATCGAGGGGAAGAGAGGCAGAGGCAGACCAAGAGAAATGATGCTGGATGGATTGAGACGGTGACATGGAGGAATATCAGCAGCAGAGTTTATCCAGAAAACCAAAGACCGAGATCTAAGGAGAGCCATGAACGCCTACGCCAGCCGGCACGGCACTTGATGATGATGACATGCTGCGTATGTAAAAATAACTACACCATAAACATCATAACTATCAGGTTTCTCATACACTGTTCATGTGCTTAATTTTTTTTTTCGCTGGCTTACTTTCAACTCAAGCGTAGTCCATACACACTATTTATAATAGTGATGGACTGGATTTTGCATGCGGATTAGCTTTTCCTATTAACAGTATCCCTCGCTTTCAGGCGAACACACTCTGACTTCAGAGGTACTTGTAATTTATGTCCCCAACTCAAGGAAAACAGGTCAACATTTTATTCCAGCTGTCCAGTGTAGTCCAGTGTGAAGGTCTGTAAGGTGTGGAATGCGCCTGGCCCTGCAGCCAGCAGGGTTAGGATCGGCTAGCCTCTCCCAGGAGGGGTGAAGAGCGAAAATTAGTAGCCTGCCGATGACCCGCAGACTACACAAGTCAACCCCCACCTCCACGTGGTGCAGACCGGGCAACCATGACCGCGAGGTCATGGGCTAACGGGGCTATGGCTCGCCATAGGGGATGGACTCCCTGTGGTCAGATTAGTGTCCTAAACCTGCGACTGGCCTAGCAAGCCGGCAGGGGATCTTCATACTGCTCGTAGAAAAACTAAGAAGTATAAACGGACTGACCCAAACGGCTATCGACCTGGCAATGTTAATGGACTACGAGATAGATCAGCGATTCAAAAAATAGGCACAATGAACGTCTGTGGTTTCAATAGTAAAGAAGAAGAGCTTATAGAAACAATGGAGAAGAGGAATATTGGTCTGATGGGAATAGCGGACACCAGAACAAAAGGGAAAGGATGCAAGGAGCTCCACCGCAGTTACACGTTTGTTTACTCTGGAGTAGAACAGCAAGAAAGGGCAAGACACGGTGTGGGAATAGTCATCGAACCACGGCTAGCAAGAGCAATACTAGAAATAAAATATATATCAGAAAGAATCATAACAGTGAGAATAAAAGAACAAACAATCACAACATATGTACAGATATACGCACCATGTAATGCAAACAATAATGAGCAAGAATGCGAGGACTTCTACGAAGACATACATGATGTGCTAAATAAAATAGATAAGCAGGACAACATCATAGTTATGGGAGACTTCAATGCAAGACTAGGACATAACAGAGTGGGCATAGAAAAACACCTGGGAGCATTTGGAGATCAGCAAAATGAAAGGAATGATAACGGAAGTAGACTATTAGAGCTTTGCAGCCAACACGACCTCTATATAACAAACACATTCTATAAACATAAAGATTCACAAGTATACACCTGGTATAAATGGAACGATCTAGATACTAAAAGCCAAATTGATTTTATATTAACAAGAAATAACAGAAAGAGAAATATATTAGATGCAAGAGCAGTGCCCAATTTCAGTATAAACACAGATCATAAAGCAGTCGTTGCCACAATAAGAACCATTAGAAGAAGAAAACAAAGAGCAGGAAAATACATGCCATGCGAATCAGTAAACTTAAAAAACCTTAAAGACGAGGCAGTAAGGGAAAATTATGAGAAAGAACTAACTGAACTCTTTGTAAAATTACCTACGGAAAGAAAAACAGTGGAAGAAGAATGGGAGATGTTCAAATCAAGCATTTTAAATACTGCAAAAATAACATGCGGAACCACGAAAAAACGCAAAACACGGATAAAGAAAATAACAAGTTGGTGGAACGCAGAAGTAAAGAAAGCGGTAAAAGAAAAAAAGGAAAAATATAAAAAGTGGTTGAAGAGCAAACAGGAATGTGATTACAGAGAATACAGAATAGCGAGAAGACATGTGAGTAGAATAGTAAAGAGGGAAAAACAGAAAGACTGGGAAGAGTATGGAGAAACCCTAAATAAAAACTACAAGGAGGCAACCAGAAACTTCTACAAAAAGATAAGTGCAATGCGAACCAGAGGAGAACCCTTTGACCCAACTGAAATAATTAACAGCGAAAATGGAGAACCAATAAGTGAACAAAAACAGATCCTAATAAGATGGAAGCAGTATTTTGAACAACTTCTCAACATCCCATCAGATGTCACAGGAATTCAAGAGACCTACACAGATGTCACCGAGGAACTAGAACCAGACATACTAAAAGAAGAAATTATAGAAGCCATCAGATTAGCCCCATTGAACAAATCACCAGGACAGGATGAAATACCAAATGAACTAATTAAAGCAGCAAGGGAAGTAGGAACAGCTTGGCTACATAGACTATTCAACCATGTTTGGGTAGAACAACAGACACCACGAGACTGGGGAAACGCCATAATTATCCCAATTTGGAAAAAACAAAGGCAGCAAAAGAGATTGCACACAATACAGAGGCATTTCACTGTTGAGTCATACTGGGAAAATATTTTGCAAAATTCTTGAAAAAAGATTACGAACTACTTTAGAACCCCAGCTAAGCGAAACGCAGCTTGGATTTAGGAAAAACAAAGGATGCACAGACGCCATTTTTGCTCTTAGACAACTTATAGAAAAATCAATTGAATTCAATGAAACACTCTACTTAGCCTTTGTTGACCAAGAAAAGGCATTCGATAGGGTAGATAGAAACAAGCTGTGGGAAATCCTTAAACAATATGGAGTGAGTACACATCTAACAAACCTATGTAGAAGTTTATACAACAACAGTGAATGCATAGTGAGAGCAACTGGAGGACACTCAGAACCCTTCACCATAAGATCTGGAGTACGACAAGGTTGTGTCCTGTCCCCTCTCTTGTTCATAACATATATAGACAACATATGTAAAGAAACCAGCCAAGCAGAGACAGCAAGAATACTGCATGACGAGAACACAGAAGAAGAACCATCTGCAAATCTAACCATTAGAGAACTCCTGTTTGCGGACGACCAAGCACTAATAGCAAAATCAGAAGCTGAATTACAAGACCACATGAATAGTCTAAACGAAATGTGTAGGGAACATAACATGAAAATTAGCACAAGCAAAACAGAGGTAATGACTATAACTAAAGAAGAACAAACAGCAACAATTCACCTAAACGAACATCCCTTGAAACAAGTAAAGAGCTTCAAGTACCTAGGAAGTATAATATCATCAAATGGCAGATCAGAAGACGAGATCGAAAATAGGTGCAATAAGGCAAATCAACTCATTGGACAAATGGCACCAATACTAAAGAACAAACATGTATCAATAACTACTAAGAAAGCACTTTACAACACAATCTTCCTACCAACTCTGTGCTACCAATGCCAAACCTGGACAATGACAGAAAAAGAGAAAAGAAAAATCACAACAACAGAAATGAGGTTCCTGAGAAGAATACTCAACGTATCAAGAAGAGATAAGATCAGAAATGAAGAAATCAGGACTAAAGTGGGGGTTAAAGCTGCTCTAGATTTTATTAGAAAGCAGCAAGTCAAATGGTTTGGCCATGCATGTAGGCTACCAGTCAACAGCATGCCACAACAAGCAATGATGTACAGACCAGATGGAAACAGAGGAAGAGGCCGACCACGTAAACGTTGGACGGAGGGAATAACAGAATCCATGGGAATGTCGATATACGAAGCCCATAACCGGGCACTCTCACGAAGTTTATACTTCACCTCGACACCGCAAAGTACAAGAGGAACATGATGAGATGATGAGATGTCCAGTGTAGGGTTTGAACAGCTTACCTCGGCATCAGCACACCAAATGTTTAAGAACACGCATTCTTACCTATTCGGCCATGCGGACCTGCATGTGGTTCATGACCTGCGGACACATCACAACTTCATATGCTACACTTGTCTTATATTCTTTTTACTGTCAATTTAAAAAACACATAAAACCAAAGATAACACATTACAATGGTTTCTACTCCATATTTATTAAGTTAGAGTAATTCAGATCTTCATCTTGAAGAAAAGAAGCATTAATACTACCGTCAGTTGTAACATTTTCTTCCTTTATGTGTTTTCTTGTGATGTTTCATATAACCAGGATAAATTGAATAAAGTAACTTTAAGTGTAACAATTATATGCAAGGCAAAGATGCATAAAATGTTAATTGCATATCCTTACAGGGCGTCGAAGTAAACACCAGCGCATTTTTTGCTGTTGTGATCTCTTGTCAAGATTACGTTCACTAGTTTACCATTGCTTTCATAACACCCAACACCCATACCATTTTGTAAAAAACCAATGCAAGGCGGCCTGCTGCCAAATCGCCCGCAGCTGTGTTTGAAAGAAGCATAGATGAAATAAACATCAGCCTAAAGAATTAAACTCGGTCTCCTGGAGGATTTAAAATAAACAATATCACTATTGTTCACCATCCTTCATGTAATCTTATATATAAAAGGCAATCTCTGTATGTATGTCCTTTATGCGTTCGCGAACGGTCCATCCGATTGAGATGAAATTTTCTACACGTCTTCCTCTCATTCCCGCGCTGCCAACTGTCATATTTTTTTAGTGTGAAATTGGCTGCTTACTTAATATTATTTAATTTTTCATTTTTTATTATAATTTCTATATTGCGAAGTGACTTAACTCTATAAAAGTTATTTCAAGGGGCATAACGTTTAATAACTTTTCTGTGTAGCTTATAGTCATATTGTTGCATCGTTTTCAAAGATTTATAAACTCTTTTTCTATAGTTATGTACCGGCATATGAGTTGTAATAAATAATTATACAATCTTTAAGGCATTTTCAAAGTTTTCATAAAAATAATGCACAATGCATAACATTGTAACTCATCTTTTTATGCATAAAGAGTTATCTACAGTCATGTCGGTGATTAAAAACAGTTCTCATTAAAAATAATGGACGGTGTATGGAAGGACATTCTTTTAAGTAACTTTTTTTGTTGTTGTATGAATTTAATGAGACCCTCCACGCCAGGAGCTGGGCGAAGCCACGCCGGGTCAGATAGATAGACAGACCCACCTTTTCGCTGCAGTTATCTACAGGCATATGCGTTATAATCCGCCTCCTCCTCCTCTCCCCTCCTCCTCCTCCTACGCTCTTCCTCTTCCCCTCCTCCCTCTCCCTCCTCCCTCTTTCTCCTCCTCCTCCCTCTTCCTCCACCCTCCTCCTCCCTCTTCATCCACCCTCCGCCTCCCTCTTCCTCCTCCTAATCACTCCTCTTCCTTCCTCCTCCTCCTCTCTCCTTCTACTCCCTCCTCCTCCCTCATCCCTCCTCCTCCTACCCCCTCTTCTCCTCCCTCCTCCTCAACCCTCATCCTCTCTCCTCCTCCCTCCTCCTCCCTCCACATCCCTCCTCCTCCCTCCTCATCCTCCCTCCTCCTCCTCCTCTTTCTCCCTCCTTCTTCTCCCTCTTCCTCCTCCCTCCTTCTCCCTCCCTCCTCCTCCCTCTCCCTCCTCCTGCGTTCTTCTCCTCCCTCCTTCTCCCTCCTCCTAATCACTCCTCTTCCTTCCTCCTCCTCTCTCCTCCTACTCCCTCCTCCTAAAGCGTCCTCCCCCTCATCCCTCCTCCTTCCTCCTTCTCCTCCCTCTTCCTCCTCCTACCTCCCCCTCCTCCTCATCCTTTCTCCTCCCTTCTCCTCCTCGCTCCTAATCCTCTCTCCTCCCTTTACCTCCTCCCCCCATCCTCGTCCCTCCACAACCCTTCCTCCTCCTCCCTCCTCCTTCTCCTCCTCCCTCTTCCTTCATCCTCCTTCTCTCTCCTCCTCCCTCCTCCTCCATCTCCCTCCTCCTCCCTCTCCTCCTCCCTCCTCTTCCTCCTCCTTCTGCGTTCTTCTCCTCCCTCCTTCTCCTCCTCCTCCCTCTTCCTCCTCCTCCTCCGTCCTCCTTCTTCCTCCTCTCTCCTTCTACCTCCTCCCTCCTCCTCCTAATCCCTCCTCCTCCCTTCTATTCCTTCCTACTCCTCCTCTTCCCTCCTCCTCCTCTCTCCGCCTATCTCTTCCTCCTCCCTCCTCCTCCCTCCTCCACCTCCCTCTTCCTCCTCCCAGCTTCTACTCCTCCTTTTTCTTCTTCTGCTGCTGCTGCCGCCGCTCCATTTACCCAAGTTAATTGTTGGGGGAAGATGTAAAGATCTTTCAAGTGCTCTTTCTAATGCTTTTTGTAAGTTGGTCTTCGTTTATCTAAGGTTGCTCTAACTGCAACCAATAAATGATTAGACAGGCAGGCAGGCAGGCAGGCAGGCAGGCAGACAGACAGACAGACAGACAGACAGACAGACAGACAGACAGACAGACAGACAGAGAGGGAGGGACAGACAGATAGTCGGTAATGGGAACGAGAACTTATATGACTACTTATATGAATTAAATGAGATGCTCCCCACCAGGTGCTGGGCGAAGCCGGGCCGGGTCAGAAAGACTGACAGACAGACAGACCAGCAGACAGACAGACAGACAGACAGATAGTCGGGAACGGGAACTTATATGACTACTTATATGAATTACATGAGATGCTTCCCATCAGGGGCTGGGCGAAGCCGGGCCGGATCAGACAGACAGACAGACAGACAGACAGGCAGACAGTTGGGAACGGGAGCTTATATGACTACTTATGTGAATTAAATGAGATGCTCCACACCAGGAACTGGGCGAAGCCGGGCCGGGTCAGACAGACAGACAGACAGACAGACAGACAGACCAGCATCATTTCTCTTGGTCTGCCTCTGCCTCTCTTCCCCTCGATATTTCCAGTTGTCACGATGTTCTCCAATGCCTCTCTTCTCATCACATGACCAAAAAAAGATGTTTGTCTCTTTCTTATTGTTGTATATAGTGTTCTAGTTTCATTAGCCTCTTTCAGGCAATCGTTGTTAGTTACTCTGGCAGTCCAAAGAATTCGCAACATTCGTCTTAAAAACCACATCTCTGTTGCTTCTAAGTTCTTCCTAATTTGTTCATTTACATTCCAAGATTCGCTGCCATACAGCAAAACTGGTTCTATATAGCATTTTAGTACTCTCTTTCTTACATTCATTGATAGCGACTTATTGCATAAGATACTCTTCATTTTCTGAAATGCTGTCTTTGCCTGCCCTATTCTGCTCTTAATCTCTTTTGTACATCTTCCATCTGATGTTATAAGTGCCCCTAGGTATTTAAAATTATCCACTTGGTTGAGAATTTCCCCTTCTATTTCTATGTCACATTTTGGCGTCCCCATTTTCTTTGATATCACCATTGTTACTGTTTTCTTGATATTCAAGGACAGTCCTTTCTGTGCACTCTCTGTTACTACACTGTCCAACAATTGTTGTAGGTCTGTTGCATTATCCGCTACCAATACTGTGTCATCTGCATAGCGTATATTGTTTATATTATATCCTCCGATTAGTATTCCTGGCTTCTCTTTGATCTCTCTCATTATTACTTCGCTATACAGGGAGAAGAGATCGGGTGACAAGACACACCCCTGTCGTACTCCTAGCTTTATCTGTTCGTAACTATCCTCTTTATTTCCCATTTTAATTGCTGCTACTTGGTTCCAGTATATATTCTTTATTATTCTTAAATCTTTCCCATCAATGTTGATATCTTCCAACATTTTAATCAGCTCATCATGTTTTACTTTATCAAATGCCTTAGTATAATCTATGAAGCATAAATATATGTCTCTTTGTTTCTCTATTGATCTTTCTATTAGTGTTCGTAATATATATATTGCATTGTTTGTACCCTTTCCTTCCATAAAACCATACTGTTCTTCACTAATTTCCATTTTTATTTTCTTTCTTGTTCTTCTCATTATAATTCTGAGTAGAAGCTTAGTGACATGGTTTATGAGGTTAATTGTACGAAAATCTTCACAATCAATTGCTCCTGGTCTTTTTGGTATAGCTATAAATACAGATTTCAGCATATCACTGGGTAAATATCCACTACTGTAAATATCATTCAACATTTTGGTTAATATATCTACTCCAAATTCTCCCAACACTTCTAATTCTTCTATTGTGATTTCATCTGGCCCAGCTGTTTTTCCTTTCTTCATATGTTTCATAGCATCAGCGACTTCTTCTTTTAGAATAGGTGGGCCTTCTAAGTTACTTTCTTCTGTTAATTCTTCCCTTTCTCCATTATATAATTCTCTTATATACTCATTCCACCTCTTCATTATAGCACCTTCCTCCAATAAAGTCGTCCTGTTTTTGATTTCAAACACCCTGTATTTATTCTTATTTTCCTTCCTGTGAGCTCGCTGATTTGTCTGTACATACTGTTTTGATCTTTAATGGAATTTAATTCAATTTTTCTGCATTGCTCATTTAACCAACTTTCTTTTGCCTTCACACATTTATCTCTTATTTCTTTATTTATCTTAGCATACTCTTGTTTGTCATTTTTATTCTGTTTCCTTTTGTCCATCAACCTTAAGATTTCTTCATTCATCCATTTTTTCTTAGCTTTTTGGCTTCTCTCCGGTAATATTTCTTTGCTAGTTTGATGAATGGAGTCCCTTAACATTTCCCATTGTTCATCTATACTCTGTATTTTAGCTATTGCATTGTACCTATTTTTCACAGTCACTCTGTATTGTTCTTGAATTTCTTTATCTACTTTCAGAACCTCTTTATTAAGTCTCAAGTTTTTAACCATTTTTTCCCCTCTCTTTAATCTTACTTTTATTTGTCCACATAGTGGTACATGATCACTGTTACCGTCAGCACCAGGCATTGTCTTTACATTAATTAATGCATTTCTAAATCTTTTATTAATAAGTATGTAGTCAATTTGGTTGCGTATTTTCATATCAGGGCTTTTCCATGTGTATAGTCGTCTTTTATGGTGTTTAAACCATGTGTTTCCAATTATCATATCATTAATATTTGCCCATTCTATTAGTTTCTCTCCTCTTTCATTTCTTGTACCTAAACCGTAATTCCCCACTATATCCTCTATTTTTCCCTTTCCTACTTTTGCATTAAAATCCCCCAGTATTATTTTTATTTCTTGTGATCCAATTTGGGCTATTGCCATTTCAACTTCATCGTAAAAGTTTTGTATATCTTCATCACTACTGTTTGTTGTTGGTGCATATACTTGTATAATATTTATATCTATTAATAGGTTTGCCTTTGATTTTGACCATTATAACTCTATCTGAAATGCACCAGTATCCAGTCATAGATTTGGCTGTATTTTCATCAAATATTATTCCTACACCTTTTTCATGTGTGTCCCCTCCAGAATAAATTATTGTGTGTTTGTCGGTTATAATTTTGCCAGATCCCTTCCATCTCATCTCACTTATGCCTAGTATATTCATTTTCATGTTTTCCATTTCTCTTAGAACATTGTTTAACTTTCCTAGCTCATTTAATGTCCTAACATTCCACGTTCCTACTCTAAATTTATTTAGTTTAGTTATTGTTTTAGTTTTGCTATCAGTAGCTGGATGACGGTCTGGTGTCACCTGTGGCTCATGACTGTCCCTACCGGACGAGGATGTCCTAAGACAGCCATTAACGTCGTTCACTATTTCTGAAATGTGTGTCGCCATGAAATCTTGGGAAGATAATGTGGTGGTTTCCCCTTGCCTTCCACATTCACACGGTGGTCTTTTAACTCTGCCTTTTATATGACTACTTATATGAATTAAATGAGATGCTCCCTACCAGGTCTGGGCGAAGCCAGGCCGGGTCAGACGGACAGACAGATAGACAGACAGATAGATAGACAGTCGGGAACGGGAACGTTAGCTTATATGACTACTTATATGAATTAAATGAGATGCTCCCCACCAGGGTCTGGGCGAAGCCGGGCCGGGTCAGCTAGTCTTATATATAAAAGGCAATCTCCGTCTGTATGTATGTCTGTATGTATGTCCTTTATGCATTCGCGAATGGTTTATCCGATTGAGATGAAATTTTCTACACGTCTTCCTCTCATTCCCGCGCTGCTGTCATAGTTTTTTTCTTCCTCCTCCTCCCTCCTCCCCCTCCCTAAATACGTACGTAAATAGAAGAGATCAAAGAAACACTGAACCACAACGCTAGGAAAAGCGAAGAAAATGACGTGACTACACAGAATCGTCACACGGCAATGTCAATAACAAATCATCTTTTTATGTGTAAAGAAGTTATCTACAGTCATGTAGAAGGGAAGAACAATCAATGGAAGGACCGAAATCACAGAACCTAGACGAGTATGAATTCGGAACGGAGAACTCCCTCCTCCTCCTCCTCCTCCCTCGACCCTTCTCCTCCTCTCTCCCCCTCTTCCTCCTTCCCCCTCCGCCTCTCTCCTCCCTCCTCTTCCTCCTCCTCCTCCCTCTACCTCCTCCCTCCTCTTCCTCCTCCCTTTCCCTCCTCCCCCTCCTCATTCTCCCTCCTCCTCCCTCTTCCCTTCGCCTCCCCATCCTCCTCCCTCTTCCTCTCCCCTCCTCCTCCCTCTTCCTCCCCGCTCTTCCTCCTCCCTCCTCTCTCCTACCTCCTCCCTCTCCCCTCATTCCTCCCTCCTCCTCCTGTCTCCTCCCTCCACCGAATATGAATTAAATTATATGCTCCCCACTAGGGACTGGGCGAAGCCGGGCCGGGTCGTCTTTTTTGGGAACGGGAACGGGAGCAGGGACCGAATATGAATTAAATAAGACGCTCCATTTACCCAAGTTAATTGTTGGGGGAAGATTTAAAGATCTTTCAAGTGCTCTTTCTAATAATAGACAGACAGACAGACAGACAGTAGATAGTCGGGAACGGGAACGGGAGCTTATATGACTACTTATATGAATTAAATGAAATGCTCCCCACCAGGGGCTGGGCGAAGCCAGCCCGGGTCAGACAGACAGAGAAAACAGACAGACAGACAGTCGGGAACGGGAACTTATATGACTACTTATATGAATTAAATGAGATGCTTCCCATCAGGGTCTGGGCGAAGCCAGGCCGGGTCAGACAGACAGACAGACAGATAGACAGACAGACAGACAGACAGATAGATAGTCGGGAATGGGAAAGGGAGCTTATATGACTACTTATATGAATTAAATGAGATGCTCCCCACCAAAGTCTGGGCAAAGCCGGGCCGGGTCAGCTAGTTATTAATACATCACCTCAAATGTGTACAATACTCTGTACAACCATTTTATTCTGTATGACAGATGCACACATGCTCAAGATTACTCAGATGATCTCATACTGAAAATGTACAACACGCATGCCATTTTATTAGAATTTGTATTCTAATCGTCAAGACATCTCATCTCATCTCATCTCATCATGTTCCTCTTGTACCTTGCGGTGTCGAGGAGAAGTATAAACTTCGTGAGAGTGCCCGGTTATGGGCTTCGTATATCGACATTCCCATGGATTCTGTTATTCCCTCCGTCCAACGTTTACGTGGTCGGCCTCTTCCTCTGTTTCCATCTGGTCTGTACATCATTGCTTGTTGTGGCATGCTGTTGACTGGTAGCCTACTTGCATGGCCAAACCATTTGACTTGCTGCTTTCTAATAAAATCTAGAGCAGCTTTAACCCCCACTTTAGTCCTGATTTCTTTATTTCTGATCTTATCTCTTCTTGATACGTTGAGTATTCTTCTCAGGAACCTCATTTCTGTTGTTGTGATTTTTCTTTTCTCTTTTTCTGTCATTGTCCAGGTTTGGCATTGGTAGCACAGAGTTGGTAGGAAGATTGTGTTGTAAAGTGCTTTCTTAGTAGTTATTGATACATGTTTGTTCTTTAGTATTGGTGCCATTTGTCCAATGAATTAATTTGCCTTATTGCACCTATTTTCGATCTCGTCTTCTGATCTGCCATTTGATGATATTATACTTCCTAGGTACTTGAAGCTCTTTACTTGTTTCAAGGGATGTTCGTTTAGGTGAATTGTTGCTGTTTGTTCTTCTTTAGTTATAGTCATTACCTCTGTTTTGCTTGTGCTAATTTTCACGTTTCGTTTAGACTATTCATGTGGTCTTGTAATTCAGCTTCTGATGTTGCTATTAGTGCTTGGTCGTCCGCAAACAGGAGTTCTCTAATGGTTAGATTTGCAGATGGTTCTTCTTCTGTGTTCTCGTCATGCGGTATTCTTGCTGTCTCTGCTTGGCTGGTTTCTTAACATATGTTGTCTATATATGTTATGAACAAGAGAGGGGACAGGACACAACCTTGTCGTACTCCAGATCTTATGGTGAAGGGTTCTGAGTTCACATAAATAAATTGATTCACTAATGTGACACTGTGCTTCAGAAAAATATCACTCCGTCAGACAGATTAGAGGCCAAGACTACAGCTTCATTTTTGCAAGATATATCATCATTATCTAATGCCTTGCTAGCTGGCATGGGCGATCATGCCTCTCCACAAATTGTAATCTCTGACTACATGGATCATTTCATGTCTTGACTCCCTTCCACGCTATAACACAAGAATGTCAGGAATCTTCTGACACTGTCTTCCTCTATCTCTCTTTCCAAAGATCTTTCCAGTTGTCACAATATGTTCCAGTTTTTGTCTTCTCATAATGTGGCCAAATATGATGATTGCATCTTTCTGATGTTTGTGATAAGATATGTTTGCCACTCAGCTTCCCTAAAAATGTCCAGATTGTCCTTTTGGCTGTCCAATTAATATACAGCATTCTTCTATACAAACACAAGGCTTCCAAGGATTTTATTGCCTGTTTACTAATTGTCCAGGATTCACGGCCGCATGTTAAAACTGGTTCTGTGTAACATGCAAGAACTATGTTTCTAACTTTCAAGGACAGTGACATTTTGCACAAAACATTCCTCAAAGCAGTTTTGCTTGACCTATTCTGTTCTTTACCTCAGTGATGCATCTTCTATCTAATGTTATTTATGTGCGTAGATACCAAGGTATATATAACAGCTTTAAAAAGTGTGTGAGCTTCCAGAAAGTAGAATTGTATGAATATCCTTACAAGCCACTACAAGTAAGTCCCTAAAGTAAAGGACCTTTTAAGAAACCCGGAGATGTAATGGGTTTATGGTGCCATAATGAATAATAGGAATTAAAATGATATATAAATATGTTGAGAACATGATTTTGTTAAACATTTTCTGAAGCCTAGTGTCACACAGTGAATTCATTTTTGTTCACACTATATTTAAATATTAGTTTAGTTCTTATTATTCAATCAGACCAGAGGCCAAGACAACGGCTGTCATTTTACAAGATATTTAACAGCTTGAAAAAGTTTGTGAGCATTAAGAAAGTACAGTTGTATCAAAATCAGTACAAGGCACAAAGAGAAAAGCCACTATAAGTATGTCACTAAAGTAAAGGACCTTTTAAGATGCCAGGAGGTAATGGGTTTATGATGCTAGCCCCACAATTTATAGACCAATCAGCATTCGATGGGAGATGTGGTCGATATCAAGTGGGTTGCGTTTACTTCTCAAGACGGTGGCTGTAACAGTTGCCAAAGTGCATGTGATAGACTTTTTTTTTTAGCATATCCTTTACAGGACATCGCTGTCAACACCAGCATCTTTCAGCTGTATGTCGATTTCTTGGCAAGATTACGCTCAGTAGTTTGCCATTGCTTTCTGACCCGTCGGCTCATATACCCCGCAATCCACCAATGCGATTCGAACCACTGCTGATTCTTACCGTCATCACGTTAACCGACGAGAGTATACGAGATTACGGAGAAAAGTCATAATGTCAGAGTCCAGAATAGTGCAGTGATGCAGTGACATCGTTACGCCCGCCAGGCGACTTAGTCCCCAGCTGGGATGCCGTAACTTCGTTACGCCCGCCAGGCGAGTAGTAGTTACCTGTATGCGAGGTTGCTCGCTGACGAGACGGTCAGCGGTCAGGCAAGGACGAAGCAAGACGCACGCATGCCGCGTGAAGCCACTTCAAGTGGGGAGGCATGTTGCAATCTATAGCCAGATAGCTCTGGGACGTGGACTCGACTGGACGCATGATGAGAGAAAGGCGTTGTGTGGTTTCTGTGCCTGAAAGTCGAGTGTCTGTTCATCTTGAGAGATAGACTGTGAGCTGTATCGTGTATGTAAGTGTATTGAAGTATAACATATATCTTGTAATGATCATCGTATGGTATTAGATCTGTAAATAAATCCATTGAACGTTGTGTCGTTGAGTCTCAAGTCAAATCACGTTGTACTTGTACTGTCTCACATGTGTTAGGTTAACGAGCCAGGTTTAAGACCCTGACATGTGTGGACGTGGTGGCATTCGTCCGGCTTTGAAATGAACGTGTTTATGTGATTAACATTTAAAACTAGAGTCTGTGAACTTAGAATTTTTGTCAAACTTTATTGTACAGGTAAATGTGATCGTTGAAGGCTCATTTTGATAGATATTATTACATTGTTTAACCATGGAGACTAGTTGTGAACGTACAGTGCATACATATTGTTTGATCTTGTAAACGTGTAAAACATCAGTGATTGTTGAACTTGTCACCGTTTTGACCTTGTCGACATTGTAAAGTTGTCGCCATTGTGACCTTGTTGCCATCTTGTAAACTTGATGTCTATGTCCTTACTGAATGTCATCTTGATGTAAGTGATGTGTCATCAATGTTGTAAAGTGTTAAGATATATGTAGATTGTCTTCGTGAATTGAGTTGTGGAAAGCAGAAAGTTTTGGAAAGAAAGTGACTTGTTGTTTGAAAAAAAAGAAAATTGTTGACTGACAAAATTACGACCTACAATTACACTCAACGCCATACAAACCTAATCAAAACTTAGTGACAAGCAGGCACACCACATCAAATAGACGCTAATTTATTTCCTCCAAAAACAAAGCAGGTTTATCTGTACCATCTGAAACCCTTGCCCGTAGAGGTCATTTGTGTTTCGAAGTAGCGACCCTACAGTTCCTAGCCCGATTTCCAACCGTTCTTCACCGCATCCAGGGCACTTGAGTATATTTTTCTTTTCATATACTTTAGGATGCAAATTTAGGCACGTATTGTCAATAGAACACAATTGTAAATTGTTAACTTTACTAACCACTTGTAACAAATTGTGTGGCTGGTATTTCATTGGCATTTTCCATCATGTCGTCATTAAATGATTTCATCGATATGGGGTTAAAGTTGAAGTTAACAGGTGATGAGTTAACGAAGTGGAGTAAGAAGAAATACTCTGAATACCAAGAGCGAGAAGAAAGAGCAGCTGAAAGAGCATTAAAGCAGACAGAGACTGAAAGAGCTGCCAAGCAAGCCGAATTAGATGTTGAGCTTAAGAAAGCAGAGATAACAGCTCAGAGTAAGAGAGAAGAACTGGAGGTACAGTTGAAGATGAAACAACTTGATACTGAGACTGCAATTAACAAAGAGTCTAAGAAATCTGAGAGACTGGAGAAAGAAAACCAGTACAAGAAATATCAAGGTATAGTACGTAATTATACCTCGGGTGACTGCATCGCAGCCTTTACCCAAAATTTTGAGACTTTAATGGACCATTACCAGGTTCCACTGTCTGAATGGAATATTATTTATATGAGGAGTTTATCAGGGGAGCCTCTTAAAGTCATTGAGACCATCCCCAAAGACCTCAGAAAAGATTACCATTATCTGAAATCAAAGATTATGGCACATTTTATGTTAGATGAGGCAGGTTACAGAGAACAATTCAGCAAATTGAGCCCAAAACCGACTCAAACGTTCTCTGACTACCTCTGCTTAGTCCGAGATATATTTTCCAAATGGACTTCAGCAGCTAAAATTGATAAGAACTACCAAAAGTTAGAAGATCTGATCATCAGAGATAAAGTCATTTCATCCATTCCATCAGCATTTTCAAAATTTTTGCAGGAGAATGAATGCACTAATGTAGATGAGATTGAGAGACGTGGTTCGGCTTATTACACAGCCAACAAACATTGTTTTTCCAGTGAAGCTACTGACATAAATTTTGTAGCATCGGCTAACTATGACAAACCCTATAGTAGGCAGAAACCTCATAAGCCTACATCTGAGAAGTATAATCACTGTAGATATTGTAAAATTTCACACCATCAAGGTGAGATGTGCGACAAGAACCCCGCATATCATACTTATCTACAAAACATGGTAAACAGACAAGATAAGGAGCGTAGATCCTTCAGAAATTTGCGTAAATGTTTCCTCTGTACGGACACTATCGCCATGATTGTAAAGGTAGGCAAATGACCAACAAAGCAAATGCCGCCTTGTTTGACAGTTCATCGTCAGATGAAGAACAATCAGAGAAACATCCTGTGAACTCAGCACAGTCTTTTGATATGTTTAACGCAAATAAATGTACTGTTTGTAACACCTTTTATGAAGATGGCATTTTAACATGCGGCCACTCCATTCCTATTGCCAATGAAGAAGCTAATTTGGTAGTATATTCCAAAGGCAGAATATACGTCCATCAGGGATACGTGAATGGCAAGGCTGCTACAGTCCTTCGGGACACGGGCAGTTCACTTATTGGTCTAAAGAGAACGTTCATAATGCCTACAGACTATACAGGCAGGCACGTAACATGCAGAACATTCTCTGGCAATATTGAAAAGTACCCACTAGCATGGGCATATATTGAAACACCTTTCCTCACTGGAAAAGTAAAATGCGCAGCATTAACAAACCCAGTGTGCGATATTATAATTGGAAATTTACCAGAGGTGAATGATAAGCCTCATGACATAACATCTCTTTGTATTGATGATATCATAACATCACCATCAAATGTCATCATTGATAATGTTACACCACCTAATGAATGTATGGTAGCTAATGTAGCACTAAGATCTCATGACATCATTGATAACATTGTTCCATCACCATCTGATATCATTGAATGTGTGAACGCAGTAACCAGATCTACTGCTAGAGTGCAAGATGAAAGTAATCAAACTGAGGCTATACAAATGCTTAGCCCAGTATCACTACCTTCTAAAACCATGAAGGAAACTTTTGTTACAGCTCAAAAGGCTGATCCTTCATTGTCAAAATATTTTAATCTGATCGGCCATAAGCCAAAGGTAACCAAGAATGCAAAATGGCATTTTGCTTTGAAAAATTGTATCCTCACTAGGTATTATACCAGAGGTGACAGCATAACAGAACAAACTGTTTTGCCAACTGATTATCGTAAGCAAGCCTTACATCTTGCCCATGATATACCTCTTGCAGCGCATATGGCATACGCTAAGACCAGATCAAGATTATTAACACAGTTTCATTGGCCAAATTTTGCAATGACATTAAACAATTTTGCAGAAGTTGTGACATCTGCCAAAAACTGGTAAAAAAAGGTAAACACCCCAGGCAAAGTTACAAGTTACTGACTTAGCCAGTCGACCTTTTGAGAAAATATCTGTCGACATAGTGGGCCCTCTTAATCAGACAACAACTAGAGGGAATAAATATATTCTAACTGTCATTGATCAATGTAGCCGCTGGCCGGAAGCGATTCCGCTAAAGAACATAACTGCCAATAATATAATGGAAGTTTTCTTCCATATATTTTCTCGGATAGGATTTCCAGACACTATCCAATCAGATAGGGGCACTCAGTTTATCGCCGCGTCTACCCAAGCTTTCACCAAAATGTTGGGAGTGAAGCAATGTTTCAATTCCCCGTACCATCCTCACTCGAGTGGAATTATAGAAAAATTTAACGGCGATTTAAAGCACATGCTTGCTAAAGTCACACAAGAACATCCCAAGAACTGGGACGTATATTTACCTGCTATTCTCTTTGCTTATCGCGAAGTACCACATTCTAGGACAGGTTTCTCTCCTTTTGAACTTATCTATGGTGCCAAACCACGTGGCCCATTAACTATTTATCATCAAATGTTAACTGACTCTACTCCAGTACTTAAACCCATATCATCATACGTATACGTTACATCATTGCGTGAAAGAATCATCAAATCTTGTATAATTGCAAAGGATGCACTAAAATTATCTGGTGCTACTTATAGACAATATGCTGACAAAGGTAACAGGACAATAACGTTGACACCTGGACAGGACGTTCTTCTTCTATTACCTAGTGACAGACACTTATTGACTGATTCTTGGCAAGGACCATTTAAAGTGACGAGACAGATTTCACCTGTAGACTATGAGATCCAAATAAAAGACAAACACAAAATATTCCACATAAATATGCTAAGACCTTATTAGAACAGAGACAACGAACAAGACGATACAACAGCTTGTACAGTGATAATAGACCATGAAGATGACGAGGCTAGTGACGAAATTCCAACACCTGCATTAGACACGACAAACTGCTTGAAGGAAATTAAAATCAACCCAAAGTTAACTCAAGCAGAAACAGACAGTTGCAAACATCTAATACAACAGTACAACACCATCTTCTCCAACAACCCAGGACAAACAGAATTAGTACAACATCACATCACACTCACATCAAACACACCCATAAAATGCAGACCATACACCATTCCATTGCATTACAAAGAACACTTACATCAGGAGATCATCAACTTAGAGAAAAACAACATCATAAGACGATCCCAATCAGACTTCTCATCTCCAATGGTCATAGTACGCAAAAAGGACAACACGATAAGACTCTGTGTCGACTATAGAAAGCTCAATAAGATAACTCTTCTAGATCTGGAGCCAATGGCAAACTCTGACGATCTACTGACAGAACTGACAGACGCTAGGTTCTTTACGAAGGTAGACATGACTAAAGGATATTGGCAAATAGCGGTAGACGAACAGAGCAGACATCTGACAGCATTTGCCACACCTTGGGGACTGTACGAATGGTGCAAACTTCCATTTGGGCTTGTCAATGCCCCAGCTACATTCGTACGTATGACACGACTTTTACTAGTAGATATACCTAACATAATTTGCTATATAGACGACATCTGTGTTCACACAGAGACGATGACAGACCACATAAAGACATTAGAACAGACATTTGAACGCATTAGACAGCACGGACTGACGGTAAAGCCTGCAAAAGTAGACATAGCCTACCAGGAAATATCCTTCTTGGGGTACAAAATATCCAATGGCTTTGTCACGACAGACGATAACATTGTGTCCAAGATACTAAAACTCTCACTTCCGACTACGAAAAAACAAGTCAGAAGTTTGTTGGGACTTATAAATTATTACAGACAGTTCATCCCTGATTTTTCTGAACTGACCGAAGTATTCACTAACTTACTAACAAAAGATAAACCGGAGAAAATTGTAAGCAATGAATGCCTAAAATTTGCATTCCAAACAGTATTAGCGTGTTTTTCTGATAATAGCTTAAATAATCTTATCCTGAAATTGCCCAATCTTCATTTACCTTTCAGATTGCGTACAGACGCGAGCTCCGTGGCGATTGGAGCAGTCTTGTTGCAAGAGCATAATAACATCCTTCATCCTGTGTACTTCGTATCCAGGAAATTGAAACCCAGAGAACGGGCTTGGTCAATACCTCAGTTGGAAGCCCTAGCTTTAGTAGTGGGTATAACTAAATTGTCCAGATTCCTTCTAGGACGCCATTTCATTGTGGAGTCTGACAGCAGCCCGTTGCGATTTATAAATTCAGGTGTATCTTCAAACCAGATGGTAGCGCGCTGGTCTCTTAAGCTCCAAGATTACAGCTTCGAGGTTCGACATATCCCAGGCAGAACCAACAGGATTGCCGATCTTTTGTCCCGTTGTCCGACCGACCCAGTAAGCACCAATGTCTGAGTGCAGTGTGTAAAATACACTCAGATCAACACAGCCATCCATCAGTGAATATTTTTTTCCATTCACAAAAAGCTGTGTAACGTCTACGATGTGATGTGATAGGGATTACTCCCAATATATATAGTGTTCTTATTTTACTAATTGATGTAGTGATTGTCGTGTATAATTGTGTAGTATGTGGTAGAAAGCGAACTTTATTAATTGTATATATTACGAAACAAGAACAGTGCCACATTCGCTCAAAAACTTACTGTAAGCGAACTATCCAATTTGACAGTGGTATCTGCGTTTGGAACAGTCCAGTGATATTTTAAATTCGTGTGTGAAAGTGTGACCTGAACATTGACAACTACACCACTGCAGTCAATCGAAATCCAGAAGGTTTTTCCAGTGAAACATCCAACACATGAACGATTAGAACATTGTACATTCCGTAACTACATCAGACCGGAACAAGTGTGTTCTACAAGTTTCAACATCAGCTGTTTAGTGTTCGTGTGTACTTCCGGATTAGTTAGAAATTTAGTTCAAAATTAGCAGACGACAAACAAAAGTTTAAAAAGCTATGACGATTCTAAAATCTTTAGGAATCTATAAGTTTGAATACACGAATTGTGTGTTTATATTTTTATGTAATGTAATCTTAGAATCATATCTTGATTAATTTATTCATACTACCGACTTTTTCTCGTTAGTATGAAAAAACATCAAGCGATGACGCTAAGAAATAGAATAATTATTGTAAAATATTATATTTCATAAATTTTGAAGTTATTCCCCTTTCATTTAGTTGTTATTACATCATTACACAAAGGGCTATAATGTGAAATGTATACGATTACGTGTTGTATATAAATAGCCATGTTGTTGTCAGATTGTTAACACACCAAGAAGCCATCTACTGAGCATGGTAGAATGTTACCGACATTGCAGACCAACACAAGAGCTCCTGGCCAAATGAGGTCAGAGTTTGAGCGTTTAATGCGACTTATATAAAGCCGTATTTCGGTCTAGCCAGATGGTTTTTGTTTCAAGAACCATATTATTGCGGTTTTTTTTTGGAGGCTGCGAGGTAGATGCTTGGAAGCTGGTACTATCGATCTGACTGGGTCAATAATGCAATTGAAGTAATCAACCATCGAGAGGATGAAACTTGACAAGTGTTAAAGGTTGAACACCACATGTCGTTGAATACAACTTCCAGGTCAGTTCAGAAAAATCAGGGATGAACTGTCTGTAATAATTTATAAGTCCCAACAAACTTCTGACTTGTTTTTTCGTAGTCGGAAGTGAGAGTTTTAGTATCTTGGACACAATGTTATCGTCTGTCGTGACAAAGCCATTGGATATTTTGAACCCCAAGAAGGATATTTCCTGGTAGGCTATGTCTACTTTTGCAGGCTTTATTATACTCATCTTGAGAGATAGACTGTGAGCTGTATTGTGTATGTAAGTGTATTGAAGTATAACATACATCTTGTAATGATCATCGTATGGTATTAGATCTGTAAATAAATCCATTGAACGTTGTGTCGTTGAGTCTCAAGTCAAATCACGCTGTACTTGTACTGTCTCACATGTGTTAGGTTAACGAGCCAGGTTTAAGACCCTGACACATAACCTCTAAGCCACGAAGCCGGCATGTGATAGACTAGTGTGGCAATATTATTTTGTGTGGGCTTCTAATCAGTTGTGATTGTCTTCATTATTTGTAAATGTACAGGCTGAAATTATGGACACACCTACACAACTGTATATACATAGTATGTAATATATACACTATACAGAAATGGTTTACACTGGCTGTTAGGGCAGGGAAGACCGGCCAAGCAAACATAGTTGGCCACCATCACCTTCATTGAGTTATCTACCAGAGATATTTTGGCACATGCTTTGTGGCTGTTCCTGTCAAGATCACTGTGATAACTTGTTCACTGTGATACCCCATCATTAGAGACTAACAAGTGTTGAGTAAAGAGGAACACAACAACCATAAACATCACATCCGTGAAAGTCAAGAGGAACACAACAACCATAAACATCACATCCGTGAAAGTCAAGTCAAGGACCAGCTCTCACACCATGAGCTGTACTGGGTATATGGTGCTAGCCCCATATTTTTATATCAATTATAAACAGCCAAAACCGAAGTAATGCAAGTTAGCAGATCGCCAGGCCCACTAAGTATACAGATAAATAACACACCTCTGAAACAAGTTAAAGAATTCAAATACCTTGGAAGTATGATCACAGAAGATGGCAGATTGGGCAGAGAAATTGAAATCAGATGTCAAAAAGCTAGTGCACTTACATATCAACTATCACCCTTACTGAAACATCCAAACATACCCATGTCCGCAAAACGACAGATAATAAACAGCATATTCACACCAACTCTATGCTACCAATCTCAAACCTGGACTTTATCCAAATTACACCTTCGCAAAATCAACACCTGCGAAATGAGATGCCTTAGGAGAGCTGCCAACTTAACAATCCGAGACTGATTAAGAAATGTTGTTATCAGACAGACAGTGGGATCAACACCCTGTGCCACATTTATTGAAAGACAGAAGATCAAGTAGTTTGGCCATGTCGTTAGAATGCATCATCAGCAACTACCATCACTGGCCTTACATCAAAGATCCTCTGTGGCGAGACCACGAGGACGTCCAAGAAGAAAATGGATTGAGGACATCAGAGACATTGTATAACCACATGGAATGACACTATCCAGTGCCGTGCACTGGGCGCTAGAACGCAAAATATTCCTTCCCACGACGCTTGACGGCAGAAGTGGAAGATGATGATGATGATGATGACATTTGATGGGTGATATGTTGATTTTTAAAGGCACACAGTTATAAGTTTGGAGTAGGCAGATGTGGTTTTTGAGTGAATTTTAGAGCTTAAATTTGAATTAATTAGAAATCAAGATTCATATATTTCTAAAGTTTATACACAGAAGCCACAAACAATATGTTGTTCAATTTTTGTTTCAATTGCTTGGCATATTTTGCTGCATCTCGTCAGGTGATTACTGCAGAGTTACAAATGATATGAAGTGAATAAATGAATTATACTATGGCTGAAATACTTACAACACATAGTCACTAATATTGTTTGAAAGTAGAGCACCAGTTTATCAGTTATCAGTTATCAGTGGTGTATCTTCATTGCACTCCGGACATGTCCATAGGTGCTCAGATCCTCCCCCCAGCATATGCATCAGCGTCCGGTGGCTAATAGTGCCAGTTCTGTGTTGGTTGACGAGGCGCTTTGTTTTCCCGATGTACCTCTCGCGTCTGGCTGTGCCCATTCTTACTCCCAGGTCTTTCATCCTGGACAGCGATGTGGAATCACTGATGTCAAAGTCCTCTGTTCTCGCCATATCTTTAAGGACGTTAATAACATCGGTACGATCCATGGGCTGGCCATCTACAGGGGGTGCAGGGCCAGCCAGTTTGTCAGCTCGTTCATTTCCCTCGACTCCCGCATGTCCCGGGACGAAGATGAAGGTGACTTTACGGACAACAGACTTCCGCAGCGATTCAGTCCACTGTCTACGTACAGATCCAGCTCCGACCTTCTGAATCATGCTCATTGAATCACTTAGTACACACACGTTGGTATAATGCTGTGATTCCAGCCATATGAAGGCCTGTGTAATTGCCATCACCTCCATCGTCATGCTGCTCGTGGTCATAGAGTGGGCACCACTGGATTCTTGAACGGTTCGGCCCGCTGAACGGGCTGTAAATGCCCACACACTTCTCTGCTGCTTTACACCATATCCATCTGTATAGATGAGCACTTCGGGGCTATCTGATTGTTCATAGATGAGCGCGTTAACCTCTGCATTGACAGCGGCAGGGTTCTGCTCTCTGCACCGTCTGTCGAGTGTGATAATGCAGGAGAAAGTGCACTTAAAAGCTGGAGGCACCGGCACCCATTCCTTGCCGGGGTTGATACTGGTAAGACTGCAGACCTGTCTGACGACATCTTCCGCCCGACCCATCCATGATTTTCCCAGCACCAGTTTTCCCCATGGTAATTGCAAATTTAAAATGAAGACTTTCTGTTTGCACAAAGCTAGCAGGAACTGTCTAATTACTAATGCCTTGATGTATTTGAGCAATCATTTATTGTTCATCAAATTCAATATCTTATGTTTTTTTTTTTAACATTATGATTGTAATTACATTAAATCTGTTTTCCATCCATACTGGTATATGTTTGGTTACTTGATTTGCTAATTATCTTTCCGTTGATTGATCGATTTATTTAGGAATCGACATCACAGCATTCGGGGCATTCCCATAAGTGCTCCATCCCCACCCCCAGCAGCCAGTGAAGAGTTCCAACACTAATAGTACCAGTAGCAATCTGATTATAAGTCCGCCTCGCCTTTCCTCTGAGCGTTGAGCGTCGGCCAGATCCCTTCGTCACTCCTCGCTGTCTCATTCTTGCCAGACCATGGTAATCCATTTGCTCCTCAGAGGTGTGCACGTGCTCCCACAAGGTCGCAACCACATCTGCCTTGTCATGTATCTTTCCGTTGTACACATGTAAGTTGGCTGGTACTCACACTGTAATTGATAAATGCAGTTAGATTTGGTGTACAAAGACAATAGTTCTTTCACAGATGGGAGTAATATCGGGGTGGTTTTACATCTAATCATTGGTTTAATCATTTTAGTCAGGTCTTAAATATGACTCAGCTACCGTAATGACAGCAGATGGTACTACCTGCTTTCTGTTAGCGCCGAATGTTGGGCGGCGCCTACCAAACCAGACACCCCACATTGTGCCTATGACATCGGGTGGAAGAGAGCAATTGGAAGGGTGCAAACTTTATCCTGGTGCGAGGAAATGCAACCTAAAAACAAAATGTCATGGCAGGGAAGACCAGGCCCTAAGGCTTGGTTGGCAGCTGGTCTAGGATCGAAGCTCTGACAGGCGGACAGTTAGAGCATTGCTTTGCTGATCCGGCACCTTCCGTAGTTTGTCTTGTTCCAGATGTAGGGGTGTTATCTTTCCTCTGGAATGAACTAGACCGGACGAGAGAGGGATCATGCTGCATGGGCAACACATGGTCTCTATATTTTAGCCCAGGCTTTGTGCTATGGAGAGGTATAACTCCATCCCTGGTCTTAACCGGTCTCAGAATCAAAGCGAGAGCTAGCAGTTACGAGTTATAAGTCCTTGTCAATTGGCATAGACATGGGGTGCCACGGGTTGCCTCTGACGGTGGGAGACACATACAGGTGTCACTGATCAGCTACCGCCCGTCTCAATTGGGTACTGATCCGCTACAGCCTGTCCTGCTTCAATGGGTGCTTGGGGCTAGGAGAAAATCTGAATTTCAGGCTGTAAAACCAATGCACCAGGTATTACTAAAAAGAAAAATAGAAACCTCAAGCCACGGCTTGCACTTGGAAAATAAGAATCATGTGTCCATTGATTTTTCACTGAGTGATGTCGAACTCAATTGTCTTAACATTGATATTGCTGGCCTGTAGGAGACTCGCCTCGTTGAGGAAGGGTCACTTAGGGAAAAACACTTACACCATTTTTAGGAAGGGTAGAAAGCAGGCAGGAAAAAGGCAACATGGTGTGGGCTTTGCAATGAAGAATTCACTACTAGGAATGATTGAAATTTCAGCTGGAGGTAATGAAAGACTATTATCCCTGCGCTTGGCAACCTCTTGTGGTTTTGCCACCATTATCACGGCATATGCACCGACACTCCCTTCCTCTGATGATATGAAGGATTCGTTCTATGAGGAGTTAGAATCTGTGATCACGGCCATTCTAAAATCTGACTACATTTATATGCTCGGTGATTTCAATGCTCGTGTGGGCAAGGACTCGAGTTCATGGCCAGTGTGCCTTGGAAAATACAACATCGGTCACATGAATGAAAATGGTAAAAGGCTGCTGGAGCATTGCACCAGAAATGGCCTATGTATTACAAACTCCTTTTTTAAAACAAAAGAGCTGCATAAGGTCACATGGAAACATCGAAGATCTGGCCATTGGCACCAGCTGGACTTCATCATCACACAGAGACAACATCTGAACCAAACATCATTAACTCAAAGTTACCACAGTGCTGACTATGATACGGATCATTCTTTGGTTGTTGCAAGGGTTAGACTGAGACCAAAGGGAATCTACACAGCTAAATACAAATCTAGCCCCAGAATTAATATTATTAACACCCACGGTCCTAATAAGTGCTTTTAGTTCCAACAGCAACTTGAAGATGCTTTCACTGATACATCAGAAAATTGTACAGCAAGTGAAAAGAGAGGTAAACTTAAGGAAACTCTTTATAAAACAGCGGTGGGGGGGGGGGGGGGTTTACGGCACTCTGGATCATAAGAGGCAGGACTGGTTTGCGGCAAACAGCAAGACACTGCTGCCCTTGATTGACAGAAAGAAGATAGCTCTCTTAAGAAACAAGGAATAAACAACGCAAAACACTCTCAGTGAGCTGAGGGAAGCTAGGAAGGATGTGAAAAAGGCTGACAGGCAGCGTGCAAATGACTATTGGATCAAGTTATATGGGTCCATTCAAAATGCAAGTGAAAGGGGAAACACCAGAAGCATGTATGAAGGGATAAAGAAAGCCAGTGATCCAATGATCAAAAGAAGTGCAGCATTAAAAACCAGGACTGATAAGAAACAGAAGATGGATAGATAGGTAGAGCACTATTTGGAGCTTTACTCAAGTGAGACCAAACTAGCAGATGATGTCCTTAATGCCATAAAGGCCCTACCAACTCTTGACCACTTGGACACACTTCCCACCATAACAGAAGTTAAGTGTGCTATAAATGAACTAGTATCTGGCAAGGCTCCAGGAAGGATGGGATTACAATAGAGGTTAATAGGAGTGGGCAAGACACTCATTCTACAGATTCATCAGCTAATAGAGCTAAGCTGGCGAGAAGGACAAGTCCCACAGGATTTCAAAGACTCAAGAACAAGGGTGATCAGAGCGATTGTAACAACTATAGGAGTATCTCACTTCGGTGTATTGTTGGAAAAGTATTTGCCAGAATTGTTCTGCGCAGACTTCAAGTCCTGGGAGATCAAGTCTACCCTGAATCACAGTGTGACTTCCGACAGAACCAGTCTACCATTGATATGATATTCTCATTGCGACAAATGCAAGAAAAATGCTGTAAACAGAATTGACCACTATTTATGGCCTTTATCGAACTCACAAAGGTATTTGATTTGGTCAGTCGTGAGGGTCTGTTCCAAGGCACAAAAGAAGATTGGCTGCCTACCAACTCTTCTGTCAACTGTGGAATTGTTCCACACAGAAGGGTATAATCACGTTTGATGGTGCAACTTCTGAAGAGTTTGAAATCAAGAGTGGAGTTAAACAAGGCTGTGAATTAGCTCTTTTGAATATACTTTTAACTTCTACTGAAATATGCCTTTCGTGATCAGGATGGTGGATCAGGATACATTCACTCACGCTCATATCGCGGCCTCTACAATGCTCAGACATTGAAGGCCAAGACCAAAATTAGGAGGAGACTGATCAGAGAGTTGACGTTGCAATTATGACCCTCTCTGAGGAAGAATAACAACGTCTGCTATCTGCATTCTCCAATGCTTTTTCTGAATTTGGCTTAACAAGTAACAAAAAGAAGACACAAATTATGTCACAAGGTGCACATGGGGTATCATCAATCATTATTGATGACATCGAACTAGAGATAGTACACCCTTTTACATATCTACGATCAGAGGTAAATAGCAAATTATCCCTAGATCAGGAAATCAACATCAGGATTGGTAAGGCAGCAACAACAATGAACAGGTTGGCAAAAAGAGTCTGGGAGAAGAGAAAGCTTACTGCCACAACAAAAGTCCTTGTTTATCAGCCTGTGTCCTTAGTACTCTTCTTTATGGCAGTGGAGCCTGAATAACTTACTCACATCAAGAGAAACGTATAAACAGCTTTCATATGAGGTGTCTGTGAAGACTACTTGGTATTAAGTGGCAACGCAAAATCACAAATACTGAAGTATTGGAAAGATCAGGTTGTGTGACGGTTTATTCCATGCTCAGTCTTCGTAGACTTAGATGGATAGGACACGTTAGGATGATGGTAGAATACCAAAGGACATCTTTTTTGGTGAATTACTGTCAACAACCGATGTTTCAGGCATCATAGGATTACTTCACTCGCACCACACAAGGAACTTGCAAGTCGTGTGAGGAAATGGATGATACATTTTATTGCCGTTGGCTCTTTACATTTACAAAACAGTCGCTATCAAATCACACACAAAGCCACAGAATTGCCTATCACTAGTTTCCTAACCCTATTGCTAATCTCTATCTACTTGGCTACAGAAAAACCCCTATCAACACTAAACGGTGCGCTCGCTAAGAAGTCAGTCCCCAGTCTGACTTTCCTACACGCGTGGCTACACACCACGCGGGAGGACCTTGTACGTCCTTCGGCTTTTTGCGTGCTGTCACACTCAGCACGCCTATAGCAGCCATTTCCTATTGAGTGGCAATCCACTTCTCCGTGGCTATCACGTAGGCGTGATTCTGTCGTGACCAGAGTACTAACTATCTGGTCGATACCTCCGTGTTTCATGAGAGAACTAGTTAATAGTCTCCCTTCCTATCACCTACCCTGCCCTCATATCGGGGCACTGTGTTACCTCTGATCTACTTGAGGTTGACCACTCTTCCCGGTGGTCTTCTATCTTGAGGCAGACCTCAGACCTCGATACTTCAGTCTTTGACACACACCCTCCCCTCCTGTGTTGCGTCATCAACTTTGACTCATTGGTTGTGACGCAAGAGGTTTCTAAAAAATTAGTGTATCTAATTTTTGTCAAAGACTGCTGATAACCTGGCTTTGGGCAACTCAATAGACTTCTACTGACTATTGTCACAATGTAGTATCACTTTACTTGGCTACTGGCAATCGCCACAAACTTGTCTGGTTGGCGTGAGCCCTCTTCTCAATCGCAATATTATATTAATTAGAGGTATGTTTGAACGGACCATTGTCTTATAAGACCTGCCCTCAAATAGTAAATTAACTCACTACCCATACAAAGTTGACTTTCTTAGGGTCAACACATGAATTGCTTCATGTCCCCCATATAATATTAAACAACCATTACACAAGCTGTGTGCGACAGGCTTTACCTATCTCGCTTCCGCATGTAAAGTTATCTTTCACTGTTAAGTTAGTGTTTCGTTGTCTATTATGTCCCCTGACCCGGAGTTATCTACCTTTGATCTACATAAAATGTATGCAATTTACCTGTGTGTTTTTCTGGTTGTTTGCGTGTTTGGATGTAATTAATAATATAATTTACCTTCTAGCATGTGTATCTATTTATCATGTGTATGTAAGTTAGTTTTCAAGTGCCATAATTCGGTTAAATGTGGCCACAAACAAGTGTATAACACTAATTCGTGACTACGTTTCCGTCTTATGAGACTTAAAATACTTTCTCTAAGATCTACACTAAACTACACACAATACATTCAAGACAGCACATTTTCAACATCGAAAGCAAACATTTGACGCAGACAAGAAACAAAAAAAATCGCGTTTAGCGGCAGAAAAAATCCGCTGACTGATCTCACTCTCTCTTGTATAATTCACATATGCTCTCACTTTCAAACTTCTGTCACACATCTTTTACCCTCACATTTATTTAAAAACCTTGGAGTGACACTGTACAAGTTTGGCTCAGTTTGACAAAGTTGAGCTTAATGACTGTGCGTAAATTGCTGCACGAGTCATGTATTTACAAATTATTTACATGTAAGAAAAAGGGTTGATGGTTTGTACCTTGATATTATTAATGACTACATTCTACTAAAATAATACTCTAAATACTGAAATACTAATACTAGTTCTATAAATATGTATTTAATGTGTTACCTACTTTAATCTAATTTAAGGGAAGTAATCTAACTATTTAAAATGAAATTGATGTGAGATGAGTTATGTACCTTTCTGAAATGGGTAATGTGACATGTAAGTGTATAAATTATTTATATAAATCTAATAAAATTATAAATAATGTTTTTAACTGAAAAAAAATATATGATTGATATTTTTACTCTAAATGGTGTAAATGATGTATGTTTATTTGTAAAATCTTTGTATCCTATCTGGTGTAAACTAATCATAATACTAAATGAACAAGATTGTTAAATGGACTGGTTCATTAAGATGGAATGAACTCAAGTGAAATGAACTAAAGTGAAATGTAACAAACTAAATGGTACTATTACTATCTAAACTATCTATCCTAGTCTATAATTAGCTGTTATTACGTTTAAATTACTATCCTATTCTACTTTTAAGCTAAGTAAGTGGGTGAATTAATGATCTATCTCAAGTACTAAAAAAAATGAAAACTATTATATTTCCTAAAACTAAATGTATTTTAGAGTGACCTAATCTCCATATAATTTGTCACTATATTAAAACGTTATAATACATATCACAATAAGTATATATATACATGGTATTTAAATACCTCAGGTTAGTTGTTGCCCTAATGTTCATCAAATGGCAGATCAGAAGACGAGATCGTAAATAGGTGCAATAAGGCAAATCAACTCATTGGACAAATGGCACCAATACTAAAGAACAAACATGTATCAACAACTACTAAGAAAGCACTTTACAACACAATCTTCCTACCAACGCTGTGCCACCAATGCCAAACCTGGATAATGACAGAAAAAGAGAAAAGAAAAATCACAACAACAGAAATGAGGTTCCTGGGAAGAATACTCAACGTATCAAGAAGAGATAAGATCAGAAATGAAGAAATCAGGACTAAAGTGAGGGTTAAAACTGCTCTAGATTTTATTAGAAAGCAGCAAGTCAAATGATTTGGCCATGCAAGTAGGTTACCAGTCAACAGCATGCCATAACAAGCAATGACGTACAGACCAGATTGAAACAGAGGAAGAGGCCGACCACGTAAACGTTGGACGGAGGGAATAGCAGAATCCATGGGAATGTCGATATACGAAGCGCATAACCGGGCACTCTCACGAAATTTATACTTCACCTCGACACCGCAAGGTACAAGAGGAACATGATGAGATGAGATGAGAAAAAGTCGCTTTCACCCAAGTAACTGCTGAAGAATAAAAAAAAAGTAATAGTCTTAGTGTCCGGCAGGGCATCGAACCAACAGCTCCCGCTTATTTGAGAGGGACACATACCACTGTGCTACTGAGGATACGATTTTGAACCAACAAAAATATATAACATAGCGACGCTTATGTCCTGATGATGTCACATACGTTAAGTCACGTGACTTGGCAAAACACATGACCAGGACCAGCCTGGGTTTCCAGGACCGGGAAAATTCACGTGATAGTTCAGCTATGAATAAACGGATAATTTATACATAGCTGAGGTTTGAATAAACGAATAGTTTATACATACTCCAGGTATGAATAGACACTTCCTTATAATTTATATTATAAATGTTTACTTTTTTTCTTCTTCATTATTTCCAGTATTATTTAGTAAGGTTGTTGCTTTTTCTTCTATATAACTTGGTTATATTCAAGCAAACCAATCCAGCTCCTGAAGACGTGACGGTAAAAGGCCAAGTTGTTGATGTCTGAGGATCTCTTTTCTTCTAAATGTGCCATGAAGATGTCCGCTAGAATAGGACCAAGAGGACTCCCCATGGCCACTGCCTCAATTTGGCGGTATGACTTAGTTAGAAAATTGAATTGTATGTTGGCGGTACATAGTAGTAGTAGCTTCTCCAGAATAGGTGTTGGTATGCCTAATTTTAGTTGTTTGTCTTCAATGCGTTCCCTTATTATTTTCAGTGTCTCCTCTAATGGAACGTTAGTGAATAGGGAGGCTATATCCATGGATGCCATGTGTTTGTTATTTATGTCCATAGTATCCAATAATTCCACCAGTTGGAATGTATCTCTGAGTATTTTTGGATCGAAGGACTGTCGTACTGGCTTAAAAATTTCGGCTAGCCATTTCGCCATTCGGTGTTGCGCAGAGTTGTGCATCCCAGGTATATAAGCCTCCATTAGTGTCCTCTCCAAACAAAGAGTCTCCGCTGGCCAAGCTGGACACGGACTTCCGAGCACCCAACAACAAAAGAAAGTGCGCCAACTGCCTGGGCAAGCATGGAGCAAGATACCTGGGCTGTCCGTACCTCCAAAAACAGAGAGACGTGTTAAAGATCGCCATTACCATGAAGACACCATTCAAGGAAGCAATGCGGAGGGGCAAGACAGCCATGGGCATCTCATAAGCGGAAAAGGCTCAACAGCAAGACCAGATAGATGAGCTTAAGAAGCAAATCAAGCTGCTTCGAACACCAGCACCGACCAGCAACAATGAAAAGCTGCTTGCTGAAATAAAGGAGATTCAGCGAAACATCAAGCAAGAAGTGGAACATATGGCCGTGTTGAAGCAGGAAAGGGAAGAAATGCTACGCACCATAAAAGCGGAGAGAGAGAGAGAGAGAGAGAGAGAGAGAGAGAGAGAGAGAGAGAGAGAGAGAGAGAGAGAGAGAGAGAGAGCCTAAAAGCTGAAATGATTTCAATTCAGTTATCAATTGGGGTATCTTCATTGCACTCCGGACAGGTCTATAGGTGCTCAGATTCTCCTCTCCCCACCCCCCACCCAGCATATGCATCAACGTCCGGTGCCTAATAGTGCCAGTTCTGTGTTGGTTGACGTGGCACCTCGTTTTCCCAATGTACCTCTCGCGTCTGGCTGTGCCCATTCTTACTCCCAGGTCTTTCATCCTGGACAGCGAAGTGGTTTCACTGACGTCAAAGTCCTCTGTTCTCGCCATATCTTTAAGGACGTTAATAACATCGGCACGATCCATGGGCTGGCCATCTACAGAGGGTGCAGAGCCAGCCAGTTTATCAACTGTGTTGGATGTGGCAATTGTTGATACCGGACTGGGACCACAATTTTCGGAAGTGGATGTGCGCAACCACCTAGATGAATGTATTATTCACTGGCGAGCTCAGCTCAAATAGTCAGAAATTGACTAAGGACAGAATCTGTATGGTTGAACTACAGATTAGGCCCAGGAATATCAAGAGTACGTCTACAAGTGGCTCGTAATTAGCTGGTCCAAATATTCGCCAAGGAGTGAGAAAAGGGAAAGTTAGGTGACTAGGTTTACATCTCTAGAAGGATTTATAGCCAGTGCAAATTATCCCCTTCGACTGTTTTCCCCTCCCTGGTAATTAATTAAGGGAGACTTTATACATAGTGAAGTATGAATAAAGGAATACTTTATACATAGTTGAAGTATGCGACACGTTTTCGATCAACGAAAATGTATAATATAGCCACACATTTACGTTAAGTCACGTGACTTGGCAAATCACGTGACCAGCCGGGACAGTTAACTATGTATACAGGAATACTTTATACATAGTGCGTTATGAATAGACACTTCGATTAATTAATCCCCCACCAATGTACACACACAACATGTATGCACAATTAGAATTAAAAGTATAACAATTGAACTATGAGTTAAAACCAACTACAACATTTGTTGTCTATCATTAGTCATGGATGATTATCATGATGGTGATGGTGAATTTAAACTGTATATTGATAGTGATGACAAACATTACATAACTTCAATGTTACTTGTCTCCTATCTGGATCTCTGGTCCAGATCAGCTAAGCAGCTATGGTCAGATCTCCATTCTCCAGTAGAAAACAGCATGCCGGTTTTCTGACATCTGTCAGTCCTGGCACTACCTAGTCGTCCCAAGTTCTTGGGATCTATACCTAGGCGCACTTATTGAGAGCTTGGAAGAAATAGTCAAGAATGTGTTATATCTAGTTCTACATCAGTACAATCCTAAGTAATACCTACATCCTAGCACACCCATATACAATGACCAGTTTGGCCAAGTCTTATCTTCCAGGTCTACTGTGTTCACTGTCTAGTAATCCACGCTGTTTTCATCACGTATTTCGCAGCTTCATATTCACGACAGTCTATACACTGCATCTAATCACACAGTTATTATCACCTAAAATATGAACAGATGCTATCACTCCAAACTAAAATATAATATACAAACAGCATTCGGCTTGTGCCACTCTAGCACTCATTACGACACGTCCGACCTGGACCGTGTCTTCACTCGTACTCCCTAGTTCAACCGAGAATTATCTTCTCCTGACACTCCCACATAACGTGCTCCACGCACTAACAAACACTCTTGCAGGTGTGAGTTCCATTCATATCGAAACCTACTTTATACTAGAGCAAGAGGACGCCCGAGAAGAAAATGGATTGACGACATCAAAGACGTTATACAATTACACAGAATGACACTATCCAATGTCGCCCATTGGGTGCTGAAAATCCAACTGACCCTCGTCACGATGCTTGAAGGCAAAAGTGGGAGTTGGTGATGATGATGAAAAAAGAGACATCTATGTTGCGGGAACAACTGAGATCAATAAAATAATTCACAAATCACTACAGGGCAGTACACTGAAATCCCGGCGTGACCACTACACATTTTAATTTTGGTATTGTCTAGTGCCTGTTCTAATATGTGCACTCAAGCTCCACCTCTGTGATTAATACATGCGATTTATATCTGGTATTATCTCCGTGGCGAAGGGTTTTCGGAGGAAGTTCGTAAACCCGTGTACCCACGTTCGAAGAACAGCTGCGCGCGATCTGGCAGCAAACCTCGTTGCGTTGGTCTTATACGAATACGTTTGGTGTCGGTATTTCAGAAAGCAATGATAAACTACTGAACGTAAACTTGCCAAAACATCAACAACAGCAACAATTTTTTTTAAAAATGCTGATGTTGGCTGCAAACTTCCTGTAAAGGATATGCACCTAGCTATGTTTATTATACTTATTCACAGGCTTACTACAGCAGTAGGCCGAATATTCTGTGCTGCAACTCCAGTCATTAGATATAAAACCGTACCGATTCCTACACCAGAAGTCAAAGAGCCTGTTCCTCTGTATGCCACAAACAATTGTATTTACCAATTCACATGTAGATGCCTGTGACAGGTTGGCCCAACTCTCAGATCGTTTTTTATTAGATGGAGATAGCCCTCAGTAAACCCCTCTATGTATTCTGTATTATTTTTCATTGTTGTCTATATTTTCACATATTAGCTAAGATCCTCTGTGTTTAGTGTATTTATATACATACCACTATAGAGAGAGCTAAAATAGATTTCTTCTAATATTTAGAAGTAGAGGTAGTGTAGAGTTTGTTTACACGCCAATAAATCACACCAGGCTGAAATTAATATTCAGTTTGGCTCTGAAATTAATTTGGCCACAGGAAGTCTAGGGGAACTCTCCTGCAAAGGAAGTAACTTCTAGTAGAACCCTAACATCTGCCATTTTGAAATTCACCTTGAAGGTGGAAAGAGCTATCACGTCCACTGGCTAGAACTGAACACCTGTCTGTGTCTCAGACATTTTTTTTCTGGCTCTTGTTAAGCCGAACAATCCACTAAACATAGAAAAGCCAGTGATAGTCTCCACACCCGATAGGCCAGTCAAAATCAAGTTGCAGGGTGAGGTAATAATAATTTTGTTAAATAATTTTCTGTGTGTGTATATGCCGGCTAAATCCAAAGGCCATGCCGATAGATAATAGATACTAGTAATTAAAACTACTGTTAGTTAGTTAATACTAGAATTAGTACCATGTTTGTGCCATGTGGCTTGCCGACAAGGGTAAAACGCAAAGCTCGTCACATGTGGCATTAAAGGCAGGGCTAAATTACATTTTACACTTAAGTAGCAAACATTAAGTATTCACCTGTAGAACGAAACTTGAGTTAGTCAGTAGACGATTAGAGTAAGATATATTAATTATGTGCTTAATTTCAGAACTAGCGTATTTCTCTAGATAATATACTTATTAGTTGTAGGAATTAGTTCAGAGAGGGAATAAGTTACAATTAATTATTCTTTATTAATCTCTATCCTGCCCATAGTCAGATTACTACCATGTGGTCCAATATGGCCCACTTAACAAAGTTCAAACCTTGGGGGAATTCTCCAACCCTAATATTGTTCTTGTGTATAGTGAAAGTAATCTTAAACCTAGCTAAGAAATCTTCTAGATAATTAATTATGTTTTAATTAATATAAGGAAGACTTGCTAGTAGTACAACTCATAACTCTTTAAGTGACCCTGTGGTGTTTCATGGATTTTAATGGTTCACTGGTGTACATCGTGACGTTATAGTTGTTGTCATTTCATTCTATGGAATTCATCAATATGTGATGTTAATTCATCGTGTGGAGTGTAGTTTGTGTGTTTCCATACTTGGAAAACGACGTGTGTTGTTTCATCGATTTAATGGTTTATTAATGTATATGGTGACGTCGGAGTTGTGGCGTCTGAGTTTCATTCCATTGAAGTCATCCAATGATATGTACTGTTAATTCATTATGGGAATTGTGGTTCATGTTTCCATGATTAATAATGACTTAGAATATATATATATATATATATATATATATATATATATATATATATATATATATATATATATATATATATATATATATATATATATATTATATTGGAATGTTTTTCTTTGATGTAGAGCATTGTGATTGTACATGTTTGATCTAAATATTAGCAGAGAGAATAGAATATCATTTATTTGCTGTTTCCATTAGATCAGTGTGCTGTTGTAGATTTCAGATAAGGAATCAAAATATGTAAATTGAGATGGTACATGCTATTGAAAATTATATGAGACAAGCAGGCCATGCAGGACTATGACATGACCAAAAGAATTTAGAACTCTAGAAGGATTACACACCCCATCTAACTGTCATTTACAGAGCCTACACCCTGATCAACAGTTACCGTAGTCACGACCGGTGATTGAGCTACGAACCACTCATTTGATGCAGCAGAGAGTGGAGTCCATACCACTATCCAGTCAGCACTTTCATCTTACCATCCAGGAGGCCAAGACTTATTAGATGAGTGGCTAACCACCCGTTTGCCACTGCACAGCAAATCACAATTTATGTCCGCTATTGGCTAGGATACTGTCTGTGATTACATCCTCTAGCTGAATACTTTGTAGAAATTTCATCTAACCAGGGATCTGCGTATCTTTTATGTGTCAGTGAGTTCCCAGTGGGGCTCACGCAGTGTTCTTTAGAATTAAACACGCTATGTTCTATTCGTAATTTTAACAATTTGCGTCTGTCATTATAGAATTAGATTATAGCATCATCAGATTGTGTGACGAGTGAAAGGACTATATCTATACTTATTAATCTGTCCTATCTCCTGTTGTGTGAGAATACATTAGGCGGTGGGGGCTCATAATTCATCCAGGTACGTTAGCAGGAATCACTTGACATACTGTCTTCGTTTGTTAGTACAGTTAGTCGTCATAACTTTCCGATTGGCACTGTTTAGAAGTAGTGATCCATTCTGGGACTTTGATAATCATTCTTCTAGAATTGCGAGCCATTTGATCGCTTCTTCAGCAGTGGTTAGATTCTCTATTCGTAGAAGTCTATCTAGTATTTACTTTGATCCATTTCCATCCTAGTAGTATAAGCTACGCTACACTGGTGGCTCGGTCCGGGCATGACAATCCTATAGATTGTTGGGTTCAGTAGAGTATCCAACTTCATAGATATTTCTAACTTTCAATCACTAAAAAGAGATAGCTACTAATCATACTAGTTAAACTAGTTTATATATATATATATATATATATATATATATATATATATATATATATATATATATATATATATATATATATATATATATATATATACTTATAATATAGGATAACACACATAGGATTAACATAAGAATAGATATAAGTTAACATAAGTTAGGTCAAAGGTGAATTGCTGGCAAACGGGTAAGTATTGTGTCAATGTGTAACATTTTTTATGCTTGTCATTGAAGATACTAATTAAGTATCTTTGCGACATACACTTTCTTGATAAAGTGAGTGAGTTATTCAGGTGTATCAACAGATAGCATCTTATTACATAACTAACATGTCTTCAGAAAATCCACCCGAAGGAGGATCAGATGGATGAATATCTTGACAAATTCGTGTTAATGTGTGAAGCCTACAATCTGCCTAAGGATAAATTTAATATTAAACTCTCCCAAGCACTTCGTGGACCGGCGTATGACGTGTTTGCAAAGCTCCCTCCAGGTCTTGAGAAGGACTTTGTCACACTCAAAAATGCTCTCTTGAAACGATATCAGTTAACTTCCAGTGCCTACAGGTTGAAGTTCCGTACAGCCAAACGGTTACAAGAAGAATCATTTCTTCAGATCGCCTCACGGTTACATACTTATTTTAACAAGTGGGTAGAACTGAGTGATTTTGATGCTATTTATTGGCTGTGAAATTAATTTGGCCACAGGAAGTCTAGGAGAACTCTCCTGCAAAGGAAGTTTAACTTCTAGTAGAACCCTAACATCTGCCATTTTGACATTCACCTTGAAGGTGGCAAGAGCTATCACGTCCACTGGCTAGAACTGAACACCTGTCTGTGTCTCAGACATTTTTTTTCTGGCTCTTGTTAAGCCGAACAACCCACTAAACATAGAAAAGCCAGTGATAGTCTCCACACCCGATAGGCCAGTCAAAATTAAGTTGCAGGGTGAGTTAATAATAATTTTGTTAAATAATTTTTTGTGTGTGTATATGCCGGCTAAATCCAAAGGCCATGCCGATAGATAATAGATACTAGTAATTAAAACTACTGTTAGTTAGTTAATACTAGAATTAGTACCATGTTTGTGCCATGTGGCTTGCCGACAAGTGTAAAACGCAAAGCTCGTCACATGTGGCATTAAAGGCAGGGCTAAATTACATTTTACACTTAAGTAGCAAAAATTAAGTATTCACCTGTAGAACGAAACTTGAGTTAGTCAGTAGACGATTAGAGTAAGGTATATTAATTATGTGCTTAATTTCAGAACTAGCGTATTTCTCTAGATAATATACTTATTAGTTGAAAGAATTAGTTCAGAGAGTGAATAAGTTACAATTAATTATTCTTTATTTATCTCTATCTTGCCCATAGTCAGGTTTACTACCATGTAGTCCAATATGGCCCACTTAACAAAGTTCAAACCTTGGGGGAATTCTCCAACCCTAATATTGTTCTTGTGTATAGTGAAAGTAATCTTAAACCTAGCTAAGAAATCTTCTAGATAATTAATTATGTTTTAATTAATATAAGGAAGACTTGCTAGTAGTACAACTCATAACTCTTTAAGTGAACTTGTGGTGTTTCATGGATTTTAATGGTTCACTAGTGTACATCGTGACGTTATAGTTGTTGTGTGTGATTTCATTTCATTCTATGGAATTCATCAATATGTGATGTTAATTCATCGTGTGGAGTGGAGTTTGTGTGTTTCCATACTTGGAAAACGACGTGTGTTGTTTCATCGATTAAATGGTTTGTTAATGTATATGGTGACGTAGGAGTTGTGGCGTCTGAATTTCATTCCATTGATGTCATCCAATGATATGTACTGTTAATTCATTATGTGAATTGTGGTTCATGTTTCCATGATTAATCATGACTTAGAATATATATATATATATATATATATATATATATATATATATATATATATATATATATATATATATATATATATATGTCAGGGTCTTAAACTTGGCTCGCTAACCTAACACATGTGAGACAATACAAGCACAACGTGATTTGACTCAAGACTCAACGACACAACGTTCAATGGATTTATTCACAAATCAGATACCATACGATGATCACAACAAGATATACTTGACACTTCAATACACTTACAAGTACAATACAGCTCACAGTCTTTCTCTCAAGATGTCCAGACACTCGACGTTCATATACAGAAACCACACAACGCCTTTCTCTCATCATGCGTCCAGTCGAGTCGCCGTCCCAGAGCTGTCTGCCTATAGCTCGCAACTTGCCTCCCACCTGAGGTGGCTTCACGAGGCATGCGTGCGTCTTGCGTCGTCCTTGCCTGACCGCTGGCCGCTCGTCAGCCAGCAATCTTGCAGGCAGGTAACTACTACTCGCCTGGCAGCGTAACGAAGTTACTGCATCCCTGCAAGGGACTAAGTCGCCTGGCGGGCGTAACGATGTCACTGCATCACTGCATTGGCATCTAGACTATTCTGGACTCTGACAGGCATCTAGACTATTCTGGACTCTGACATATATATATATATATATATATATATATATATATATATATATATATATATATATATATATATATATATATATATATATATATATATATATATATATATATTGGAATGTGGTCTTTGATGTAGAGCATTGTGATTGTACATGTTTGATCTAAATATCAGCAGAGAGAATAGAATATCATGTGTGTGCTGTTTCCATTAGATCAGTGTGCTGTTGTAGATTTCAGATAAGGAATCAAAATATGTAAATTGAGATGGTACATGCTATTAAAAATTATATGAGACAAGCAAGCCATGCAGGACTATGACATGACCAAAAGAATTTACAACTCTAGAAGGATTATTCACCCCTTCTCACTGTCATTCACAGAGCCTACACCCTGATCAACAGTAGCCGTAGTCACGACCGGGGATTGAGCTACGAACCACTCACTTGATGCAGCAGAGAGTGGAGTCCATACCACTATCCAATCAGCACTTTCAGCTTACCATTCAGGAGGCCCAGACTTATTAGATGAGTGGCTAACCACCCGTTTGCCGCTGCACAGCAACAACAATTTATGTCCGCTATTGGCTAGGATACTGTCTGTGATTACATCCTCTGGCTGAATACTTTGTAGAAATTTCGTCTAACCAGGGATCTGCGTATCTCTTATGTGTCAGTGAGTTCCCAGTGGGGCTCTCGCAGTGTTCTTTAGAATTAAACACGCTATGTTCTATTCGTAATATTAACAATTTGCGTCTGTCATTATAGAATTAGATTATAGCATCATCAGATTGTGTGACGAGTGAAAGGACTATATCTATACTTATTAATCTGTCTTATCTCCTGTTGTGTGAGAATACATTAGGCGGTGGGGGCTCATAATTCATCCAGGTACGTTAGCAGGAATCACTTGACATACTGTCTTCGTTTGTTAGTACAGTTAGTCGTCATAACTTTCCGATTGGCACTGTTTAGAAGTAGTGATCCATTCTGGGACTTTGATAATCATTCTTCTAGAATTGCGAGCCATTTGATCGCTTCTTCAGCAGTGGTTAGATTCTCTATTCGTAGAAGTCTATCTAGTATCTACTTTGATCCATTTCCATCCTAGTAGTATACGCTACGCTACAATGCCAGGCCTTCTACATTGGTAGAACAGAAAGACAGCTTATCAAACGAGTGTCAGAACACATACCTCAATGGGTCAACAAGATACATCACACAGGAGATGCTAGCCTCGTGGGGCCGACACACCGGAAGCTCCCGGCGTCTTCAATTGGTAGGCACATTATCGAAAGCGGCCATGTGGTTGACAGAAACACTGCCTTTCGCGTGTTGTTTAACACACAAAATACTCGCTTGTTAAAATTTGCGGAAGCAATTATGATCAATCAACGCAAGCCAGAATTGTGCAAACAGAAAGACATGTTAGTCAGCTTAAAATTACCGTGGTAGATAATTGACATTACTGTGCGAATATGTGTATATTTCAACTTGAAGGATTTTTCTAGTTAATTCACGTAAGTTGTGTGATTTCTGCAGTATGTACCTGACAAGATGCAGCGAAATATGCCAGGCAAGAAATCGTGCAATCTATTGTTGTGTCTTCGTTATTCAAATTCACTACGGGAAAACATTGTTTTGAATTTCTCAAACGTCGCCTCCCATTGCCAACTGTGAAGCGATTAGATGGATTACTCAAGCTGAAGTGTAAAATATCGTTTCAGGATTGTCGATTGAGATTTCTCGAGGAAAGCCTAAGGACGGGGATATTTCCTCACCGGTATTTCAGATCTCTGAGGGCCGACAGAATATGTCCGACAAGAAAAAAACCTGTGACGACTGACAAAAAACCAGATAGAAGAAACCCAGTCCAAGCTAACCACCTTGAAGCGTACACATAGTTCTGCCTACTACGTCACCAAAGAATTGAGCTTGTATGGATACTTGAAGTTCACTAAATTCTGCACAGAAACAGTGTACAAGGTGAAAATCGCAGAGAATGCTCGCCCCAACAAATCACTGAGCACTGAAAAGGTAGCAACGTCAGTACTAGACAACCCAGAGAAGTATGTGAGGAACTTATCGTCGTACGTCCTCAACAACATTGAAACGGAGGCCCTTGCATACGGATTAAGATTTTGCATAAAGCCCAAACACATTAACCGTGTTGAGTCGCAAGCACAATTTGAAATGTTGTTTGATCAAGTCTCCAAGTTATCACCTACTTCTGCTGAATCGGTCGGGTGGCTGAAGGCCAAACTGGTAGATTTAGAACACCAGTATCGCACAACACCCTCTAAACAGACATGTCCGCTGACAAACGAACACCTTACTGCTTTAAAAGCGTTAAAGGCTAACAAAACCCTCGTAATACTGACACCTGACAAATGGAGCGGTGCACTACTGATGGAAATCAGATGTGCGGTCTACCCAAACTTCACAAGCCCAGCATCCCGCTAAGACTTATCCTGTCCATGAGCTTCTTAAGCTCATCTATCTGGCTTTGCTGTTGAGCTTTTTCCGCTTGCGAGATGCCCGTGGCTGTCTTGCCCCTCCGCATTGCTTCCTTGAATGGTGTCTTCGTGGTAATGGCGATCTTTAACACGTCTCTCTGTCTTTGGAGGTACGGACAGCCCAGGTAACTTGCTCCATGTTTGCCCAGGCAGTTGGCGCACTTTCTTTTGTTGTTGGGTGCTCGGAAGTTCGTGTCCAGCTTGGCCAGCGGAGACTCTTTGTTTGGAGAGGACACTAATGGAGGCTTATATACCTAGGATGAGAGGAAGAAGAAGGCTAAAGAGACGATGGGTGCAAGATGTGGCGGATGATCTCCACATGGGTGTATCGGACGCGGGACATCTTGCTTATGATCGAGAGGTTTTCCGGAAGGTTGTTATGGGAGCGAGGTTCTGCAAAGGAAATACTACTAAATGAATGAATGAATATTGCTATTTGCCATGACAAGAGTTGTAAAATGTTCTTTGCTTGTGATCATGTAAACAGTCACATATATTGTGAATGACCAGTTGGGCTATAAGTAGGGAGGTCTAGGAATTTTTATGTTTTACGTCTTTTCTACCAAAAGTCTCAAATGGGAATATGTGGGAATCTGTAACAGAATAGGTTGGGTATGGAGGTGTGACGTAAACAGGTCAGTGGACATTGAGCTTTCTACTGACGGTACACTATACCACAATTTTTGTCATCATAAAATGAAATGCATTACGATGAAAAATGCTCCACATACAATTATTTTGGCTACAGAAAGAAGATATATATATATATATATATATATATATATATATATATATATATATATATATATATATATATATATATATATATATACAGAAAGAAGATACATATACAGATAGAAGAAACCATGCCTCATCAGAAAAGAATGTTATATCTAGAATTGACTCGTCTTCTTTAGCTAAACATGCTTGAAACCCCATGGAGTAGTTGACGCTGGATTGATTATCACATTCTTTTAGTTCAGATATAACAGAAATCATGTATGGATGAACATTTAATTGTTGTTTAAGAATTATGTGTACTGTGCTCACTGATACATTGTTGTCACATTTTCCTTTAGGACTTGCTTAGACTTTTCATGATTCTGTCTTCAGACACAGCAGGCCTACCAGATTTAGGAGCATCTCCCACATTTCCCGCAGTAAGAAATGTATTCAACACATTTCTAACCATTATGTAATGAGGAGATTGTTTATCAGGAAATCTGGCTATAAATCTTTGAACAATTATCTGTGTGTATCGACCACTATTTCAAACCACTTGTTCGATCAGAAGTATGCTTTCTTCCCTTGATAACATCATTCTATTTGCAGCGCAAAGAATTCCCCCAGCAGACTCGACAGCCATTTGCTGAACATTGCTTCATGATGGACTGTGGAGCAAATATTTTGTTGATACATACAAAGTGTAGTGAGACTTTACAAACACCCGGTACCAGTACATCAGCCTAAGAAATAAAGCTCAGTCTTATGGAAGATTTACAACAAACAATCTCCCCATTGTTTATCATCCTTCGTGTAATTATTAATAAATCACCTCAAATGTGTACACTATTCTGTACAACCATTTTATTCTGTATGACAAATTCATGCATCCTCAAGATTACTCAGATTATCCAACACTGAAAATTTACATCATTTGTGTTATTTGATAAGCAATTATAACTGTACTTGTCCGTCAAGAAAACAGTGGATTTAATATTGTGACATTGGGCTTCAGAAAACTTTTTTTTTAAATGTGTTTTTCAACACATTTAAATGATCCAGAACAACTAAGACCGAGATCTATGGAGAGCCATGAACACCTACGCCAGCTTGCAATGTACTTGATGATGATGACATTTAAATATCACTTTTATTCTTATTATTCAACCAGATCAGCGGTCAAGACAACAGCTATCATTTTTCGAGATATATAACAGCTTGAAAAAGTTTATGAGTTTCCAGAAACTAGATTTGTATCAAGATCCATAGCCACTACAAGTAAGTTACTAAAGTAAAGGACCTTTTAAGATCCCAGGAGGTGTAATGGGTTTATGGTGCCAGCCCCACAATTTATAGACCAATCAGCACTCGATGGGTGATGAGGTCAATATCAAGTGAGCTGCCTTTACTTCCCAAGACATTTCCTGCTGCCTGTTTTAGGATAGCTGATGTTAGAGCCCAGGCCAATTTGTGAAAAATGCACTTATGTGTCTTGAAATACATGATCCCTGGGCCAGCAGGCAAGCATGCTAGTCACATCACTGCCATGACTACCAACCATTACAAACACCTTATATTACTGTAATAGAAATCTGATCAAATACATGTTTGCCCAGAGACATCTGTTACAACACCCTTGCCAGTCACACTCAAAGAGAACAGTGTTTTGAAAACCCGAACAGATTGATTGATTGATTTAGGAACTGACATCACAGCATTCGGGGCATTCCCATAAGCGCCCCGTCCCATCCCCAGCAAAGAGTTACAACACCAACAGTACCAGTAGCAATATGATTATATGTCCGTCTCGCCTTTCTTCTGGGCGTCGAGCATCGGCCAGATCCCCTCGTCACTCCTCGTTGCCGCATTCTTGCCACACCATGGTGATCCATTTGCTCCTCCGAGGTGTACACGTGCTCCCACAAGGTCGCAACCACGTCTGCCTTGTCATGCATCAATACTCCACCAAGTTTTGCAGAGCCAACCACTCTGTCCGCCTGTTCATTCCCCAGCAAACCCTAACAGATGAATAACACTACAAGTTATGTTGTCTGTCATTACCACTTCAATGAAGAAAGTCCTTTACTATTGTCTTCACCCCAGAAAAGTGAAAAAAAGACAATTTTTATTCAGCCATTGGTCACAGAGGCACTCAGCTTTAGCATAATATACAGTTAACAAAAACAGAAGAAGCATAAAAAAACAAATTTTATTTGTTTACTTTGTAAATGTCAATACCTGTACCATTATTCATAATGATCTATTCCGTTAATGTCTGTTACAAAGAATAACAATTTGTAGTTTATTACGCAAGAGCACACAACACAGGATATTCCATCACCAGTTAAACAAAGTTAGCTAAACAGATCAACAAAGCGAATTGTGAATTATGATAAACTATATTATTATTTTACACCAGAAAAGAACACAAACACTGTGACATGTCGTGGTCATTAATCCAAATTTTCAGTGTATGTGGAATTTGCCAAATCTACACAGTATAAAACAGTATCCCTACTGATGGTATGACATCAGGGTTATTTCGGGAACGAATGTTCTGAAACAAATTGCACTATGTTAGCATGGTTTGTAAGGGCGAATGCAGTAATTTAATTGGCTGATTCGCAAAGCCTGCCAAGAGATTCCATCTGATCCCGGCCAAAAAATAGAATAGCATGAACCATGTATATTTCATCTGGGCTGGTCGCTTTATAGATGTGGTGAAATTCAACGCTCAATTTCGTTCTCTCTGTTTCACAGGTATGACTATAAAACCATTTTAAATGTTGTGGCCATGCCTAGTGATGAGAAAGAGACGGGTATCAGTATATTCGTATGAAAAGTGAGAAAGTGTGAGACCAGAGCTTCATTGAAAAGTTAACCCGAATGTTTTATTTCTGACAAGTTGACATATCTAACACACTGAATATTTTACCATGTCTATCGTTTCGTCTGCTATGAGTATTTTGCTGTATGCATGGTGAATGTGATCTCACTCTCAATGCATATCTGCAATTTCTATCCGTTATAGAAGTTCCCTATGGACGCACATCATTGCACATTCTTAATCAAGCTGTAGAAATTTCTTGAGAGTCTGTGGTTAACCACTCTTGTGCGCAGAATGTGTGATTTGACATGCAATCATTTTCATAAAAATGTTGAGAATATTTAAGTGAATGATATGTTGGGTTCTATGAGTTATAATCTCATGTGCCTGTTTTACAGCGATGAGGGCAGACTACAAAATCATATTACTAATCTGAGTTCAACCTGCAGCAGATACAATATGAGTATAAACACAGCCAAAACCGAAGTAATGCAAGTTAGCAGATCGCCATGCCCACTAAGTATACAGATAAATAACACAACTCTGAAACAAGTTAAATAATTCAAATACCTTGGAAGTATGAACAAATTGAAATCAGATGTCAAAAAGCTAGTGCACTTACATATCAATTATCACCCTTACTGAAACATCCAAACATAACCATGTCCGCAAAACGACAGATAATAAACAGCATATTCACACCAATCCTATGCTACCAATCTCAAACCTGGGCATTATCCAAAGTACACTTTCGCAAAATCAACACCTGCGAAATGAGATGCCTGAGGAGAGCTGCCAACTTAACAATCCGAGACCGAGTAAGAAATGCTACTACCAGACAGACTGTGGGATCAACACCTTGTGCCACATTTATTGAAAGACAGAAGATCAAGTGGTTTGGCCATGTTGGTAGAATGCAACACCAACAACTACCATCACTGGCCTTACATCAAAGATCATCTGCGACGAGACCACAAGGACGTCCAAGAAGAAAATGGATTGACGACATCAGAGACATTGTACTACCACACGGAATGACACTATCCAGTGCCGTCCACCGGGCACTGGAACGAAAATTATTCCTCCCCATGACGCTTGACGGCAGCAGTGGAAGATGATGATGATGATGATGATGATGATGATGATGATGATGATGATGATGATGATGAATCTCATGTGAGAAGAAAGATAGACGCATCATATATTCCTATGTTTGCAGGACGTGCATTTCACGCCAGCATTACAAATTTATGTGATGACTGGGCGAATATTTTATGTTCATGGGAATTGCCAAAAGCACTCTTGACGGTTTGCCATAACGCAATTTATCTCTGAAGCTTGTGCACTTTTTGGCTTGCAACGGTGGTCGGGTTTACGAACTGCGTTCATACAACCCATGTTCCTAATTTTCAGGGTGAAAGGAAATATATGTTCAAACCTTTGTCTATGTTTGATGAATATATATATATATATTATATATTATGTGAGTCCATTCAAATCGCAAGTGATAAGGGAGACATAAGAAGCATGTATGAAGGAATAAAGAAAGCCTGTGGTCCAGTGATCAAAAGAAGTGCACCATTGAAAACCTTGACTGGAGAAGTCATCACTCATAAGAAACAGCAGATGGACAGATGGGTAGAGCACTATTTGGAGCTTTACTCAAGTGAGACCAAACTAGCGGATAATGCCCTCAACGCCATAGAGGCTCTACCAACCCTTGACCACCTGGACACACTTCCCACCATAACAGAAGTTAAGTGTGCTATAAATGAACTTGCATCTGGCAAGGCTCCAGGTAAGGATGGGATTCCAATAGAGGTTATCAGGAGTGGGCAAGACACACTCACTATACAGATCCACCAGCTAATAGAGCTATGCTGGCGTGAAGGACAAGTCCCACAGGATTTCAAAGATTCAAGCATCATAACACTGTACACGAACAAGGGCGATCGGAGCGACTGCAACAACTATAGGGGTATCTCACTTCTGTGTATTGTTGGAAAAGTATTTGCCAGAATTGTTCTGCGCAGACTTCAAGTCCTAGGAGATCAAGTCTACCCCGAATCACAGTGTGGCTTTCGACAGAACCGGTCTACCACTGATATGATATTCTCATTGCGACAAATGCAAGAAAAATGCCGTGAACAGAATCAACCACTGTTTATTGCCTTCATCGACCTCACAAAGGCATTTGATTTGGTCAGTCGTGAGGGTCTGTTCAAGGCACTAAAGAAGATTGGCTGCCCACCAACTCTTCTGTCCATTGTGGAATCGTTCCACACAGGCATGAAGGGTATAATCAAGTTTGATGGTGCAACTTCTGAAGAATTTGAAATCAAGAGTGGAGTTAAGCAAGGTTGTGTACTAGCTCCCACCCTCTTTGGAATATACTTTTCACTTCTACTGAAATATGCATTTCGTGATCAGGATGGTGGTATATACATTCACTCACGCTCAGATGGCGGCCTCTACAATGCTCAGAGATTGAAGGCTAAGACCAAAATTAGAAGGGTACTGATCAGAGAGTTGCTTTTTGCAGATGATGCTGCAGTTACGACCCACTCTGAGGAAGAATTGCAATGTCTACTATCTCAATTCTCCAATGCTTGTTCTGAATTTGGTTTAACAATTAGCAAAAAGAAGACACAGATTATATCACAAGGTGCACATGGGGTACCATCAATCTTTATTGACGACGCCGAACTAGAGATAGTAGACCATTTTACATATCTAGGATCAGTGGTAAATAGCAAATTATCCCTAGATCAGGAAATCAACATCCGGATTGGTAAGGCAGCAACAACAATGAACAGATTAAGAAAAAGAGTCTGGGAGAACAGGAAGCTTACTGCCAAAACAAAAGTCCTTGTCTATCAAGCCTGTGTCCTTAGTACTCTTCTCTATGGCAGTGAAACCTGGACAACTTACTCACACCAAGAGAATAATTTAAACAGCTTTCATATGCGGTGTCTGCGAAGAATTCTTGGTATTAAGTGGCAAGACAAAATCACAAATACTGAAGTATTGGAAAGATCAGGTTGTGTGACAGTTTATTCCATGCTCAGTCTTCGTAGACTTAGATGGATAGGACATCTTAGGAGGATGGATGATGGTAGAATACCAAAGGATATCTTTTTTGGTGAATTACAGATGGGTAAGAGATCTCAGGGTCGGCCTCTACTACGATACAAAGATGTGTGTAAGCGGGACATGATTGATACAGGCATTGATAATGCACATTGGGAGCAAGTCGCCGCTGAACGTGTTGCATGGAGGGCAAATATCAGAAATGGAATAAAGTCAAAGGAGAAAATTATTGCAGAAAAGTCACACACCAAGCGTTTGAGACGTAAGATGGTGCATGATGGTGGAAATGACCACGTGTTCACATGCACCCACTGTGAACGGACATTTACAGCGCAAATTGGCCTTATCAGTCACACTCGCTACCGCCATAGTTAAAAGTTATTATGCCTTTTTAAAGCACAAACTATCGTCTGTCAAGACGGCAAGGTGCCAATGATTATGATTATCTATATATATATATATATATATATATATATATATATATATATATATATATATATATATATATATATATATATGGGATGGCTCAGGGATTATTCCTGGGAGGATTCTGTTTGTTTTTTAAATATGTGTTTTGTTTCACATATGAATGTTGCTGATTAAATATTGCCCTACCTGCTGTGGGAGAGGTACTAATGTTGCCCAGTGGGGAAGAGCAAATGACTTGATGGTGCTGAAGGATGGCACTTGTGAACTGAGTCTAGCCTGAGAGAAGGGAGGACTGACTTTGCATTATGAGTGTGGATGATGGGATAGGATACCTGTGTACTAGAGTACCACCTGCAGGGATTGGTGACTGGTCTGGTCATTGGCTGTTTGCCATTTGTCAGTTAACATTTGTATATTGCATTTTGCAGTTGTAGATGGGAGGTGATGCCTGTCTCATGATGCTTAGGTCTCATGCTGTCTAGGTCTTCTGATGGTTTTGTTATATATGCACAAGTTGTATTATCACGATGGTTGGTTGGGTATGATGTCCCCAACTCAGCAGGAATAGGGGTGATAAGCGAGATGATACCACCCACACTTCATCCGAGTGGATTAAACTCCATCACCAGGAAGAAGGGATTGGTGCACGAGTAACACCCTCCTTCTCCTCCCCTTTTCCTTTAGTTTCCTTTTGTGTTTATACTTTGATTATGACATTTGATTGTCCTCCAAATGTATAGCAATTGGTTTTTGCATCTTTGTATCAGCATAGAAATGGATGGTATAGAAGTCTTACAATTGGGACAACCCAGTATTAGTCCCAGTCTCAAATCTTCAACTCCTTATGTGTGGAGAGTCTGGTGATTGCTGCAGAAACTACAGGTTGGATTTACCAGTCTGAACCTTCGTCGCACGTTACAGCTTTGCTAATGGCAGCTGAGAGGGTGTGTTCTGTGAACATGAACACAAGGATAGTTGACATTGTTTACAATGCTCTGAGGATCTACCTTCAAGAAACCGCAAAGAGTGATACCCTATCTATTAAAGCACTCCCTGGCCTCAGTTTGCCCAAGGCAGCACAAGAATGGTTAAAGACTGTGTATCTATGGAAACTCCTATATTATTCCTGGAAACCGGATAGATTGATTGATTGATTGATTGATTTAGGAACCGACATCACAGCATTCGGAGCATTCCCATAAGCGCTCCGTCCCCATCCTCAGCAGCCAGCGAAGAGTTCCAACACTATTAGTACCAGTTGCAATCTGATTATATGCCCGTCTCGCCTTTCCTCTGAGCGTCGATCGTTGGTCAGATCCCTCGTCACCCCTCGCTGTCTCATTCTTGCCAGACCATGGTGATCCATTTGCTCTCCCAGGTGTACACATGCTCCCACAAGGCCGCAACCATGTCTGCTTTGTCATACATCAATACTCCACCAAGTTTTGCCGTGCCAGCCAATCTGTCCGCTTGTTCATTCCCCAGCACACCAGCATGCCCAGGAGAAAATATCCAGACGATGCTTGTCACCCGTGACTTCTTTACAGAAGCAAGCCATTCTGTGCAAAGCTTGAAGAAAAAACCGGATTATCGGCTTTCTTAGGAACTTTCTAACCCAGCTCAATAATAGCTATTGCTTATTCTAGAAGAAAAATATTTTGGGATATCCTTTATTCAAATGGATTACTAGTGAAGTCCAGGAGTGAGTGTTTTAGCTCTTATTCCCATCCTGAAACTTAGTCTGGCTGAACTTGCATTGTGGAATGCTGTAAGAATGTTTTGACCTAAGTCAATAAACCACTGGTCGGTCTTCAGGACGTCATTGTTAAAACATACCGAGAATTTGCATTCCTGCTATCATGAAGAATGGATGCTCAACTTTACTGAATGACCCAGAGGCTTCAGCTTCAACAGGCAGTCTCAACACTGTTGAGGATTCATTATAGTTATATTCCTTCAAAAACTGTCACAGGAGAGAGTTAACTTGAGGTGGGTGTATCACGAGGAAAGCTGCTACCTGAAAACTTTACTTAACACCACTTATTAGTGGCTGTGAGATAATATTGAAACAGGACCAGGTGGATGAACTTGTGTTTTGCCCAGAAGAAGAGAACTCTTTCTCCAGTGCCAACTGATGGAGACTTGTATCATGAACTACTACATTAGCACAATGGACAATGGGTTGTTAGAATACAGGTATTGATGGAACTTACACTTTCCCAGGATTAAGGGATTTTCCATAAGATATATAGGAGTGCATGGTTTATTTTTGTATTGGTTTTGAGAGGGGCTTTAATGATGTTGTCAATGCTGTTGGTGATTGGAGTTATCAACGTAATAGGTTGGGAGGCTGTTGGTTGTTTCGGTGAAGTATCCAAGTTTTTTTTCACTGATTGTGTTATCTATGCATATGCAATCTTTTAAGTGTATATGATGTTACTAGGTGGAACCTAGATTTTCACTAGTCCCCTCCAGTTTTCTCAATACAAGGGTGGTGTTAAACATGGTTGTTGAGTACAGTTCATTGTGGATGTCTTGTTCAACTGTTGTTGAGTACAGTTCATTGTGAATGCTTTGTTCAACTGTTGTTGAGTACCTTTCACTGTGGATGCTTTGGTCAATTGTTGTTGAGTCCAACTGACATCTGTCACTATTGATACATATAATATGAGATCGTGATGATGCTGGCAGACAACACCCAGTCAACGTCTATTATGGAGGGAGTAGATTCCCCTGTTGCTGTGGTGAATTGCCAGGATCTCTATAAACCTTCAGGAGGAACCTTATTTTTTTCTATTTCTGTGTAGGAACTCAAACGTAAGTCTTAACGTCCTCACAGTTGGGGTTTCAGGAGCCATCATATGGTTTCTTCTGGAAGGTTGTTTGGGAATGATTACCCATCACATCCGGGATGCCCCTAGACAACTCGTCATATCAAACCCTTATTATATCAGGGACGTTCATTTGAAACCCGTTCCAATGGCTTTATTACAAAAGCCTGAAAGAAACATTAACAGGTGTGGTAGAATTAAACAAAGCATTCATTTTGAACGAATTATGCACCATGGGTTGGTCAGAAGAAGTTGCCATAGGCATTCAGGCAAGCATCCCATTGCTTAGGTAGGCGGCCAATGCCGTCCGCAAAAAAGGATTGTGGTTGCTCAATGAGCCAAGTGTTTACCGCGTTCATTACGTCTGCATCTGTGTGACATCGTTGCCCCTTGACAGCGTTTTTTAGAAGTCCGAACAAATGAATATTACATTGTGACAAATCAGGACTATAGGCTGGATGTTGCAGAATGTCCCACTTCTTCCTTGCTAATGCTTCCTGCACAATCTTTGTGACATGCGGGCAAGCTCTATCATGCAACAAAATCACACCGTGAGAAAGCATGCCGGGTCGTTAATTCTTGATGGCTTTTTGCGGCTTGTTTAGTGTTTGAAAGTAATGGAAAGAGTTGATGTTGACACTAGGTTCTTTAAAGTCGGCCAACAATAGTCTTTCATGGTCAAAAAATGCGCTCAGCATAACGTTACCAGCATAAACCTGTAACTTGAATTTTTTGCTTTTGGTGATCCAGCATGCTTCCATTGCATGCTCTCTCTTTTGCTGCTCGGCTCAAAGTGGTGACACCATGATTCATCGCCTGCCACTATGTGGAAGAGAAATTCATCACCCTCCACACTGTAACACAGCAAGTGGTTCAGACACTACCCATGCGTTCCTCTTTTTGGTGGTCGGTCAACATCAGTGGTACCCACTGTGAACACACCTTCCGATATTGCAGTTTCTTATGGACGACCTTTTGAATTGTCCCAATTGACACATCAAATTCTTTCGCTAGTGAACGTATCATTCGACATCGGTTCATCTGTACAATTTTGGTGATGGTTTGTTCTGTTGCAACAATATGCGCTTGACCCAGCCACCAAAGACGTCGTGAACTGACATCCTTTCCGAAACATTCATGCCCAGTCTGTCACTGTTGTCTTCAACACACACTTATGATCATACGCTGCCTGCATTCTTCAATGAATGTCCACTGGTCGACATCCTTCAAATGAAAGAAACTGAATCACTGCTCTTTGAGCTTCTTTCGACGGATTTTGAATCAAACTGGCCATTTTCTCAACAGCCAGAAACAGAACCTATGCATCATGGGATGATAAGCACGTGCACTTTTATTCATTGATCAGTACTTATCACATGACTATGACATGATCATGTTCAACGTACGCAATTATGCGTGGTGCTGCATGAACGGATTTCAAATGAAAACCCCTTATATCTTATATAGAAAACCTCACATACACAAAGCAAACAAATGTTACACTCATTCATGGAAACCCTGGATAGCTCAGTCAGCATCAGTGTTCCCCTGTCAGACTGTGGCTTAACAGTTGCCGAAGTGCATGTGACAGACTGGTGGGACAATGTTATTTTGTGTGGGATTCTAATCAGCTGTGATAGTCATAATTATGGGCACACCGACACAATTATAAATACATAGTATGTAGTTTAATACACTATACAGAAATGGTTTACACTGGCTGTTAGGGCAGGGAAGACCGGCCAAACAAACATAGTTGGCCACCATCACCTTCATTGAGTTATCTACCAGAGATATTTTGGCACATGCTTTGTGGCTGTTCCTGTCAAGATCACTGTGATAGCCTGTTCACTGTGATACCCCATCATTAGAGACTAACAAGTGTTGAGTAAAGAGGAACACAACAACCATAAACATCACATCCGTGAAAGTAAAGTCAAGTCAAGGACCAGCTCTCACACCATGAGCTGTACTGGGTATATGGTGCTAGCCCCATATTTGTAGAACAATTGACATTCGATGTGTGATATGGTTGATTTGTTAAGGCACACAGGTATAATTTCTGAGTATTTAGAGCTTAAGTTTGAATTAAACTGAAATCAAGATTAATATATTTCTAAAGTTTAAACACAAAAGCCACAAACAATAAGTTGTCCGATTTATTGCCTGGCATAATTCACTGCATCTTGTCAGGTGCATACTGCAGAGTTACATATCATATGAAGTGAATAAATGAATTATACTAGGGCTGAAATACTTGAAACACATAGTCATTGATACTGTTTGAATATGGAACATCAGTTTTCCCCACGATAAATGCAAATTTAAAATAAAGTCCTTCTATTTGCACAAAATTGGATGGAATGCTCTAATTACTAATGCCTTGGTGCATTTGAGCAATCATGATTTATTGCTCATCAAATATAATATACAAGATTTTTTCTTTTTTAACTTTATGATTGTTATTAAACAAATGTCTCAAAGGCAGTCTTCATGATGAAGTGGTCAAGCTGTTTGACTCGGGCTCCGAAGGTTGTGGGTTCGATTCTGGGCCGCGTCCTTTGGTTCACGAGTGAAATTTTTCGGAGACTCCTGTGGGTCATCACTAGAGCTATGGAGTTAGTGCTTTGTGCAACACTTTCCCAGCTGCGGAAAGAGACCAAGCCATATGGGATAAAACCCAGTGCAATAAAGTTGACCTTGTCATCTTTTATGCGACTTTTCTAAATGTCTCAAAATCGTAGAGCTCAGCATTTTATGACCTGTCGACTTCACAGACATTCCTGGGAAAAAAATGATTAAATCTTGTTTTCCACCCATACTGTTACATGTTTGGTTACCTGATTTGCTAATTGTCTCTCCGTTCTACTTATTTAAGTTGCTTGGCACTCACACTGGAATTGATAAATGCAGTTAGATTTGGTGTATAGAGACAATAGATCTTTCACAGATGGCAGTAGAAACAAGGTGGTTTTATATCTGATCATTGGTTCAACAACAAAGAATGTTTGCTTTACGCTGTATAATCTATTATTTTCATTAGTGTCCCACAGTTGGTAACCCCCTGAAAACTATTCCAGAGCGAACTCCATGGAAAGATGAACATAGACTATCACTACAAATCCAGACAAAAGTGAGAGGAATATTTGACAAGGAAGAGCAGAACAATGTACACTCTCAGCTTCCTTGATGACGAATACCCACAGAAACTCTGGATCCGAGTCTACACAGATGGGTCAGCACAAAATGGAGGAGCAGGAGTGTACATAGAATACCCAAATAATACTGGGGACACTAGAGTTCCAACAGAAAAGTACTGCCATAACTACGATGCTGGTATTGAGGCAATCAAGATAGCAACAGAGAAATTACTAACTACCAGCCATGGTACACAACCCGTGGTAATATTGACAGATGCAAAATCCGTAATAGAGGCGCTCCTGTCTGGGAAATTGCCAGTACTAAGGACACTACTTTCTGAACTTAGCAGTCAGCATAAGGTTACCATATAGTGGATACCATCTCACTGTGGAGTACCCGGAAACAACAGAGCTGATCAGTTGGCTAAGGAAGGAGCAAATGAAGAACAGCCTGATGTGCCCATTCCATACCACCAAAAGAAAATAATGATCAAATCAGTCAGAAGGCCACCAAAACCTGCTCAAGATGACTACCACATTATGGACAGACTAGAACAAGTCATTATTCTATGCCTCAGAACAGGACACAATAGATTACGCAACCACATGTATACAATATTCAAGATTGGTGACTCAGCCGTGTGCACATTTGGATTGGTGTCGCAGACTGCAGAGCACATACTCCAAAACTGCCCAAACTGCAACCTATCCAGGCAAACCTTCTGGCCTAGAGAGACAACAGTGAAAGATAAACTCTATGGACCGCTGAGTGAACTAAAAAAGACTGTTAGATTCATACAAGAGACAACATTGCAGTTATAGACATATTTCAAGCAAAGAAAAGAAGGAAAAAAAATATGTCCCCAAAAATAAAATAAACTTGAGGTATGGGGACTTATGAATCTGTGGTTGTAGGTTTGGGTGACTGGTAATGACGTCTTATTTTAGTATCACTGTAGCAAATCATTCTAGCTCGATTAAACAGGTTCTGTATCACGACACGCTTATACTGAACAGTGGTATAGAACTAGATCCTTAATATTTGTAGGCTCTTTGTATTTCTGAGTGCACAATAAAGACGGCTCCTCATGGCCACTCTGTAAATTTGGTAGTATGATTCTTTAAATAAAGATTAATTTAAAGTTTGATGTGCACAGCAATAGTAATTTCTTGCATTTGAATGTTGGCAGGCCTGACTTTTGTTTCCTTTCTTTTATGTGATCACAGTTTCTCCCATGGGAATGTCAGTGTAAAAAGAGGGAATTTCCATTGGCACCACGTGCTTTAGTTTAAGATCAATACTGTCCAGTTGTTTGACCAATTCAAATAAATCTTCAAATATGAAGGGGGTTGAATGATTGTTGCACTGATTTAGCAGTTTCTGCAAGTCATTTCGCCATTCTGTGTTGGACAGAGTTGAGCATAGATTAAATCAGTCTCGGTGGTACACCAGGCTTGTGGGATGAGCAACTGTGCAGTCGGCTCACTGATGAATTTACTATATAAAAGTGACTGAATCTCTTTTCTCATTTGTGCATCCAATTCTTCAGGGTTGCTGGCATTAGGATCTAACCAAAATTTGGATGGATTCAATCAAATTTCTATTTTGTTGAAAGCATCAAGGATGTGACTCCTGAGATGGTTGTTGTGAATAGCTTGATTGCCAGAGTAACTTAACGACAGTTGCCTGGAAGAGGCTAATGAAAGTAGAACGTTATATACAACTATCAGAAAGAGACAATAGAAATCTTTAGTATTGTGATGAGAAGAGAAGCGTGGGAGAGCACTGTGATGACCACAAAGATAAGTGGGTAAAGAGACATGGGCAGACCGAGAGAGATGATGCTGGATGAACTGTATGGTGACATTGAGAAATATCAGCATAGTTGATCCTGAACAGGGACCGAGATCTGAGGAGATACATGAACACCTATGGTAGTTGGCAGGGCACATGATGATGATGCAGTCTCATATGTTTCTTCAGATTACAAGCCTGAGTAACATAAGCACCACAATCATCACACTTGTAAGGTGCATGTGTTCTCTCAGACTGCCACCTAGAGTAAAAGAAGCACCACAAACATCACATTTGTAAGGTCTTTCTCCAGTATATGTTCTCTAGTATTTAATCAGACTGCCAGCTTCAAACGAACGAACGAACTTTATTTTCAAAGGGTAACAAACTGGGCACGCAGGCCCGTCTTACATTCGGCTCTTCCAATCACTCATCTTTCGTTCATCAGTGCATAGTGCATTCACAGGAACAAAATATTGTCAAATGAATGTTGTAAACATAAACAATGCATGTTACCATGTTATGAGACCAATCATTCACCCACCCACCCATCCGCATGTAACCCACACCCACCACCCACATACATGCCCTCATCCATCCACCCATCCCCCAACCCACACACATCTCCCACCCACCACACAAACCCAGGCACACATGCATGCATCCACCCACCCATAACCACCCACACATCTCCGCACCCACACTCACCCTCCACCCATCCCATAACCTACCAACACTCACCCACCCACATATCCTCCACCCACACACCCCCAACCACTCAGCCAAACACACATCCCCCAACCACATATCCAGCACTCACACACACATATTCCTGCCAACTCACATATCCCACACACAAAACTCACACCCACCCACACATCCTCCACTTACACACCTCACCCACCCACACAATCTCCCACACTCACCCCCAACCTACACAAGCTCACCCTCCCACACCTCCACCCACCCACTCACCAACCCCTCCCCCGATCTCCAATCACACATCCCTTAACTACACATCTCACCACCCATACACTCACACACATACATCTCCCCACTCACCAACACATTCCTCATCTAAAAACACACACCAACCACCCACATCCGCCTTCCCACCCACACACCCCCCACCCATACACTCATCTCACACACAGCCACCCACTCATCCATCAACCACTCACACATCAACACATGCATCTCTCATCTACCCTCCCACCCACATACACCCCAACCACCCAGCCAAACACACATCCCCGATCCTCACATTCATCCTTCATCCACCCACACATGACAACATCCCCCATCCCACACAACACCCCACCCATAAATGCATTCCCCCCACACATACACATCCTCACTCACACTCACACAGACATATCCCATTCACAGACACACCCCCACACCCATCCCCCAACCCACACACATCTCCCACACACCCATTCACCCACCCAAATACACATTCCCTACCCACACCCCCAACATCCACATACTTCCAACCATCCTCCCAAATATCCCCACCCACATACACATCCCTCACACACACACATACATCCAAATCGACCACACATCCCTTCACCCTTCAGTAAAAGAAGCACCACAATCATCACATTTGTAAGGTTTCTCTCATGTATGTATTCTCTTGTGAGTCTTCAGGTAGCCAGATTCAGAAAAAGCAGCACCACAATCATCGCACTTGTAAGGTTTTTCTCCTGTATGTGTCCTCTTGTGAGTCTTCAGGTGGCCAGATTGAGTAAAAGCAGCACCACAAACATCACATTTGTAAGGTTTCTCTCCTGTATGTGTTCTCTTGTGCAGCATCAGACTGCTACGTTGAGTAAAAGAAGCACCACAATCATCACACTTGTAAGGTTTTTCTCCTGTATGTGTTCTCTTGTGAGTCTTCAGACTGCCATCCCGAGTAAAAGAAGCACCACAAACTTCACACTTGTAAGGTTTTTCTCCTGTATGTGTTCTCTTGTGATTCTTCAGGTGGCCATCTCGAATAAAAGAAGCACCACAATCATCACACTTGTAAGGTTTTTCACCTGTATGTGTTCTCTTGTGACTCTTTAGATTGCCAGCTTCAGAAAAAGAAGCATCACAATCATCACATTTGTAAGGTTTTTCTCCTGTATGTGTTCTCTTGTGAGTCTTCAGGTGGCCAGATTGAGTAAAAGCAGCACCACAAACATCACATTTGTAAGGTTTCTCTCCTGTATGTGTTCTCTTGTGGATCATCAGACTGCTATGTTGAGTAAAAGAAGCACCACAATCATCACACTTGTAAGATTTTTCTCCTGTATGTGTTCTCTTGTGAGACTTCAGACTGCCATCCTGAGTAAAAGAAGCACCACAAACTTCACACTTGTAAGGTTTTTCTCCTGTATGTGTTCTCTTGTGATTCTTCAGGTGGCCATCTAGAATAAAAGAAGCACCACAATCATCACACTTGTAAGGTTTTTCACCTGTATGTGTTCTCTTGTGACTCTTTAGATTGCCAGCTTCAGAAAAAGAAGCATCACAATCATCACATTTGTAAGGTTTTTCTCCTGTATGTATTCTCATGTGAGTCTTCAGGTAGCCAGATTCATTAAAAGAAGCACCACAATCATCACATTTGTAAGGTTTTTCTCCTGTATGTGTTCTCTTGTGAGTCTTCAGACTGCCATCCTGAGTAAAAGAAGCACCACACACTTCACACTTGTAAGGTTTTTCTCCTGTATGTGTTCTCTTGTGATTCTTCAGACTGCCATCCTGAGTAAAAGAAGCACCACACACTTCACACTTGTAAGGTTTTTCTCCTGTATGTGTTCTCTTGTGAGTCTTCAGGGTGCCAGCTGTAGGAAAAGAAGCAACAAAAACATCACACTTGTATGGCTGTTCTCCTGTATGTGTTCTCTTGTGAGTCTTCAGGTAGTCAGCTTCAGTAAAAGAAGCACTGCAATCATCACACTTGTAAGGTGTCTCTAGTGTATGTGTTCTCTTGTGATTCATGTTCTTTTGGCACTCTAGATGGTCATCTTGAACCAAAAGGCCATCCCATTCATTACATTTGTTTGGCATCCCTTCAGTATGTTTTCTCTTATATCTGTCTACACAAACATTTGGACTAGAAACATCAGACAAGTCTCCTGTGTGAGTTCTTTGAGGGCTATAACTGACAAAATCAAAAAATTCATCAAAAGACTTTGCAAAGCTCTGTGTATGTTTTTCTTGTGTTTCCTTATATTGCTGCTGACAATTCTCAATAGCCAGAGATAGTTTATTGTTTGTATCAATCACAGAAGACACATTTTCTGACATTTGACAACAATTTTCTTGTTTTACTGATATCTTACAACTGTTTTCAACCATTCTTGATTCTGAATTGCTGTGTTCTGTCATTCCTTGAATGATGCTACTCCCAGCTACGTCTATAATTTTACTGAATGTGTGACTTCTGTCCTCACACAGAACATCTGGTAGTTCTTTTTTCTCAACCTTCATGTGTTTGATGTCATATAACCACTTATATGAATGCTCTTGCATGGAGTGGTAAGGACTGTTTGAAGACCAGGCATGTATTTCTGAAACACACCAAAATAAATTATGAATACCCACATGAATATACCAGGCATTGATTATGATCAGATGTGTATGTGTAATAAGCAGGCACACACTGCAGTTATAGACAATCAATTTCAAGTGAACACAAGATGGAGAAGAAGAATGATTAATTTGTTCATGTGTGATCTTTGGCTATTAACAACGATAAAATGAAGAAAATTGAAATAATTTGGTCACTTGAAACGTCACAAAAGTTTGGAGAGAACAATAATGGAGGGGTATATGCCTGGGAAGAGAGGAAGAGGAAGGCCAAAGAAAAGATGGGTGCAGGATGTGGCAGATGATGTCCAGATGGGTATATCGGACGCGGGACATCTTGCTTATGATCAAAAGGTTTTTCCAGAAGGTTGTTATGGGAGCGAGGTTCTGCAAAGGACATGCTAAAGAATGAATGAATAATTGATCTAAGCTGATGTATGATCTAAGTTCATGATGATCTAAGCTGATGTATAATCTAGGCTGATATATGATCTAAGTTAAGGTATGATCTAGGCTGATGTATGATCTAAATTCAAGTATGATCTAGGCTGATGTATGATCTAAGTTCAGGAATGATCTATGCTGATGTATGATCAAAGTTCATGACGATATAAACTGATGTATGATCTAGGCATATGTATTATCTATGTTCAGGTATGATCTAGGCTGATGAATTATCTAAGTTCAGGTATGATCTACGCTGATGTATAATTGAATTTCATGATATAAGCTGATGTATGATCTAGTCTGATGCATGAGATTGATTGATTGATTGATTGATTTAGGAACCGACATCACAGCACTCGGGACATTCCCATAAGCGCTCCGTCTCCATCCTCAGCAGCCAGCGAAGAGTTCCAACACTAATAGTTCCAGTAGCAATCTGATTATATGTCCGTCTCGCCTTTCCTCCGAGCGCCGAGCGTCGGCCAGATCCCCTCGTCACACCTCGTTGTCTCATTCTTACCAGACCATGGTGCTCCATCTGCTCCTCCGAGGTGTACATGTGCTCCCACAAGGCCGCAACCACGTCTGCCTTGTCATGCATCAATACTCCACCAAATTTTGCCGAGCCAGCCAATCTGTCCGCCTGTTCATTCCCCATGCATGAGATCTAAGTTCCTAATGATCTAAGCTGACTTTGATCTAAGGTTATGTATGATCTAGGCTGATGTATGATGTAAGCTCAGGTATAACCTAAGAATGTGTGTAAGTGGGGATGTGTGGGTGGGTGTGGCAAGTGTGTGTGTGTAGGTGTGGACTGATGGAGAGATGTGTGTGGGTGGGGTATGTGTGGTTGGCTGGGTGGTGGAGGACATGTGGGTGGGGAATGTGTGTGTGTGATGCGATGGGTTGGGAGATGTGTGTAGGTGGGGAGATGTGTGTAGGTCAGATAATGTGTGTGGGTGAGGGATGGGTGGGGTCATGTATGTGACCTGGGGGTGTGTGTGTGGGTGGGTAGGGGGTGAGTGGGTGATGGGTAGATGGGTGGTGGATGTGTGTCATAACATGGTAAAATGCATTGTTTATGTTTACAACATTCATTTGACAATGTTATTTTGTTCTATGTGAATGTATCATGCACTATGCTCTGTTGATGAACGAACGATGAGTGATTTGAAGGGCCGAATTTGAAAGGTTGTGTGCCCAATTTGTTACTCTTTGAAAATAAAGTTTGTTCGTTCGTTCATTCAAGGTGCAACCTGAGCTGATATATTACAGAAAACAACTTAAGGTGGCACGTCAGAAAATCATTAAGGTTGCATGTCTAAGAAAAAATAACTTTTAAGTGGGATGTCTAAAAATAAAACTTCCTCACTGTAACTCAGTGTTAGTGTTCATCATCGTAATTCAGAATTATTGGTCCAAACATCTGCTACAGTGCAGCAAACTCCACGAGGTGTTCACCTTCCCATTAGATTAGAAGAAACACCAGTTATTTAGATTAAACTTTTAGAGGACAAGGTTATGAAACCACTGGTCATTGGCTGATGCTCACTGACTAGACACACATTCATCATTATCTTGTCCCTGGTGCTCTGAATCAAATGTGCTGATGATATCCCAGCATGCCATTATCTCAGTCCATCCAGCATGCAACCATCACAGTGTTTTCCAATACCCTGGTGTCATGGTTTGACTTACACTGTCATGAGTGTATTGATAGTATCATGAGTTGCTGTTTATAATGATTAACTTCAATATGTACAAGGCCTAACCAACACTTAAGAACTCCAAGTACAACAGGATAATGGTTCTTCCAAATATGATATTTCTTTTCTAATAATTTGTATTAACACTTTTCCAATGTTTCAAATGACTACAAAGTTGTAGTATCAATCACTTCTACACTACACTGATATAACACTATAAAATATCTGTGTCACTCTAAACGTTGGCCATCACCTACTTTGAGTCTGAGACATGTTTTCCCTACAACGGTGTTAGCTTGAGTGTCATGTTTTTGAGAGACCTTTCTCTCTCCGACTCAGTCCAAGATGTGCTTCTTTCTCAAGGCAATATGCACGCCCCACTGTAACAAGAGTGTGACAAAAGCTCACACTCCCAGTCATGACACTTGGTATAATCTATAAAGCACAAGTATATGTCTTTCTGTGTATCAACTGATCTCTATGTTAATGTTTGTAATGTGTATATTCCATTATTTGTAACTTTTCCTTCAACATATCCATACTGTGCTTCACCAGTTTCCATCTTTATTTCCATTTTTGTTCTCATAATTCTGAGTACATGCTTGGTGACATGGTTTATGAGGTTGAGTGTACAGAATTCATATTCAATAGCTTCTGGTCATTTCGTTAGAGCTATAAATACAGGTTTCATAATATTACTAGGTATGTATCCATTGCTGTAAATATCATTCATCATTTTAGTTAATATTTGTGCTCCAAATTTTCCCAGTACTTCAAATTCTTCTATGTAGGACAGCATGGTCGATAGTTAGTTAGTCGACAGATCATCCTCATTGCACATCGAACCATTCAGTCCATAAGTGCTTGGATCCCTTCCTCAGCAAATCCCACAGCATGTAGTGGCTAACGACACCAGTTCTGTGTTGGTTTATCAATCTCCTTTGGCTTCCTGCGTAGTGTTCTTGTTTGGCCAACCCTCTTTTAATTTGCTGTTCTCGCAGTCTGGCCATGGTTGTAGATTCACAGTCATCACTTGGTTCTCGCAAAAGTCCTTACTTCTCGTAGAGCATTCAGAATGTCAGCCTGGTCCATGGCTCATCCGCCCTCCACAGTAGCCTTACCTGCGAGCTTGTCAGCCCGCTCATTTCCTTGTACTCCTGCATGCCCTGGCATGAAGATGAAACTAATCTTTGCCAGCCAAGACAGCTCCAGAGACAGCAACCATTCTCTTCGGATCCACCCCATCTCTATCCTCTTGAGCATGCTCATTGAGTCGCTAAGGAAACATGCCCTAGTGAATGTCTGTGTCTCGAGCCATGTTACTGCTTTACTTACTGCCATGACTTCCATAGTCGGGCTACTTGTGGTCTCAGCAAAAGCACCAGAGTCCCCCTCCACAATTCTCCCTCTGGCCTGAGCCGTAAAGGCCCATGAGTTTCTCACATGTCGGACGACCGACCCATCTGTGTATATGACATCATCACCATCTAACGAATTCTCGAAAACCGCCTCCACAGCAGCTGGATTTTCTTGTCTGCATTTTCTGTCTAGTTGGATGCAAACTGAAAAGAATGCGCAGAAATCTGTTGGCACTTGTACCCACTTCTTGCCAGGTTCTAAGTCCTCAAGTGAACACACCTGCTGAAAAATGTCTTTGGCTTGACCCATCCATGACCATCCTTTTTTTCACCTGCTGCCTTCATAATTTCACTATGCAGTGGATGTTGTGTGTTTGTGTTAACTCTGAGGTAGGCACGTGCTCTGCAAACTTGTATTCTATCTTCGTTGGAAAATGAAGAAGGTAGCGCATCGCCCTGCATGCTATATCTTTTACACATCCAAGAATAATGCGCATAGCTTCATTCTGTATCCTTTCCAACCTTTCTATCTGCTTATGGCTGAGATTCAGGATTGCCATCACATACTCAAAAACATAATAGAAAAAAGATCAGATTATACATGCTTGGTCAGATTAAGAGAAAGACCTTTATGATGATACAAGAGAAGAACAATATGATCATCAGAATAATAATGAAGGACCATCAATTTTGAAGATGTAAGTTCAGAATGCTCTTAACCATATGAAAACAGGCAAGACCTTGGGTACAGATAACATCACAATAGAAATTATCAATGCCTTAGAAGAATATGGAATAGACCAAGTCACCAGACTGCTGAACGCAATATACAATACTGGAGATATACCCCCTGAATTATGTAATTCTATATATATTGTAATCCTGAAGAAATCAGGAGCCTTGGAATGCGATCAACATCGAACAATTAGCATAATGAGCCACATCACGAAGATTCTGCTGAGAATTATCATGCAAAGAGTTAGGAAGAAAATACAACCCGAAATGGGAGAAGAACAATGTGGGTTTGTAGAAGGCAAGGGCGCAGTAAATGCTGTGTATATACTAAGACTGAAAAAGGCTGGTGTTGACTGCAACATCCTGCAAGGGATATGCAACATTTTAAAAAAAAATACTAAGAACAGTATTTTAACGTTTTATAGAAGTAAACAAAGATCTACACCTTTGCTGTATTGACTACACAAAGGCTTTTGATAAAGTGAGACATGTCGACATGATAAGGATGCTTGAAGATCTACAAATTGATGGAAAAGACCTTAGACTTGTAAAAATCATATATTGGAAACAACAGGCTGCCAACAGAATTGATAACGATGTAGGTCAATATCAGCCTATTAAAATAGGTGTGAGACAGGGATGTGTAATGTTTCCAGATCTTTTTTCCCTGTACAGTGAAAATATTTTCAGAAATATAGAAGATATGGAAGGTATCAACATTGGGGGACGATACATCAATAACATTAGATATGCAGATGATAGTCTTGATTGCAGACAATGAACGACCTGCAAAATTTAGTAGATGCGGTTGTTGCACACAGTGAACAACTACGGTTAGAACTGAATATTAAGAAGACACAGATTATGGTCATCACTGGGAAGAAGGGAATAACACAATGTGATATACGAGTAAATGGGCATATTCTTAAGCAAGTGAATCGAAAGTTATCTCGGCACAGTCATAACATATGATGGAAGATGCCTTGAAGAGATTAGAACAAGAATTGCCATTGTGAAGGTAGCCTTTTGCAAGATGAAAAACATACTGACCAATAAAAGGATATCAATTGAAATGAGAAAAAGAGTGTTGAAGTGCTACATAGAGCCTATACTTTTGTATGGATGTGAAGCATGGACAATAAGCAGTCAAGCTGAAAAACAGCTGATGGCTGTGGAAATGAGGTTTCTGAGGAAAATGCAAAGAATACCATGGATAAACAGAAAAACCAATGAAAAAGTCCTTCAAAATACAAATGAAGATCGTAAACTGATTAGTCATTAGACTTATACAGTCAAACATTTGTTGGGTATGTTATGAGAAGAAATGACTTGGAGAACTTGGTGACGACTGGCAAGATTGAATGGAAGACCAAGGGGAAGACCAAGAAGTAAATACCTGGATGGCTTGGCCACGTGGCATGGTCGAGACAGGAACACGGACCTGATCCACGACTCTGGTGATTGAGTGAAATGGCAGAACATGACCGCCCACGCTTATCGGCATGGCACATGATGAAAGGATGGATATATTCTTCTTGTTTATGTGTTTTCTTTTTCCATGTATCATGAAATCAAAATAATAAACATGCATTATACATGTTTGCACCATTGCAAGCTGACTTATAATTGCTACAGTGATATGTTTACCTTAACATTAACGGTAAATTTCTTGTAACTTGACAGCAGAGTTTAGTCATCCTGTTTTCAATAGCGGCTCATCTACCAATACATCACGTGCACAGCATGTGCCATCAACGTTGGCAAACCGAGTTGTGTCATTTTACTCTCATCTCATCGTGTTCCTCTTGTACCTTGCGGTGTCGAGGTGAAGTATAAACAGTGGGAGAGTGCCCGATTATGGGCTTCATATATCGGTATTCCCATGGACTCTGCTATTCCCTCCATCCAAGGTTTAAGTAGTTGGCCTCTTCCTCTGTTTCCATCTGGTCTGTATATTGCCATATGACAGGCACGCCAGGAGAAGACACAAGTAAAAAGAAGAAAGGGATTTTGCAAAAGGATGCACCAAAGTGGACGATGCACAAGAAAAACCCAGGGAGACATGAGACGTCATAGGACAACAAAGGGTCAGACGTTGTGAGGCTGTGCTACTAGGCGGTTGTGTTTTTCTAAAGTCCGTGCCAAGTAGATATCTGGATGAAATGATTATGCGGATCGGCAAGTAAACAGGAGGAGGAATTTATTGACAAGAAGCAATCAATGGAAGGACAGGGAGTAGAAAACCTAGGCTAATCCTGAATTCTGGACTCTGAAATGGAAAACTAAGCTTCAAGGTGAACAGGATAGAATAGGGAGGTTATTCGTAGATAGTAAATAGACACCGACCCTGTGTTAAGGGCAGTTTATATTCTAGGAGAGCCAAACCTTATTATTCTACAGCGCATAATTAAATGTGTGGAAATGTTCACTGGATTACGTGAGTTTATTTCATATTTTTCCGAAGTTCAGGTGAGAACTTTTCATGTTCTAAGTTAACGAGTTTCAGAAGCCTTTGATTGTAGATTTCATGTTGAGTATTACTGGAGTTACGTCGAGGCAAAGTTGGGACTCTTACCGGACATTGATTTAATAATTGTCAACATGACTACCGCCAGATTGCATCCAGCCGAGAAGAGTCCACATTATAAAGTATAAATTGCACATCATGATTCACTAGTACGCACAGTGCAACATGGAAAACAAGAACGCGCAAAAGCTACACGTCAAAAAGTTGAAGATGTCGAAAACCAACAGGATTGAGAAGATAATATAATTTATGCCCACACAAGGTAAAGTGATTCAGTAGTGACATATTAATATAATTATTCAGTAGTCGACACAACCAATACGTGTCTGAATCTGCGCCTACATAGACATTTTACGTACAGAATCTGATTTAGCTACAACTGATTTCTTTGCTTGCACAGGCACTTGCGCATCAGAAACATAACACGCGCATTGTTGCATGAATTTAAACATACTGGACATAGCAGCACTACTTTTGAGAACAAACAGTATGGAACGATACATAATATGAAATTGGTAAGTGCCTAAATAACATTAACATTGTTATTTTAATGGGTCCAGAGTTAACTACTACAACTATGTCTGAGAAAAGTAATTGGTTGTTATAGACAGTTTGTAAACAAACGGTGAAGTCCATACTCAATATAGTTATAACATATAGTAAAGAGAGTAGGCCTTACTTGGACACTGCTCTGTCGATACACATGAGTGGACAATTGGTATCAACATTTATAGAACACCAGTTAGTTAGTTAGTCGACAGATCATCCTCGTTGCACATCGGACCATTCAGTCCATAAGTGCTCGGATCCCCTCCTCAGCAAATCCCGCAGCGTGTAGCGGCTAACGACGCCAGTTCTGTGTTGGTTTATCAATCTTCTTTGGCTTCCTGCGTAGTGTTCTTGTTTGGCCACCCCTCTTTTAATTTGCTGCTCTCGCAGTCTGGCCATTGTTGTAGATTCACAGTCATCACTTGGTTCTTGCAAAAGTCTCACTTCTCGTAGAGCATTCAGAATGTCAGCCTTGTCCATGGCGCGTCCGCCCTCAACAGTAGCCTCACCTGCGAGCTTGTCAGCCCGCTCATTTCCTTGTACTCCCGCATGCCCTGGCACGAAGATGAAACTAATCTTTGCCAGCCGAGACCGCTTCAGAGGCAGCAACCATTCTCTTCGGATCGACCCCTCCTCTATCCTCTTGATCATGTTCATTGAGTCGCTAAGGAAACAAGCCCTAGTGAATGTCTGTGTCTCGAGCCATGTTATTGCTTTACTTACTGCCATGACTTCCATGGTCAGGCTACTTGTGGTTTCAGTGAAAGCACCAGAGTCCTCCTTCACAATTCTCCCTCCGGCCCGAACTGTAAAGGCCCATGAGCTTCTCACATGTCGGACGACCGACCCATCTGTGTAGATGACCGCGTCACCGTCTAGCGAATTCTCGAAAATCAACGCTTGTACTTCAGCCTCAACAGCAGCCGGATTTCCTTGTCTGCATTTTCTATCTAGTTGGATGCAAACTGAAAAGGATGTGCAGAAGTCTGTTGGCACTTGCACCCACTCCTCGCCAGGTTCTAAGTCCTCAAGTGAACACACCTGTTGAAGAATGTCCTCGGCTTGACCCATCCACGACCGTCCTCTTTTTAACCTGCTGCCCTTCACCTTCCTAATTTCACTATGCAGTGGATGCTGTGTGTTTGCGTTAATTCTGAGGTAGGCGCGTGCCCTGCAAACTTGCATTCTCTCTTCAATGGTTGGAAAATCAAGAAGGTAGCGCATCGCCCTGCATGCTGTATCTCTTGTACATCCAAGAATAATGCGCATAGCTTCATTCTGTATCCTTTCCATCCTTTCTATCTGATTATGGCTGACAGTCAGGATTGCCATTGCATACTCCAAAACAGACATGACCAGCCCCTCGTACAGAAGACATAGATGGCGCTGCTCACAGTTTGCTGCCGCCATCACCCGCATCGCTGCCAAACCCCGCTTGGCCTTTGTTATCACCTGGTCTATGTGCACATTATAAGCAAGGCTTCGATCAAACCGTATCCCCATGTAATTCATTGCCTGCGTTCTTTCCACCGTCTCTGAACACAGCATTACAGTTGGTGTTGGATTGTTGACAATATGATTATTCAACGAGAACCAAGTCACTGTTGCCTTTGTTTAGAACACTAGGATTACTAAACGCATGTCTGAAAGCGTTGATGCTTCTTGGATTTCAACATAGACAGTAAGACATCATTCAAACATAATACGAAACGACACCACCTTCATCACAGCATACGCCACGCTACTGGACCTGACCTGGACAATACAGAACCTTAACTCACAGTGACGATCAACTTACACAATTATGTTGCGCATTGTAACGTGGTCGGTGATTCTCTGCAACACAGCAGTAGTCAAGGCAGTCACGGACAGTCTTCATTGATTTAATATAACGTCGTTAAGGACTTAAGGACACCAATAACATTTGTGAAGGACATTACAACAACACCGACAAATCATTCAACCACCTACGCTTATCAAAGAAATCAGGACGTCACATACACTATCGTACACCAGGACATATTTATATTGAAACCTACACATTGGGACAGCATACATGGCTGAAGATCTATGAGTATACTCCATCACCGAGCAAGTCGACTCCATAAATCGGTGACAAGCACCAAGTCATTACACTATCATTACAGACAGGAACCAACATCAATCGCTGCCTCAATCTTCAGTCCACACTCATCATAATTATACAAACGGACAGCACGTATTAATTAACCGATCAAAACATTCAACAAGGCCAGTATAAATTTTCATTGTTGGTTGTTATTCCATTTCTGTTTAATTAGGTGCTAACTAGTTAAAGATGATGAAGTTAACTCTAAATTAACAGCGTTTGGTGTTGGCAATTGTCAGGTCAGTACGAAGTTATTGATATCGATCTCACGGGTGACAGCACTTAATCGTTGTCTTGTTACAGGTGTGTAGTAGTAACTTACAGGTTAACTGATTCGATGCCATCCGCCAACTGATTGCCAAACAGTCTCAACTGTTTGATCCCTTCATCAATATATTGGCAATATCTTGGCAGTCCATTTGTTTCTTTCGTTTGCGATCCCTTGCTTATTTTTAATACCCTGAAACGAAGTTTTATGCCGAAAGAAGGTTTTTCATTTACACACAGGCGGAAAATGGACACACGAGAGGAAGAAAATGAAGAAAATTGAGGAAAAATTGTTAGTTAAAAGTTTTGTTTACTTTTCTGATTTGACAACGGCTTTGACCCTGATTTTCGGCCTCACATATTTACATTAGATAATAGTTTTAAACAATTTAGATTGTAATTATTCTGATTTAAAGGACTTTGTGAACGATTCTAAACTGATAGCACATGTTAAATGTGGCTGTTTGGTTAAAATTAACTGTGTATGAATGTAAACAAAATTAACCGACTACATAAGCTGGTTAGCCGCTAACCGTGAAAGTTTGTCATCATGTCGAATTAGCTAATGGGCCACATTTGTGCCCCTAAAGTTTGCTTTGCCTATCACAAAATATTTAAGGAGTATTTAAATAATTAAATTTAAAAGAATAATAATTATAACTAAATAAAAAATAGCGTAAATTATGTGTTTATCAGCAGAAAACAGTCAAAACCTGTCTCATGATTTTCCGGCATTTTTTATTTTATGTGACAATGATGCGATTCAAAATAGTATGTTTTTATTGTGATTTATTGGTGGTATGGAGCCGTTATAGTGATATTTGTGTAGCAAAGTGGTGTAGTTATCATAATTCAGTAAGTTTCATTGGATTATAAATAGCGTTGGAGCAGTAGCGCCTTGGTAAGTGGAAATTTCACGTACTTGTCACCTCTGTCATCAATTTATTTTTTACAACATCTGCTAATATTATTATTATATTTCTAACTTTTAGCAACAGTAGCAATGCAAATGTGTTCCTTGTCCAATGTCCTTTAATTTGATATATAATACAATATATTTACTACCATTTGAACAATTTTTAGACCATTATTATGAGACACCCTACTTCCCATTGTCTGCCATCAATTTCTGCTTTGGCAAAACCCATTTTTTGTTTGGCACTGAATCAGTTAATTGAAGCTTACAAGAGGAAAAGTATTAAATAGTAGGATTGTCTTTTATCAATATAAATATGTGTTTACGTCACACGTCATTCATTTTCTATATTGTTGACTGTCTAGTGTTATATATTCTTTATACTGAATATATTTTTTAATACTATTTTCTGTTATTTACATATAGTAACACTCAGGACATTTCTATTGCGTTAAAATTGCTGAATTTCTATTATTGAAGTTATTGTTGAGTTAAAGTGGACAGTTTGTTCAACATAAAATATATTGTATACTATCGATTGAACGTACTTCCATATCGTCGATTTCCTTTGCATTTTACACTTCTCTACAATTTTTTCAGCTAGATTAGTATTGACTAAAGTAGGACGACATGTCGAGGCTTCAAGATTTCATGGACATAGGTAGGAAGGGTGGTTTGACTGGAGCACACCTTAGGAATTATGCAAAACGAGGAGCTGAAAGATTAGAAAAGTTGTTAGAGGAGAAAAGAAGGAAACAACTACAAATATATGAAACTAACACAGTGTTCATCATTAAAGATGACAAAGACACGGAAGGCTTGCTCTATACTCAACAAGCTTGGGTCAATGGTATATCAATGACCTGTATTAGGGATACGTCTCCAGCTATTGTGGGAGTCGATCATAAGCTAATAAACGAAAGTGATTACACAGGCAATATTATTGGTTGCAAAGATATGTTTGAACTGAACAATTTAATTGATAATTTTAGAACATGATAATTGTGTAAATTTCGGGAACTAACATTGAACGTTCGTAAATTTAACTTATATGAAGAATTGTGTAATGGTCATTAACGGAATGAATTTTATTAGTTAGTTATTATATTGAAATAATTACGGTTGTTAAATAGTTAATTATTAATTAGTTATTAAAAATAGTTAATTATATGATATTAACTGGTTAATTAAATAAGTAACGGTGTTATATTAATTAGTTTTATATTAGAATAGTTGTATTTCTAATCAATGGTTCAGTAGTCAATAACAATTAATAATTGAATTGATCAATGGTTCCTGGATTATCCACACTTGATGATAATGGAATATCTCTAAAGCAAGGTGCATGAAGAAAAGCGAAGGCGTCTATCTTATCTACAGACATTTGATGGAAAAACAAGTAAGATATGCATGAGCAGCGACAACATTCAACAGCAACTGATATGGATTGCGTGGAACCCCATTACTATCCTCGTCCGCAACTCCAGGTATTACCTAAAGTGAGGACACTTGTCCATTCGGACAAGGTAGGGACTAATGAAAAATTAGTTGGACCAACCTTCCCATGGGTAGGCCACACGACGTCCAACGGGGGTTTGGACAGGAGGGCGTGCCCGTCATATAACTTTAATTTGTTTTTGAGGGTGGGTAATGGGATCCATAAGATCTATTCAGCAATTGTTATAACTTATGTTGAGTATTACTGGAGTTACGTTGAGGCATATATCATTGCTTGTTGTGGTATGCTGTTGACTGGTAACCTACTTGCATGGACAAACTATTTGACTTGCTGCTTTCTGATAAAATCTAGTGCTGCTTTAACCCCAACTTTAGTCCTGATTTCTTCATTTCTGATCTTATCTCTTCTTGATACGTTGAGTATTCTTCTCAGGAATCTCATTTCTGTTGTTGTGATTTTTCTTTTCTCTTTTTCTGTCACTGTCCAGGTTTGGCATTGGTAGCATAGAGTTGGTAGGAAGATTGTGTTGTAAAGTGCTTTCTTAGTAGTTATTGATAAATGTTTGTTCTTTAGTATTGGTGCCATTTGTCCAATGAGTTGGTTTGCCTTCTTGCATCTATTTTCAATCTCATCTTCTGATCTGCCATTTGATGATATTATACTTCCTAGATCTACAAATTGATGGAAAAGATCTTAGACTTGTAAAAAACATATATTGGAAACAACAAGCTGCCATAAGAGTTGATAATGAAGTAAGCCAATATCAACCTATTAAGAGAGGTGTGAGACAGGGATGTGTAATGTCTCCAGATCTGTTTTCCCTGTACAGTGAACGTATTTTCAGAAATATTGAAGATATGGAAGGAATCAACATTGGGGGACGATGCATCAATAACATTAGATATGCAGATGATACAGTCTTGATTGCAGACAATGAACAGGACCTGCAAAATTTAGTAGATGCGATTGTTACACACAGTGAACAACTAGGGTTAGAATTAAATTGTAAAAAGACACAGATTATGGTCGTCACTAGGAAGAATGAAATACCACAATGTAATATACAAGAAAATGGGAATATTCTTCAACAAGTGAATAGGTACAATTATCTCGGAACAGTAATAACATCAGATGGAAGATGCCTTGAAGAGATTAGAACAAGAATTGCCATGGCAAAAGTAGCCTTTAGCAAGATGAAAAACATACTGACCAATAAAAAGATGTCAATTGAAACGAGAAAAAGAGTGTTGAGATGCTACATAGAACCTGTACTTTTATATGGATGTGAAGCGTGGACAATGAGCAGTCAGGCTGAAAAACATCTGATGGCTGTAGAGATGTGGTTTCTGAGGAAAATGCAAAGAATACCATGGACAGCCAGAAAGACCAATGAACAAGTTCTTCAAGAAACAAATGAAGATCGTAAATTGATTAGAGAAATTAGACGTAGACAGTCAAAATTTTTTGGGCATGTTATGAGAAGAAATGGATTGGAGAACTTGGTGACGACTGGTAAGATCGAGGGGAACAGACCAAGGGGAAGACCTAGAAGCAAGTACCTGGATGGCTTGGCCTTGTGGCATGGTTGAGACAGATACACGGAGCTGATCCACGACTCTGGTGATCGAGTGAGATGGCAGAACATGACCGCCCACGCTTACCGGCATGGCACATAATGGATGGATGGATGGATACTTCCTAGGTCTCTGGTGAAGTGGTCAAGCCATTTGACTCGTGCTCCGAAGGTTGTGGGTTCGATTCCAGGCCGCGCCCTTCGGTTTACGAGTTAAATGTTTTGGAGACTCCTGTGGGTTGTCGCTAAAACCTACGGAGTTTGTGCTTTGTGCAACGCTTTCCGCACTGCGGAAAGAGACTGAGCCATATGGGATAAAACCCGGTGCAATGAAGTCAACCCTGTCGACCTTTAAGCGATTTTTATACTTCCTAGGTACTTGAACCTCTTTACTTGTTTCAAGGGATGTTGGTTTAGGTGAATCGTTGTTGTTTGTTTTTCTTTAGTTATAGTCATTACCTCTGTTTTGCTTATGCTAATTTTCATGTTGTTCCCTACACATTTAGTTTAGACTATTCATGTGGTCTTGTAATTCAGCTTCTGATTTTGCTATTAGTGCTTGGTCGTCTGCAAACAGGAGTTCTCTAATGGTTAGATTTGCAGATGCTTCTTCTTCTGTGTTTTCGTCATGCTGTATTCTGTTTGACTGGTTTATTTACATATGTTGTCTATATATGTTATGAACAAGAGAGGGGACAGGACACAACCTTGTCGTACTCCAGATCTTATGATGAAGGGTTCTGAGTGCCCTCCAGTTGCTCTCACTATGCATTCACTGTTGTTGCATAAGCTTCTACATAGGTTTGTTAGATGTGTACTCACTCCATATTGCTTAAGGATTTCCCACAGCTTGTTTCTATCTACTCTATCGAATGCCTTTTGTTGGTCGACAAAGGCTAATTACAGTGTTTCATTGAATTTGATTGATTTTTCTATAAGTTGTCTAAAAGCAAAAATGGCATCTGTGCATTCTTTCCTAAATCCAAGTTGTGTTTCGCTTAGCTGGGGTTCTAAAGTAGTTTGCAATCTTTTTTTCAAAAATTTTGCAAACTATTTTCCCAGTATGACTCAACAGTGAAATGCCTCTGTATTGTGTGCAATCTCTTTTGCTGCCTTTGTTTTTCCTAATTGGGATAATTATGGTGTTTCCCCAGTCTTGTGGTGTCTGTTGTTCTACCCAAACATGGATGAATAGTCTATGTAGCCAAGCTGTTCCTACTTCTCTTGCTGCTTTAATTAGTTCATTTGGTATTTCATCTTGTCCCTGTGATTTGTTCACTGGGGCTAATCTGATGGCTTCTATAATTTCTTCTTTTAGTATGTCTGGTTCTAGTTCTTCAGTGGCATGTGTGTAGGTCTCTTGAAGTCCTGTGACATCTGATGGGATGTTGAGAAGTTGTTCGAAATACTGCTTCCATCTTATTAGGATTTGTTTTTGTTCACTTATTGGTTCTCCATATTCGCTGTTAATTATTTCAGTTGGGTCAAAGGGTTCTCCTGTGGTTGCATTGCACTTATCTTTTTGTAGAAGTTTCTAGTTGCCTCCTTGTAGTGTCTATTTAGGGTTTCTCCATACTCTTCCCAGTCTTTTTGTTTTTCCCTCTTTACTATTCTACCCACATGTCATCTCGCTATTCTATATTCTATGTAATCGCATTCCTGTTTCCTCTTCAACCACTTTTTATATTTTTCTTTTTTGTCTTTTACCACTTTCTTTACTTCTGCGTTCCACCAACTTGTTATTTTCTTTATCCGTGTTTTGCATTTTTGCGTGGTTCCACACGTTATTTTTGCAGTATTTAAAATGCTTGATTTTAACATCTCCCATTCTTCTTCCACTGTTTTCCTTTCTATAGGTAATTTTACAAAGAGTTCAGTTAGTTCTTTCTCATAATTTTCCCTTGCTGCCTCGTCTTTAAGGTTTTTTAAGTTTACTGATTCGCATGGCATGTATTTTCCTGCTCTTTGTTTTCTTCTTCTGATGGTTCTTATTGTGGCAACGACTGCATTATCATCTGTGTTTATACTGAAATTGGACACTGCCCTTGCATCTAATATATTTCTCTTTCTGTTATTTCTTGTTAATATAAAATCAATTTGGCTTTTAGTATCTAGATTGTTCCATTTATACCAGGTGTATACTTATGAGTCTTTATGTTTATAGAATGTGTTTGTTATATACAGGTCGTGTTGGCTGCAAAGCTCTATCAGTCTAGTTCCGTTATCATTCCTTTCATTATGCTGATCTCCAAATGCTCCCAGATGTTTTTCTATGCCCACTCTGTTATGTCCTAGTCTTGCATTGAAGTCTCCCTTAACTATGATGTTGTCCTGCTTATCTAATTTATTTAGCACGTCATGGATATCCTCGCATTTTTGCTCATTATTGTTTTTATTACATGGTGTGTATATTTGTACATATGTTGTAATTGTTTGTTCTTTTATTCTCACTGTTATGATTCTTTCTGATATATATCTTATTTCTATTGTTTATTTCTTTGATTTTATGCTTACTTAAATTGTAGACAATTAACAGAACAAATCAGTGTAAATTGAATGGTGCAAGTAAATACAATAGGGTACTGATACAGGTTTCTTCTGAAGTGGGCCGACTTTGCCTGAAAATGTACCATGTAGCGATTGAGAGAGAATGAAGGTGAGAAGCCAGCTAATCCAAACACCATTTGTAATTTTCAAGATGATAATGATCAGCGTAAAACAAATTATTGTGATTGAGACGACAAGAAAAACCAATCATTGAAGATCATCATCATCTTCTATGTTTTCCGTCAAGCACAGTGGGAAGGAATAGTTAACATTCCAGCACCCATGAGGGGTACTGGATCGTGTCATTCCTTGTGGGTGTAGTCTTTGATGTTATCAATGCATTTTCTTCTCAGCATCCTCTTGCTCTCGCATCAGATCTTTGATGTAGCCACAGTGCTAGTAACTGATGCTGTTGTACTGTAGGTAGTGTTGTTAAATTCTCTCAATCGAGCAAACAAAAATTTCAGCAATCATGGCTAGAACTTCTACCATGCTGTGCTGTGAAGAAAGAATTGTGAAGTGAGCAGCAAGTTTCCCACTAACACTGCAGACCAAAATTTGAAAGCTGTGTTTGTATGGTTTGGTTGTTTTTTTTTTTTATGTTGTGCTTAATGTAATGATTTTCTGTGCTTATTAGCATTTGTCAGTTGTCGACGACAAGATTTATTACGTTTAGCTTCTGACTGGAGGTTACATTTCTTGGAACTAGACATTTTTCAATTTGCAGTGTCCAGCGTTTGTCAATATAAGCAAACCAAATGTTTGTTGCATATATAAATGTTGCATTTCCCTTACAGGACGTTGCAGTCAACACCAGCACTTTTCAACTGCTGTTGATGTACTAGGCAAGTTTTACATTCAGTAGTTTGCCATTGCTTTCTGAACGACCGGCTCACATACCCCCCGTAAGTTACAAGCGAGGTGCGAACCGCTGCCGATTCTTGCAGCTGCTGTTTTCTCCACGTGGGTATATAGGATTACGAACAATGTTGTTAACTCCTTGACCAGGGAGACGTGTTTTTATGTTTGTATGTGTTTGTATGTTTGGGACCATTGAAATTGGAAACTTACTTGTAATTTTTACTTAATTCCACCACAAATCCTAGACAAACTTCAAGTGTCAGAAGGATGAAAGTACAAAGAAGAATCCTGAATGTGATCCTTCAGCAAAGTGGGAGGGAAATAAAAATATGGATGCTAATATGCTGCAACATATGAATATCATCATCATCAAGTGCCGTGCTGGCTGGCGCAGGCGTTCATGGCTCTCCACAGATCTTGGTCTTTGGTGTTCTGGATCAACTTTGCTGATGATATTCCTCCATGCCACCGTCTCAATCCGTCCAGCATCATTTCTCTTGGTCTGCCTCTGCCTCTCTTCCCCTCAATCTTTCCAGTTGTCAAGACGTTCTCCAATGCCTCTCTTCTCATCACATGACCAAAGAAAGCTGTTTGTCTCTTTCTTATTGTTGTATATAGTGTTCTAGTTTCATTAGCCTCTTTCAGGCAATCGTTGTTAGTTACTCTGGCTGTCCAAGGAATTCGCAACATTCGTCTTAAAAACCACATCTCTGTTGCTTCTAAGTTCTTCCTAATTTGTTAATTTACATTCCAAGATTCACTGCCATACAGCAAAACTCGTTCTATATAGCATTTTAGCACTCTCTTTCTTACATTCATTGACAGCGACTTATTGCATAAGATACTCTTCATTTTCTGAAATGCGGCTTTTGCCTGCCCTATTCTGCTCTTAATCTCTGTTGTACATCTTCCATCCGATGTTATAAGTGCCCCTAGGTATTTAAAATTATCCACTTCTATTTCTATGTCACATTATGGTGTCCCCATTTTCTTTGATATAACTATTGTTACTGTTTTCTTGATATTCAAGCAGAGTCCTTTCTGTGCACTCTCTGTTACTACAATGTCCAACAATTGTTGTAGGTATGTTGCATTATCCGCCACCTATACTGTGTCATCTGCATAGCGTATATTGTTTATATTATATCCTCCGATTAGTATTCCTGGCTTCTCTTTGATCTCTCTCATTATTACTTCGCTATATAGGAAGAAGAGATTGGGTGACAAGACACACCCCCTGTCGTACTCCTAGCTTCATCTGTTCGTAACTACCCTCTTTATTTCCCATTTTAATTGCTGCTACTTGGTTCCAGTATATATTCTTTATTATTCTTAAATCTTTCCCATCAATGTTGATATCTTCCAACATTTTAATCAGCTCATCATCTATGAAGCATAAATATATGTCCCTCTGTTTCTCTATTGACCTTTCTATTAGTGTTCGTAATATATATATTGCATTGTTTGTACCCTTTCCTTCCATAAAACCGTACTGTTCTTCACTAATTTCCATTTTTATTTTCCCTCTTGTTCTTTTCATTATAATTCTGAGTAGAAGCTTAGTGACATGGTTTATGAGGTTAATTGTACGGAAATCTTCACATTCAATTGCTCCTGGTCTCTTTGGTATTGCTATAAATACCAATTATCGCTCGGTAAATATCCACTGTTGTAAATATCATTTAGCATTTTGGTTAATATATCTACCCCAAATTCTCCCATTACTTAATTCTAATTCTTCTACTGTGATTTCATCTGGCCCAGCTGTTTTTCCTTTCTTCATATGTTTCATAGCGTCAGCGACTTCTTTTAGAATAGTTGGACCTAAGTTACTTTCTTCTGTTCATTCTTCCCTTTCTCCATTATATAATTCTCTTATATACTCATTCCACCTCTTCATTATAGCACCTTCCTCCAATAATATCTTTCCTGTTTTTGATTTCAAACACCCTGTATTTATTCTTATTTTTCTTCCTGTGAGCTCACTGATTTGTCTGTGCATACTTTTTTTGATATTTAATGGAATTTAATTCAATTTGTTTGCATTGCTCGTTTAACTAACTTTCTTTTGCCTTCACACATTTATCTCTTATTTCTTTATTTATCTTAGCATACTCTTGTTTGTCATTTTTATTCTGTTTCCTTTTGTCCATCAGCATTAAGATTTCTTCATTCATCCATTTTTTCTTAGCTTTTTGGCTTCTCTCCGGTAATATTTCTTTGCTAGTTTGATGAATGGAGTCCCTTAACATTTCTCATTGATCATTGAAACTCTGTATTTTAGCTATTGCATTGTACCTATTTTTCACAGTCACTCTGTATTGTTCTTGCATTTCTTTATCTACTTTCAGAACCTCTTTATTAAGTCTCAAGTTTTTAACAATTTTTTCCCCTCTCTTTAATCTTACTTTTATTTGTCCACATAGTGGTACGTGATCACTGTTACCGTCAGCACCAGGCATTGTCTTTACATTAATTAATGCATTTCTAAATCTTTTATTAATAAGTATGTAGTCAATTTGGTTGCATATTTTCATATCAGGGCTTTTCCATGTGTATAGTCGTCTTTTATGGTGTTTAAACCATGTGTTTCCAATTATCATATCATTAATATTTGCCCATTCTATTAGTTTCTCTCCTTGTTCATTTCTTGTATCTAAACCGTAATTCCCCACTATATCCTCTATTTTTTCCCTCTCCTACTTTTGCATTAAAACCTGCCAGTATTATTTTTATTTCTTGTGATCCAGTTTGAGCTATTGCCATTTCTATTTCATCGTAAAAGTGTTGTATTTCTTCTTCACTACTGCTTGTTGTTGGTGCATATACTTGTATAATATTTATACCTATTGGTTTGCCTTTGATTTTGACCATTATAACTCTATCTGAAATACACCTGTATCCATTCATAGATTTGGCTGTTTTTTCATCAAATATTATTCCTACTCCTTTTTCATGTGTGTCCCCTCCAGAATAAATTATTGTGTGTTTGTCGGTTATAATTTTGCCAGATTCCTTCCATCTCATCTCACTTATGCCTAGTATATTCATTTTCATGTTTTCCATTTCTCTTAGAACATTGTTCAACTTTCCTAGCTCATTTTATGTCCTAACATTCCATGTTCCTACTCTAAATTTATTTAGTTTAGTTACAGTTTTAGTTTTGCCATGAATATACATTCATGGTATTGTACTGTATTGGCAACAATTACAGATCCTACACCGATTTTGAAGCTTTTGTTGCCTGGTTAACCAAGGTTAATCTGATTGATTCAGAGAAGTTTAAAAAAAAATAAACGTAGAGAGTTTATTGTTTACAATGCCTCATATCTTCATGAAGATCTGATATAGAAATACATTCTTTCTATTGTGCTATTGGATTCTGCAACAAGTGCTGGTTACTTTAAACCTCTAGAGATGTGTGAATAACTTAACTGTTCTCATAGTGATATCTTTGACTAGGCCTACAATAAATAACATTTAATGGCTCATTTCAAAATATGTAGCTCTATCTGAGATTGATTTATATTTTTCTTAGCATGTTAAACACACAAAAAATCTGCTGGCTCTTGAGAAAAGGTCTGGCTCCTGAATCGTGTTTAAATTTACCACTCGTCACCATTTCCATTTTGTCATAAAATGTTTGTAATTCCATTTCACTGTTGCTTGTTTTTAGTTCCTTCACTTGTATGATATTTATATCTCTTGGTTGGACTTGCTCATTTAATAAAATAACCATAAATTGATGTATCTATTTCCTCATCAAACATTAGTCCTACTTCTTTTCTATATGTATTATCTCCTGAACAAATTATTGTGTGTTTGTCTGTTATTACTTTACTAGATCTCCTTCACCTCATCTCACTCATGCCTAGGATATTAATCTTTACATATTTCATTTCATGTATTACATTATGTAACTTTCCTATCTCATCGATGTCCTGACATTCCACGTTCCTATTTTAAACTTGTCTTGGAAAGATAATGTGGTGGTTCTCCCTTCCCTTCAGTATTCACTCAGAAGTCTTTTACCTCAGCACTTGACAACAATTTCCAATTGTCAGGACAAGAGAGTTCCCTGATCTGCTCAACTGCAGAGTTGTGCACTGATCCTGGTGGACACACGGTCACCTATGACCTTATTTTCCCCAGTGTCTGAGTAGATTTACATCCTGCTATTGTGTAGATTGTGATGGTATAATGCTTTGATAATTTAGAAAGCAATGGCAAACTCCTAAATGTAGAATTATCTAGTAAATCACAAACAATAAATAAATGCTGGGGTTGACTGCAACATCCTGTAAAAAATAGTCAACTGAGTGTTAAATTACATTGCACTTAACCTTACCTTCACCTACACAGACTTCGGGTTGTTCTACCTTGACACTTGACGGTTGTTTATTCTCCATCTTATGTCTACAGTCAGTCTGAAAGGATTTGTAAGTTACATTTGTATGCAAACATTAACTATATAAATGAATTTAATATTTTGTTTTTCAAGGTGATTAATGATACAAAATGTCTTATGATTACTTCAAGGCATGATTTCTGATATGTTATTTCTCAAGTTCCCTTTAAGAATTTGAGTTTGGCAATCAATTACAGTGTAATCATATTGGTTTATCAAGACAAAAATAACATAACAATACATGACAGCTTTGTGAAAAACTCATTACTTATGCCACACATCACACACACATTCAAGTTTGAAACAATACTGATAGCGGCAGCCATTTTTTGTTGCAACTGTTTTCTCCATTCCATAATCTAATAACAAGTCTTCAATTGGAAAGAAAAAAAATGTGTGTTAATAGGGAAGAGTAGGAAGAGAATAGGAAGAGTTGGTGGGCGCTTGGGTGGGGTGTGTGTGGGTGGGTGGGTGCTATAATGCTGGTATCTTGTAATAAACATTGTAGCAGATCAATAGGAACCATAAATTAATGTCAACAAAAATGATGGCAATCCACGTCAATTTTAACTTTAATAGTGTTGATCGGTCGGACAGATTATCAACAAATAGTTATATGACCAGTCCCATGCTGCTGGGAGAATCGGTCAGAATATAATAAATAATTATTGAGAAACATATCATTTCGACTGCTGAATCCAATCTCATCCTATTTCAGAAATAAATGATAAATAACTTGCGCGTGGTCCATCAATAAGTGCTTACATTACGTTCCTCTGACTTGTTGCTCTAGGTACGTGCTAAAGCTGTGACCTTTGACTATTGTTCTATCGGCCAGTTGTGATGCAATATATTCTCTTTCATTTCTTCTGCGCCATGCATTCATTCTTGATCGTTCCTCATAATCTAGATTGTGCCCTGGTTTCCTGATGTTGCGGGAGTATCATATCTGGTGTTCATAACGTGTTTCTATTCGCTATTGTTGTTGATACTTCAGTGTCAATATCAAGACCGCCTGTCTCCATGATGGTTCAAACTCCTCTCTGCCTATGGTAGCCATAGTCCGCTGATACGTCATGTGGTAACATTTGTATTCATATACCACTCAGTGCTTCTCTTTATTTTTCTGCAATTTTTATATCCCATTCTAAATCATTGACTGTTGCCTCTGACGCTACATGGCAGTGGGGTATGTGTATGGCTGGGTGAAGGTGTGAGTGGGTGGGGGTGTGTGGGGGTGGATGGAGAGTTTGTGTGTGTGTATGGGTGGGTATATGTGGATGCAGTGAGATGTGTGTGGGTGGGGTTGTATGTAGGTGGATGGGATGTGTGTGGGTGGGTGGGGTGTATGTGGGTGGGAGGGAAAGTGTCTCATAACATTATAATATGCATTGTTTATGTTTACAACATTCATTTGACAATGTATTTTCCTATGTGAATGTATCATGCACTATTGATGAATGAATGATGAGTGATTGGAAGGGCCGAATGTAAGGCAGGCCTGCATGCCCAATTTGTAACCCTTTTAAAATAAAGTTGAATTGAATTGACCATTTGAGACAATCTCGCACGCCAGACACGCACAGACCGGTAGTGGAGGTAATGAACACACTGGAGAGTTCCAAAAAGTATGAGGAACATGATAAATCGTAACTTGTTTCACCTTCACAAGAATGTGAATATCTTCACTTAGAATTGACATACAGGCATCATTGAGGTACCATTAGATTTTGTTTTTCAAGACCTATCTACTGTGGTGGTCTTATTGGAAAATACTCAAATTGAAAATCATGATGGAACCCTCTACTCTACTAGAGGTACCCCAATCAAAGACTAGGATCTGAACCAGCTGCGTATAGAACAATGCTAGGTTTTGCCAGCGTTGATGCTGGGTACGGCTGGGTGCACTCAATAAAAGTTTGTGAATAATATAAAACGGTTTCCAGCATCTGGTGGTTCGAGTTGAGTGAGTAGAGAAAGAAAGTGCTGTGTGTAAACTAAACTAATAAAATAATAGTATTATTATAGTATTATTACTAATATTACTAATACTATTATTATTAGTACTATTAGTGTTACTATTTTAGTATTTAGTTAGTTAGTTAGTTAGTTAGTCGACAGATCATCCTCGTTGCACATCGAACCATTCAGTCCATAAGTGCTCGGATCCCCTCCTCAGCAAATCCCGCAGCGTGTAGCGGCTAACGACGCCAGTTCTGTGTTGGTTTATCAATCTTCTTTGGCTTCATGCGTAGTGTTCTTGTTTGGCCACCCCTCTTTTAATTTGCTGCTCCCGCAGTCTGGCCATTGTTGTAGATTCACAGTCATCACTTGGTTCTCGCAAAAGTCTCACTTCTCGTAGAGCATTCAGAATGTCAGCCTGGTCCATGGCGCGTCCGCCCTCCACAGTAGCCTCACCTGCGAGCTTGTCAGCCTGCTCATTTCCTTGTACTCCCGCATGACCTGGCACGAAGATGAAACTAATCTTTGCCAGCCTAGACCGCTTCAGAGGCAGCACCCACTCTCTTCGGATCGTCCCCTCCTCTATCCTCTTGATCATGTTCATTGAGTCGCTAAGGAAACAAGCCCTAGTGAATGTCTGTGTCTCGAGCCATGTTATTGCTTTACTTACTGCCATGACTTCCATGGTCAGGCTACTTGTGGCCCCCGCATTTTAGTATTTAGTATTTAGAGTTCATTTTCATTTAGTATGGTCAAAATCAAAAGCAAACCGATAGATATAAATATTATTATACAAGTATATGCACCAACAACAAGCAGTGGCGATGAAAAAATTCTCAACACTTTTATTTTACGATGAACTAGAAATGGCGATGTTTCAAAAAGGATTGCCATTTTTTTTTACAACCAAAAACAATATAGAAACGGCCCAAACAACATCCATAAATATCTAGATTTCGTTGGAAAGTATCTAGGGAAAATATCCAGATTGAGACAGTAAGAAATTACTTATGTATTGATGTGACTGCCGTCTCCCTGACGAAGAGGTTTACAGGCGTTCGCCGTAACCCCGTATATTCTCGTGAGTAACGCAGCTGCGCCCGAACCGGCAGCGGTTCGAGCCGCGCTGGTAACTTACGGGGGTATATGAGCCGGTCGCTCAGAAAGCAATGGCAAACTACTGCGCGTAATCTTGCCTAGTACATCAACCGCAGCTGAAAAATGCTGATGTTGACTGCAACGTCCTGTAAGGGATATGCAACATAAACAAACAATAATAAAAAAATATGTATGTGACTTACCTATAGAATCATGTCCTCATCTTCACTGATGTCCGTCTCACAAGATGCACTTACTTAGCTTGGATGATGAAGTTGAAGCTTCACATTCAAAATGGCGCGGGTATGCTTTAGCTGTTCCAATTTCTTTTAACACACGATCAGGGAGCTGATAAGTTGAGCAGCATTTTCCTACTCGCATCGGGCCACAACTTATTGTCAAGTTAAGAGGTCAAGTTTAATCCTATTTCTTAGTTACTTTACATTTTCACAAACGGTAGGAGAGTTTGTAGTTTTAGATTGTAAATTATCGACATTTTCTTTCTTTAGCGTGCATTTTTGAACTCTTGTGTCAATTTTTACATAGGCGTTCAAGAAGATGAAAATTGAAATATTTAAAATATTAATTATTTTGGTCACTTGAAACGTCACGAAAGTTTGGTGGGAGACAATATTTAAAAGTTGTGTTTTTACTTATGAAACAATGACAGTTAGATACAGCCTGGCAAGACGAATCCAACGGTATCTCAACGAAGACTACGCCAATTCTAAGCGGAGTTATTAAATTTTGTGTGTCGTAAACCTACAATCAGGAAGTGTAAAGACATCTTAGTAAATTGAACACACTGAACACAGCTGATCGCGGCCCAAAAAATTGAGTGCTGAGAACTTCTGCCTTCTATTACTGTGGCTTGTTTATTTTTAACGGACAACATAGTACCAATGGTACCATATATCATTGCTTTATTTGGTTGTTTCGGGATTTGAGATTTAAATATTGAGCACAACCCACTACAAACAATGCTGATCGTATTCTGCTATGAACCTAAGGCCTATCCACGTCAATGTGGAAACACTATTCAGGGGCGTCACGCAGGGGGTGCGGGCCGCACCGGGTGACACCATCAAGGGGTGACACCAAAATAAAAAAATTGCAAATTTGACAAAGCAGACATAGCTCTGTCTAGTCAGGTTTCATAACCGTTCATTGTTAAATACATGAGCAGGCACAGGGTTACTATATGCGATTATATACGGTACAGGAACACTCGGAAGAAGACCATGGTGAAAGTCTAGAGGGGTGACACCCCAACCCCAGTGACGCCACTGACACTATTAGTGAAATGTATAAAACACTATATTGAAATATCCCATAACAGCATCAAACTCATAGCATGCAATCTTCATTATTTCAGTTTGGGATGGTCCCTCCAACTTAAATAGTCAAAAATTACACAATATGCATAAAAATGGATGCTGAATTGAATTATTCATAATAGATCAATGCCCAACCTCTGTTCCAATTCCAATTCCAATTTTCAAAAACAAAAATTCCAAATTCGACCTTGTCTAACCTGCTTCATCAGCTGTGGTTATTGTTGAAGTACGTGGTTTTTGTGGGTTTATTAGCCCTAATTCTTGTCTTGTGAGTCCTATCTCAGACTGGTGATGTAGCGTTTGTGTCTGTGACGTCAGCAGTGGTCGGCGGCTATCCTTTGTGCTCATCTGTTTTTGTGGTTTTCTTTGTTTGTGTAGGCTCCTGGCTCATCTGGCTTGACTGGCTGCAGTCCTTATAAGGACTTTTCGTAGTCCCACTCCGGCTGGAGGATCGGTCGGCGGCTGTCCTTTGTGCATGTTTCCTCTTGTTTTATTTGTTGGTGCAGGCTCCTGGCTTGACTGGTTGCAGTCCTTAAAAGGACTTTTTATTTGGTCTTTTTGTCTCCTTTATTGTGTACTTTCTGTAGGAGCTTATCGACGTTTTCATTTTCCTCGTTGTGCCTGTTTTCACTGTTGCGTTTGCGATACTGCTGCCTAAAGTTTTCTTCCTCCATGGTCAGCCATGGGACGATTTTACCGTCATCTATATAGTACTCGAAGTCGTTCTCACAGTCGTAGTGTAAGACTGGGTATACCATCGGTTTCCCCCGGAGTTTCTTTGGCTTCTTCTTTTCTTTTTCTTCCCAGCGCCTTCTGAATTCCTCACGCTTGAGTTCCTCCTTGTCGACTGGGTATTCTGTGCCTCCTTCAGAGATCTGACGGTATAGTAGTTCCCTCTTGGGCGTTGTGGTTGGGCAGCTGGCTTCAGGTTGCGGTTCCGGCTCGATCTCTTGATTTTCTTCTTGCGGTTTCTCTGTGAGTTCTTGTGTGGCTTCTGTTGGTTTGTTTTGAAAGAGTTCCATTTCAGCTCTATGCAATTCTCTTTCGGTCTTGATCATTTGTAGGATTTCTTCATTCTCCTTTTTCATCTCAGCCATGCGCTGAATCTCTTGTTTGATGTTCAGCTGGATTTCTTTCATGTCGGCCAGCAGCTTCTCATTATCGCTGGTCGGAGTCGTCGTCAGCAGTGCCTCGACTTGTTTCTTCAATTCGTCTATCTGCTTTTGAAGTTGATCTCTTTCAGCTTGTGCTATACCCGTGGCTGTCTCGCCCCTCTGCATTGCTTCATTGAATGGTGTCTTTGTGATGATGGCGATCTTTAAGACGTCTCTGTGTCTCTGCAGGTTCGGACAGCCCAGGTATCTTGCTCCATGTTTGCCCAGGCAGTTGGTGCACTTTCTTTTGTTGTTGGGTGCTCGGAAGTCTGTGTCCAGCTTGGCCAGCGGACACTCCTTGAAGACGTGGTGATCGGCGCAGTATCGGCATATTTCCGTCTTACTGCGACACGTAGCTCTACTGTGGCCGGCCTTCTGACATCTGGAACATTGCGTGATTCTTGGGATGAATCTCTCTGGTTGCTGCATTCTCTTGTTGAATGAAACTGTGGTCGGCATCTCGCTGCCCTCCGATGTCACCACTGCCAAGGTTGTAGGTGTCTTGGAGTAGGTGAGGAGCCGCTCCGCCTTCAAGAATCGGATGTGAAGATTATCTTCACGTAGCTGCTTCAAGATTTCTTCATTTGTCAGCTCCACAGGAATCCGCTTGACAACCCATCGGACTGTTTTTGAGTCGGTGTTTCCGACTCTGGTATCTTTCTCCTCCTTCTTCTCAGCTGTCTTGGGTCTTGACTGTGTTGGGCTGTCGATCTTCTCCCTTGTAGTAGCTTCAGTAATAGCTGTAGTATCAGGCTCTTTGATGCAGCTAGTAGGTAGGCTCTCCACGTTGTTCTTCTTGTTGTCGGCTCCCACGCTGCACTTCTTGGCCGCAGCATGTTTCTTGTTGTTGGACTTTCCACGTGACATTTTCCCGCGTATCAGGCTTCTTGACAGGATCATGCGACCTGACTTGTTAGCGCTCGCAGTGCGAATGACGACCATGCCAACCTCTGTATAAAGCAAAATTTATATATATCAGAGGCAGAGGTAAATACTGCCATGTGGATGTGGAAGGTAAAGGGAAACCAAACTGTCTTCCCAGGATGTCATGAATAGTCACATTTCAGAGGCAATGAACAACATTAATGGCTGTCTTAGGACATCCTTTCCTGGTAGGGACAGTCATAAGCCACAGGTGACACCAGTTATCCAGCTACTGATGGCAAAATCAAACTGAATAAATTTAAAATGGGAAATACATTTAAAATAGGAACATAGAATGTTAGGATATTAAATGAGTTGGAAAAGTTGAATAACGTGATAAGAGAAATAGCATTAAAATGAATATTCTAGGCATAAGAGAGATGAAATGGAGGGGTTCCAGAAAAATTATAACCGAACATAAATACAAGACAATGTTTTCCCATAGTGAATTTGAATAATGAAGACACGACCAATAGATTGCACGATTTATTGTCTGGCATACTTCACTGCATCTCATCAGGTACATACTGCAGAATTAACACAACGTACACACCAGCAGTGAAAGAGCCTGTTCCTCTGTACGCCAAAAACAATTGTATTTACCAATTCACATGTAGTTGCCAGGCCTTCTACATTGGTAGAACAGAGAGACACTTGAACAAAAGAGTGTCAGAACACATACCTCAATGGGTCGACAAGATACGACACAGGCAATGCGAGCCTATTGGGGCTGACACACTGGAAGCCTCCAGCGCCATCAATCACAAGGCACATCCTCGAAAGCGACCATGTGATTAACAGAGAGAGACATTGCCTTTCGCTTGTTATTTAACACACAAAATACTCGCTTGTTAAAGTTTGCAGAAGCAATAATGATCAATCAATGCAAGCCAGAATTGTGCAAACAGAAAGACATGTTAGTCAGCTTGAAATTACAGTGGTAGACAATTGACATTCATCATCATGATCAAGTGCCGTGCCGGTTGGCGTAGGCGTTCATGGCTCTCCATAGATCTCGGTCTTTGGTTTTCTGGATCAACTCTGCTGCTGATATTCCTCCATGCCACCGTCTCAATCCATCCAGCATCATTTCTCTTGGTCTGCCTCTGCCTATCTTCCCCTTGATCTTTCCAGTTGTCACGATGTTCTCCAATGCCTCTCTTCTCATCACGTGACCGAAGAAAGATGTTTGTCTCTGTCTTATTGTTGTATATAATGTTCTAGTTCTAATTACCATGGTAGACAATTGACATTACTGTGCGAAAATGTGTATATTTCAGCTTGATGGATTTGTCTAGTTAATTTACTTTGTGTAAATTCTGCAGTATGTATCTGACGAGATGCAGCAAAATATGCCAGGCAATAAATCATGCACCTATTGTTTGTGTCTTCATTATTCAAACATAATGACAATGCTGTCAGGTCTTAGTCAGATATGACTGAGCTACCGTATAACAGTAGACGGTACTACCTGGTTTCTGTTAGCGCCGAACGTTGGGCGGCGCTTACCAAACCCGACACCCCACATTGTGCCAACGGCTTCGGGCGGAAGAGTGCAATTGGGAGGGTACAAGCCTTACCCTGGTGCGAGGAAATGCAAGCTAAAGACAAAATTGTCATGGCAGGGCAGACCAGGCCCTAAGCCTTGGTTGGCGACTGGTCTAGGATCGAAGCTCGGACAGGTGGACAGTTAGAGCATTGCTTTGCTGATCCGGCAGCTTCTGCAGCTTGTCTTGTTCCAGATGTAGGGGTGTTACCTTTCCTCTGGAGTGAACTAGGCAGGCCGAGAGAGGGATCATGCTGCATGGGCAACACATGATCTCTATATTTTAGCCCAGGCTTTGTGCTATGGAGAGGCAATAACTCCATCCCTGGTCTTAACTGGTCTCGGAATCAAAGCGAGAGGCAACTGTTACGGGTTATAAGTCCTTGTCAGTTGGCGTAGACATGGGGCGCCACGCGTTGTCTCTGACGGTGGGAGACACCTATAGGTGTCACTGATCAGCTACCGCTCGCCTCAAGCTGGGCAGCCCCCAGCCAATTGGGTGCTGATCCGCCACAGCCTGCTTGCTTCAATGGGTGCTTGGGGCTAGGACAAAATCTGAATCGCAGGCTGTAAAACCAATGCACCAGGTACAAACAAAAATAAAAATAGAAACCTCAAGCTACGGCTTGCAACCTGGAACGTGAGAACCATGTGTCCAGGATTTTCCACTGACTTGACCAATATTGACGATGTGAGAAAAACGGCTGTGATTGATGCCGAACTCAATCGTCTTAACATTGATATTGCTGGCCTGCAGGAGACTCGCCTCGCTGAGGAAGGGTCACTCAGGGAAAACAACTACACATTTTTCTGGAAGGGTAAAGGGCAGGCAGAAAAAAGGCAACACGGTGTGGGCTTTGCAGTGAAGAATTCGCTACTGGGAATGATTGAAATTCCAGCAGGAGGAAATGAAAGACTATTATCCCTGCGCTTGGCAACCTCTTGTGGGTTTGCCACCATTATTACTGCATATGCACCGACACTCGATTCTTCTGATGATGTGAAGGATTTGTTCTATGAGGAGTTAGACTCCGTGATCAAGGCGGTTCCAAAATCTGACTACATTTATATGCTCGGTGATTTCAATGCTCGTGTGGGCAAGGACTCGAGTTCATGGCCAGTGTGCCTTGGAAAATACAACATCGGTCGCATGAATGAAAATGGGCAAAGGCTACTGGAGCATTGCACCAGTAACGACCTATGTATTACAAACTCTTTTTTTAAAACAAAAGAGATGCATAAGGTCACATGGAAACATCCAAGATCCGGCCATTGGCACCAGCTGGACTTCATCATCACACGGAGACAACATCTGAACCATATATCATTGACTCGTAGTTACCACAGTGCTGACTGTGATACGGATCATTCTTTGGTTGTTGCAAGGGTTAGACTGAGACCAAAGAGAATCTACACAGCTAAACACAAATCTAGCCTCAGGATTAATATTATTAACACTCGTGATCCTGAAAAGTGCTTTGAATTTCAACAGCAACTTGAAGACGCTTTCACTGATACACCAGAAAATTGTACAGTTAATGAAAAGTGGGGTCAAATTAAGGAAACTCTTTATAAAACTGCCGTAGGGGTTTACGGCACTGTGGATCATAAGAGGCAGGACTGGTTTGCGGCCAACAGCGAGACTCTGCAGCCCTTGATTGATAAGAAGAAGAAAGCTCTCTTAAGAAACAAGGAAAGACCAACGCGTAACACTCTGAGTGAGCTAAGGCAAGCTAGGAAGGATGTGCAAAAGGCTGCCAGGCAGTGTGCAAATGATTATTGGATCAAGTTATGTGAGTCCATTCAAATCGCAAGTGATAAGGGAGACATAAGAAGCATGTATGAAGGAATAAAGAAAGCCTGTGGTCCAGTGATCAAAAGAAGTGCACCATTGAAAACCTTGACTGGAGAATTCATCACTGATAAGAAACAGCAGATGGACAGATGGGTAGAGCACTATTTGGAGCTTTACTCAAGTGAGACCAAACTAGCGGATGATGCCCTCAACGCCATAGAGGCTCTACCAACTCTTGACCACCTGGACACACTTCCCACCATAACAGAAGTTAAGTGTGCTATAAATGAACTTGCATCTGGCAAGGCTCCAGGTAAGGATGGGATTCCAATAGAGGTTATCAGGAGTGGGCAAGACACACTCACTATACAGATCCACCAGCTAATAGAGCTATGCTGGCGAGAAGGACAAGTCCCACAGGATTTCAAAGATTCAAGCATCATAACACTGTACAAGAACAAGGGCGATCGGAGCGACTGCAACAACTATAGGGGTATCTCACTTCTGTGTATTGTTGGAAAAGTATTTGCCAGAATTGTTCTGCGCAGACTTCAAGTCCTAGGAGATCAAGTCTACCCCGAATCACAGTGTGGCTTTCGACAGAACCGGTCTACCACTGATATGATATTTTCATTGCGACAAATGCAAGAAAAATGCCGTGAACAGAATCAACCACTGTTTATTGCCTTCATCGACCTCACAAAGGCATTTGATTTGGTCAGTCGTGAGGGTCTGTTCAAGGCACTAAAGAAGATTGGCTGCCCACCAACTCTTCTGTCCATTGTGGAATCGTTCCACACAGGCATGAAGGGTATAATCAAGTTTGATGGAGCAACTTCTGAAGAATTTGAAATCAAGAGTGGCGTTAAGCAAGGTTGTGTACTAGCTCCCACCCTCTTTGGAATATACTTTTCACTTCTACTGAAATATGCATTTCGTGATCAGGATGGTGGTATATACATTCACTCACGCTCAGATGGCGGCCTCTACAATGCTCAGAGATTGAAGGCTAAGACCAAAATTAGGAGGGTACTGATCAGAGAGTTGCTTTTTGCAGATGATGCTGCAGTTACGACCCACTCTGAGGAAGAATTGCAATGTCTACTATCTGCATTCTCCAATGCTTGTTCTGAATTTGGTTTAACAATTAGCAAAAAGAAGACACAGATTATGTCACAAGGTGCAGACGGGGTACCATCAATCTTTATTGACGACGCCGAACTAGAGATAGTAGACCATTTTACATATCTAGGATCAGTGGTAAATAGCAAATTATCCCTAGATCAGGAAATCAACATCCGGATTGGTAAGGCAGCAACAACAATGAACAGGTTAAGAAAAAGAGTCTGGGAGAACAGGAAGCTTACTGCCAAAACAAATGTCCTTGTCTATCAAGCCTGTGTCCTTAGTACTCTTCTCTATGGCAGTGAAACCTGGACAACTTACTCACACCAAGAGAACAATTTAAACAGCTTTCATATGCGGTGTCTGCGAAGAATTCTTGGTATTAAGTGGCAAGACAAAATCACAAATACTGAAGTATTGGAAAGATCAGGTTGTGTGACAGTTTATTCCATGCTCAGTCTTCGTAGACTTAGATGGATAGGACATCTTAGGAGGATGGATGATGGTAGAATACCAAAGGATATCTTTTTTGGTGAATTACAGATGGGTAAGAGATCTCAGGGTCGGCCTCTACTACGATACAAAGATGTGTGTAAGCGGGACATGATTGATACAGGCATTGATAATGCACATTGGGAGCAAGTCGCCGCTGAACGTGTTGCATGGAGGGCAAATATCAGAAATGGAATAAAGTCAAAGGAGAAAATTATTGCAGAAAAGTCACACACCAAGCGTTTGAGACGTAAGATGGTGCATGATGGTGGAAATGACCACGTGTTCACATGCACCCACTGTGAACGGACATTTACAGCGCAAATTGGCCTTATCAGTCACACTCGCTACCGCCATAGTTAAAAGTTATTATGCCTTTTTAAAGCACAAACTATCGTCTGTCAAGACGGCAAGGTGCCAATGTATTCAAACATAAATACATGAAATAATTTATTCTTGAGGCAATACACATGAGAAAGAGGTAGAATTTATTTGACCAAAAAACCGCCAAGTCAGTTAATGGTTACTGGTGTATTTCAGATATAGTTGTTATGAATAATGAAGATACAAACAATATATTGCACATGTTATTGCTTGGCATATTTCGCTACTTCTGTACATACTGCGAAAATCACACACCATAAAGTAAAGCAACTAGATAAATCCTTCAAGCTTAAATATATACATATTCACACAGTAATTTCAATTGTCTACTATGGTAATTTTGTGCAAACAGAAAGACATGATAGTCAGTTTAACATTTTGTTCAATTAACCTCATAAACCATGTCATTAACCATCCACTCACAATTATAATGCAAAGAGCAAGAAAGAAAATAAAATTCAAAATTGTGAAGAACAATATGAATTTGTGGAAGGAAAGGGTACAAGCAAAGCAATATTTACATTACGAACACTAATAGAAAGATCAACAGAGACACACAGAAAGATCAACAGAGACACACAAAGACACATATTTGTGCTTTATAGATTATCTTCTTCTTCTTCTTCTTCAGCGTTCCGAGCCATTGAGGTTCTTTGCTGCAGATACAATCTGTCTCCATTCGTCTCTCTGGTGGACCTTCTCTTGCCAGTCGTTGATTCCAAGTGCTTGTAGGTCTGTATGTATATTATCTCTCCACCGCCTTCTTGGTCTACCTCGGGGTCTACGGTCATTTATTTCCTGAGTGTAAGCGAGTTTTGTTTCCCTATTATCTTCCATTCTTTCTATATGCCCCAGCCATTGTAGTCTATTAGCCTTCATGATACCAGTGATTAGCGGGGACTTAAACAAATCATAAATGTCTTTGTTACTTCTTCTTTTCCACTCTCCACTTTGTGTATCCCTAATGGGTCCAAAGATGCGTCTTAAAATTTTGTTCTCAAAGGTTTGTAACAAGGCTTCGTCTCCTTTCGTTGTACTCCAGGTTTCAGAGCCATACAGCACAACTGGTCTGATCAGTGTTTTGTATATTGTGATTTTGGTGTTACGAGATAGCGCCTTTGATTTTAGTAGATGTTGTAGTGCATAGTATATCTTATTTCCAGAGTTGATTTTATAGATTATACCAAGGCATTTTATTAAGTAAAACATTATGTATGAACTAATTAAAATTTTAGAAATGAACATTTATGGGATAGATCTCAGAATAATAAAACAGTATTTACTGGAATCAAGTAGCAGCATTTAAAATGTGAAATAAAGAGGGCAATTATGAACAAATAGTACGCAAGGGATGTGTTTTGTCTCCGGATCTCTTCCCCCTCTATAGCAAAATAATCATGAGAGAAATCAAAGAGAAGCCAGGATTACTAATCGGTGGTTATAATATAAATTAGTTAGTCATGGTTCCAACTTCACAGCAAAGGGTCACCCCATCACGCTCCGTTCCTGTGCCAGTAAATATCACTCAAAATGCTCCTCACTGCTGCATGTGAAAAGTGGAACAGACAGGAGTCTCGACAAACTAACAGCCTGCGTAGGTACACTGTGCAGAATGCCACTACCAGAATGCCAACATAAAAGTCCACCATGAAAAATAGTCCCTCGCTAATGGAAGCGGCAGTCACTAGAAAACCAGCCGCCACACATTACTGCATAAAGCAACCCAGTTAGTTCAGCGACCTGCTTGCCGTCATTTTTCTGAACATGCAGTTTGCGCTACAAACAACCACAGACATGTGTAAAGCACTCCACATGAAGTTCACAGAGCTCGGAGTGTCGCTCCACGCACTCAACTCAGTAGCATGGCGACGCAACCATGCACTACTAGCCCAGCATGAGGAAAATGCGTAAGCAAACCTTAGCCACAAACATAAACACTTCAGAGGCCTTAACTGAACCACCTATACTCCACACAGTATTGACTGCGGATAATGCAAACAATCTACAACAAATGTTGGTAATTGTAGTAACAGAGAGTGCAAAGAAAGGACTCCTTGAATATCAAGAAAATAGTAACAATGGTGATATCAAAGAAAAATGTGGGACCAAAATATGACATGGAAATAGAAGGGAAAATGTTTAACCTAGTGGATAATTTTAAATACCTAGGGGCATTTATAACATCAGACGATTGAGGGTCAGAGATTAAGAGCAGAATAGGGCAAGCAAAGGCTACATATCAGAAAATGAAATGTATCTTATGCAATAAGTCACTACCATTGAATGTAAGAGTGCTGAAGTGCTATATAGAACCTATATGGCAGTAAATCTTGGAATTTAAATGAACAAATTAGGAAGAACTGGGAAGCAACAGAGGTGTGGTTCCTGTGATAGTTAGTTAGTCGACAGATCATCCTCATTGCACATCAAACCATTCAGTCCATAAGTGCCCGGATCCCTTCCTCAGTAAATCCTGCAGCGTGTAGCAGCTAATGACACCAGTTCTGTGTTGGTTTATTAATCCTTTAGCTGGCAAAGCGTCTGGGAACGTTTCTACCCCCGAATGAGCAAAACGTTTGAAACTGCCCATGACTATTATGCATTGTAAAAATGCGATCTCTCGGCTTTCCGAGACTTCAGATTGTCTACTTTCGGTTTCGTCGATAGCTTGACAACGTAGCCGCCATTTGCAAGCATGTACTTTGAATTTGAACAGATTTTTAAAAAAATAGCTTTTGTGGGTTCAGAAGTCCAACTGCCACATCTAAAAACTACTTTCAGCTGGAAGAGGGCTGGTAATCATATGCTTGATGTATTCTCAAAAGCTTAGACTTACTGAGTCCTCTAAAAGTACTGGAAAGTTTTGGCCATCATATACAGGGAAAATTCCAACTGCACCTCACAGTGGTAGAGGATGGGAAATACACTACAGTGTGGCAAACACAGCCCTGGGGACCAAATATCCATCAGGATAAGTGGAAAACTCTGCAGCTTAGCAGAGCAGGGCACTCACTTGTCCTGACAGCCGGAAATGGCAGTCAGAGGCAGAGGTAAATACCGCCATGTGGATGTGGAAGGTAAAGGGAAACCACACTATCTTCCCAAGATGTCATGAATAGTCACATATCAGAGGCAGTGAACGACATTAATGGCTGTCTTAGGACATCCTTTCCTGGTAGGGACTGTCATAAGCCACAGGTGACACCAGTTATCCAGCTACTGAAGTTCAAGAAGCTGAAACATTAAAATATCCAGATGTGTTCTTTGTACGCATCCTCAAGATCAATCGCCGCAGCACATGTTTCAATGCCTGAGTGGAAACCTTCATAGACATCATGGGCAAAAACTGCTGCGTGGGTCCAGGTTTCTCTGTTTGGATGGTACCCTCCAAGGGTAGGTGGGAAACAACCTTGCCACTCTAGCTGACTTGATATTTTCCTAGCAATTAACATCTCCAGCAGCTTGCCTATTGTATTTTGCATGGTATCCCTGAATTTCTATGTAGTCGTTGTCAGGTTTTGGCAAGGGAATCAGATAGCTGTGTAACCACTCCTCCCTGATGCTAGCATTCGCTATGCAGTTTTTGTACATATCTGCTAATTCCTCTAGTTCATTGTCGGTACACATACTGATGTCGTCATACCTTATACCATCTGGCCCTGCTGTGCTATTTCTTGTTCGTTGAAGCACAGCCCTGATCTCTTTCACCGTCACTGTTTTTTCAACTGCAATGTTCTGGGCCTTACACTTATCTGAGGTAATCACTTTGGCAAAATTTTGGCCTCTCATGTCTGACTGGTTGCTCTGCTCTAGATAGCGTTCGAAAAGGGCTTTGCCCTTATTCTCATCCGACCTCTGCCAGATAAGGTCAGCATTTTGGAAGTCAGGAACACTCTTATTTGTGACTACTCCATTCATACTTTTATATAGTTGCCAGAACAATTTCAGTGACTTGTGTGTGCTTATTCTTTGACATAACTCTGCCCATTTTTTTACTTTTGACCACTTTAACAAGTTTTTTGAAATAGCTAACTTTGGTGTTCTTCTTGGCGCTTTGCCATTTACTTACAGCACCACTCTTATTCACCCAGGCCTTCTCCACCTCACAGTTCCACCAAGGTGGCTGTTCCCAGCTTTTTTTTTCTGCCATGATGATTCCTGCGCTTGTTACGCCTTATTTTACTCACCACATCTTTTCCTGAACTGTCATACTTTAAGGTCTTGACCGTTGACTTGTGCAATGTGGTTCTGCTGTTCTCCACCAATATGCTGCAAGGGCGGTGGTCGCTGCCATGATGCCCTAGGACATCCCATCTGCACACTGTAGTGAGTGACGGAGACACCAGCGTGAGGTCAATAACACTGTTCTCGTCACCTGGATGATTTGCTGTCCTGGTGACACAGCCACTGTTGATGCAATCAAGGTCACTGGTTTCAAGTGCCGCCTCGAGCACCTCCCCCTGTGTGTTTGAAGAAATGTTAACCCATGATTTGCCCTTAGTGTTGAAATCACCACAGAAAATGACATTCCTCTCGTTACGTAATATGTCACTCAAACACTGCCATCTCTGGGTATCCATCCTCACGTTACAGGCATAAACATTAACCAACACGAATGGGAGACCGGAGTGAACTCTAACAGCCTGTAATTATATGTTGTCACTGCCCCACCTGGACATGTCCAGCTGTGAAACCACTATACTGTGTTGAATCAGAATTACCATTCCCAGGTGATGCCTGTTGTAAAAACATTTGAAGCCGGCTATATGGAGTGTATTAACACCCAGTCTTGTCTCCTGAAGCACAACTATATTGTTCCTGTATGCCAGGCTTTTCAAAAATCGGGTCTCATTGTCTAGCACTGGCAAAATTCCAATATAGAATGTGCATGTACTTGAGGCCCAGTAGGTCACATTTGTGTCTGAAGCATCTGGCACCGGCCTGCCTGCCTTGTCACTTACGTTGTAGACCGCACCGCTGAATCGGTTTGTTTACCCTATGTATGGAGCACAAACACTGGTCCGCAATTTTGAAGAAACCAGAAAAAAACAACACAGTAACCCAACATGCTAGGGAAAACACTCAAGGATTGATTCGCTCAGATGCACAAAACTCTGTAACACCGGCAAAAATCTTGATAGGAATCTCCTGGTTTACATCCTAGCACAGAAATCACAAGCATGAGGTGAAATTATCCATCAACGTGAAAAATGGAGCGGTTTTCACACAACATAACTGCCCACCGCCATCTTGAAACCAGAAGTTCCTGTGGCAAATGTTTTGAATTCCTTGGACTGCCAGAGTAACTAACAGTGAATGCCTGAAAAGTATTAATAAAACTAGGGCATTATATACAACAATAAGAAAGAGACAAACAGCTTTCTTTGGTCATGTGATGAGAAGAAAGGTATTAGAGTACATCATGATGACTGGAAAGATCAAGGGGAAGAGAGGCAGACCAAGACAAATAATGCTGGATAGATTGAGATGGTGGCACAGAGGAATATCATCAGCAGAGTTGATCCAGAACACAAAGGACCAAGATATGTGGAGAGACATGAATGCCAACACCAACTGGCATGGCACTTGATGATGATGATGAATTGTTGTGACCTCCTATCCAATGTATTTAGGTAAATCTTTCATTCCATTTCAATGTGTGGAACAGGAGGGCAACGTCATCAACAAAGTCCAGATTATCGAGCTTCAGTGCACAAGCAGACAATATTGGGACCAAATTTACCTAATTATCAAATGAAGGCATGCCACCAACTTTGACAGTAGCTCACAAAGTGGAATTCTTGCTCATAAGCAAAAGTTCAAAGGAAACATTAATGATAAGATATTCTTGTGTTTCTCACAAATTGATGACTCTTTCTTGGATCTATGAAAGGGGGGAAAATATACATCAAAGAAATTCTGCCGTTGTAACTATTACATTAACTTTAATGTGTGTATGATGTGTGACACAAGTAATAATGATTTTCCACAAAGCTGTAATGTATTCTTATGCTGTTTTTGTCAATGTAAACCAATATTAGCAATGTCAGAGATACCGACTTCCGGTGGGGGCATGGTTTTTGTTTTCTTAATTTCGCGAACTTTTAGTTGTGCCGAACAATTTCACTTCCGGTCTGAGCATAAGAAAAAAAAATGAAAGAAGCGTGGTACGATGAAAGGGGAAGTTATTCTAATATTTTAAGTATTGGGTCTTCTGCTACGCGGGAAAGTGATTGAGCTGGAAAAAAAACGTTTTCTCAGGATTTTATTTGATTATATTCACGAATATTACGGTAATTTGTCTTATAACTCCTGTAGCTTAAAGAAGTTTAAACTTTTTATTGTATTTTTGAATGCCTCGTCCAATTTTACATAAATGTGAAGAGTTTCAACACAGTTGCTGTTAGCTGAAGTTCAGGGGAAAATATTTAGTGACATCGCCATGGCCGTCATGACTCATACTCAAAATTGAAGATTGCGGCGCCCATAAAATAAACTATAGCGGACCTGTATTTATTTATAATTAGAACTGGTAATTTAACTACTAAAATTAAACAGAATACAAGTGTCATGTGTAGCAGTAATACTATCTGTGTACTTGCATATATATTTCAGCATTTGACATGACTGAAAATAATTTTGAAAGCCAGTTTTCAGACCCGTCTGTAAACTTGTAAGAAGTGTAAGGAGTACTTTTTTGCTAAGCTGCGCAGCAATACATAATTATTTAAATTTAAATACAGTACTGTAAAATAAGTTATATGTTTTAAGTAAGTTAGTATTTAATTATTAATTGCTCACTATTACTAGTATTAGATACAGAACAGTGTAATAATTATAGAGCAGAAGTAGAAATCACTCTAGTGAATATTTAATTATTTAATATTTTTATTTTTTTATTATTTAATATCTTAATAATTAATTAACAGCTGCTTAATTTATGCAGCAGTTACAAACTTAGTTACTTACATTAATGTTTATAATATTTAATCAACAAAAGAAAGCTATCGCAATGCAGTTAGTACATTAAGACAATATGATACATTTTCATGAATTGTTCTTTCACTAACGACGAACATTTCACATGACATTTAATTAATATAATAAATGTGCAGCTATTTTTAACTAGCAATTAGGTCACAGCACATCATAACAAAGTCTTATAAGTCAAGTGCATCTTTGTCAGAGACTCTGAGACTCTTGTGCTTTGTACGATGCTTTCGCCAGGCCGCCGTGTGGAAAGAGACTGAGCAAACCTGGTGCAATGAAGTTGATCCTCTCATTCCTCTCGACATTCTATCGAAAGAGGAATGTTACCTGTACTTTCCTGTTACCAAATCATAAGTAGAAACCCCATTTTAAAATATTCTCTGTATATGCAAATACTAATAATAATCATCATCAAGTGCCGGCTGGCGTAGGCGTTCATGGCTTTCCACAGATCTCGGTCTTTGGTGTTCTGGATCCTAATACTAAATTATATTATACACCTGCGTTATACACCTGAGAGAAGTAAGGAGTCTCGTTCATGCCAACGAACCAGGCAAGCTAATACAGGAAAGTACTCTTACTAATAATTTACATATATTTAAAAAATTAGTTGTGAAACATAAAAAGCAATTAACCAAAGAATGGCCATCACTTGTGACACTCTTTCTTGAACCATTTCCTGTGACATTCAAGATTCTGCCTGTCACACCTACTTTGCCACAGCCTGTGTCAATTTGATAAAACAATTCAGGTGCACACCTTCCTGTGGTGAGTTTCTATATATTTGAATAACGAAGACACAAACAATAGATTGCACGATTTATTGCCTGGCATATTTCACTGCATCTCGTCAGGTACATACTGCAGAAATCACACAACTTACGTGAATTAACTAGATAAATCCTTCAAACTGAAATATACACATGTTCGCACAGTAATGTCGATTGTCTACCACGGTAATTTTAAACTGACTAACATGTCTTTCTGCTTGCACAAGGACGGCTTACGAAGGTTGATTATTATAGCTTCAGCAAACTTTAACAATCGACTACTTTGTGTGTTGAACAACACACGGAAGGCACTGTCTCTTTCAACCATGTGACCGCTCTCGAGCACATGTCTCCCGACCGATGAAGCCAGACTGTTCCGGTGTGTCGGCCTGCCTAGGCTACCATCTTCTGTGTGTAGTATCTTGTCCACCCAATTCGGAATGTGTAACTTAAAATTATGTACCGCCGCCATTCAACTGTCTAAACAAGTCATATCGCCAAATTGACCGAGTGGCCATGGGGAGCCAACTTGGACCTATTCATCTCCTCGGAAGGTTAGCTGGATGAAATATTTCACTTGCCTCTTTTTTTTCTTTTTGTACTGCGACAAATCTGAAAATATAAAAAATATAAAATTACACAGAGTAATGAAGCTTACATAAAAGAATAACGAAAAACACAGGACGTTTTAACTAGCTTCATCAGCAAACAAATACCTATACAAAATACAATAAATAATCACAGAGAAGACCCTCCAGTGACTACATTGTTAATTAGGTCATGGCACATCCTATCAAAAAAATACTAAATACGTCAAGTTAGGCCTCGCTGCCCTGGACTCAATGATATATGGCACAACGTTGTCCATTTAAAAATAAACAAGCCACGGTAATAGAAGGCAAATAGTAAACAATTGGCGGCCATTTTAAATTGTTAATTAGGTCATGGCACATCCTATCAAAAAATAAAACATATGTCAAGGTAGGCCTCGCCGCCCCGGACGCAATGATATATGGCACAACGTTGTCCGTTTACAAATAAACAAGCCACGGTAATAGAAGGCAAATAATAAACAATTGGCGGCCATTTTAAATTGTTAATTAGATCACAGCATATCCTATAAAAAAAAATTAAAAATACGTCAAGTTAGGCCTCGCCGCCCCAGACGTAATGATATATGGCACAATGTTGTCCATTTAAAAATAAACAAGCCACGGTAATAGAAGGCAGAATTTCTCAGCTTCCAATTTAATGGCCGCGATAAATGCTGACTTATCTGTTACTTCATCATTGCACTTCCTGGTATTAAATTACGTCACCAGAAAATTCATAACTCCGCTTATAATTAACGCACACTCTTCGTTGAGATACCGTTGGATTTGTCTTGTCAAGCTCTATCTAACTGGTATGATTACATAAGTAAAACCCCAATTTTTAAATATTGACCAAAATTGCTACCAATATCATTACACTGTGATTGATTTCCAAATTCATATTCTTAAAGGGAGCTAGAGGAATAACATATCAGAAATCATGTCTTGAAGGAATGATTTTGTATCATTAATCATGATTAGATATTATCTTGAAAAAAAAAAAGAAATATAAAATGCATTCATATAGTTTATTTTTGCATACATTATGTAACTTACAAATCCTTACAGATTGAAAGATGGAGAGTAAACTACCATCAAATGTCAAGATAGAACAACCTCAAGTCAATGTAGGTCAAGGTAAGATTGAGTGCAATATAATGTAACAGTTAGTTGACTGTCCTTTACAGGTTGTTGCAATCAACCCCAGTATTTATTGGCTGTTTGTGATTTACTAGATAATTCTACATTTAGGAGTTTGCCATTGCTTTCTGAATGGCTAAAATCTGTATTTATAGCAATAGCAAAGAGACCAGGAGCAATTGAATGCAAAGATTTTCCTACAATTAACCTCATAAACCATGTCACTAAGCTTCTACTCAGAATTATAATGAGAAGAACAAGAAAGAAAATAAAAATGGAAATTAGTGAAGAACAGTATGGTTTTATGGAAGAAAAGGGTACAAACAATGCAATATATATATTACGAACACTAATAAAAATGTCAGTAGAGAAATAGAGAGACATATATTTATGCTTGATAGATTATACTTAGGTATTTGATAAAGTAAAACATGATGAGCTGATTAAAAAAATGTTGGAAGATATCAACATTGATGAGAAAGATTTAAGAATAATAAAGAATATATACTGGAACCAAGTAGCAGCAATTAAAATGGGAAATAAAGAGGGTAGTTATGAACAGATGGAGCTAGGAGTACGACATGGGGGTGTGTCTTGTCACCCGATCTCTTCTCCCTATATAGCGAAGTAATAATGAGAGAGATCAAAGAGAAGCCAGGAATACTAATCGGAGGATATAATATAAACAATATACGCTATGCAGGTGACACAGTATTGGTGGCGGATAATGCAACAGACCTACAACAATTGTTGGACATTGTAGTAACAGAGAGTGCACAGAAAGGACTCTGCTTGAATATGAAGAAAACAGTAACAATGGTGATATCAAAGAAAATGGGGACACCAAAATGTGACATAGAAATAGAAGGGGAAATTCTCAACCAATTGGATAATTTTAAATACCTAGGGGCACTTTTAACATCAGTTGATGAAGTACTTATTTTTATTTAAGTATTTCAGGATCCTCGCCGATGCAACGGAGTTCGTGCATTGAGCTGAGTTTCTCCAGACTCAGGTTTGAGTTAGGAAGAAAATGGAGCACTTATGGGTTAAACCGTGTACCGTGATGTTGATCCAACGACTAACCTAAACTAAACTATAACATCAGATAGAAGATGTACAATAGAGATTGAGAGCAGAATAGGGCATGCAAAAGCTGCATTTAAGAAAATGAAGAGTATCTTATGCAATAAATCGCTATCAATGAATGTAAGAAAGAGAGTCCTAAAATGCTATATAGAACCGGTTTTGTTGTATGGCAGCGAATCTTGGAATGTAAATGAACAAATTAGGAAGAACTTAGAAGCAACAGAGATGTGCTTTTTAAGACGAATGTTGCAAATTCCTTGGACTGCCAGAGTAACTAACAATGGTTGCCTGAAAGAGGCTAATGAACTAGAACACTATATACAACAATAAGAAAGAGACAAACAGCTTTCTTTGGTCATGTGATGAGAAGAGAGGCATTGGAGAACATCGTGACAACTGGAAAGATCGAGGGGAAGAGAGGCAGACCAAGAGAAATTATACTGGACGGATTATCATCAGCAATGTTGATCCAGAACACCAAAGACCGAGATCTGTGGAGAGCCATGAACACCTATGCCAGCCGGCAGGGCACTTGATGATGATGAGTGTTGGTGGGAAACTTGCTGCTTTCTTCGCAATGCTTTTTTCATAGTGCAGCCACAATTGCTGAAATTTTCAACCGAGGTAATTCAGAAACACTATCTTCAAAAAGGAAGTGCATAATGACGACTGCATCCCAAATTCTTTTGAAAGGGTGCATTCTGACAATACCTACTTGAAAAATAGAAGAAGTCTGCGAATTGGTACTAGAATGTACTCACCTTACATCAAGCAGGGAAGTTTGATAACCTTATTGCAGAGGCAAAAATCATTAATTTGGATATCTTAAATTTGGATATCTTGGGCGTATCTGAAACAAGATGGACAGATACAAGTTATATAAGGAGAGAAGAATACGTATTCATTAATTCAGGAGGAGATCATCACGAGAGAGGAGTAGGAATTTTAGTAAAATGAGATTTAGAGAAAAATATTAGTGGATTCTGGACTCATAAAGATAGGATGATACTTCTCAAAATTAAGGCAAGACCATTCAACATAGTAGTTCTTCAGACATATGGTCCGACAACGGATTATAGTGATGAACAGCTAGAAGAATAGTATGAAGACCTACAACAAACACTGAAAGTTGTAAAATCATCAGAGTTCCTAATTGTCATGGGAGACATGAACGTAAAAGTTGGAAAAAATAAATATAAGCAGATAGTAGGGCAATATGGTATGGGAAACAGAAATGACAGAGGAGACCAGTTGATACAGTTCTGTGAAGAAAACAATCTTATTGTTTGCAACACATTTTCCCAACATAACTCTAGGAAACTGTATACATGGAAAAGCCCTGGAGATAGAACAAGAAACCAAATTGACTATATTATGATTAGAAATAGATTTAAAAACAATGTTAAAAATGCCAAAACATACCCTGGTACTGATATCAACTCTGACCATAATCCTGTAGTTTTAAAATTACAAATAAAACTTTAAAACCCAGGAATAAGGAAATCGAAGATGCCTCAAGTAGATATGTCGGCATTGAAACAACCAGAAATAAGTCAACTATACCTAGTTGAAGTCAAAAATAGATATGATGGGCTAATCATTGAAAGTATGGAACAATATCAACGTGAAAATCCCGAGGATAAAACTAATACAAAATGGGAAAGTGTAAAAGCCAGTATTCAGATTGCAAATACCACTCTGCCAGTGAAGATTAATAAGAAAAAACAATTATGGATAACTGATGAAATCTTGTATAAAATGTCTCAAAGAAAGACAGCAAAGAACACTCCGGAGTATATAGTAATAGATAGAGAAATATGTCACATGTGCAGAGTTGCCAAAGAGGAGTGGCTGCAGAACCACTGCAAAGAAATAGAGGATCTGGAAATAAAACATAACTCGAAAGATTTACATAAACGTATAAAAAGATTTACATCTCATCATCATCTCATCTCATCGTGTTCCTCTTGTACCTTGTGGTGTCGAGGTGAAGTATAAACATCGTGAGAGTGCCCGATTATGGGCTTCATATATCGATATTCCCATGGACTCTGCTATTCCCTCTGTCCAACGTTTACGTGGTCGGCCTCTTCCTCTGTTTCCATCTGGTCTGTACATCTTTGCTTGTTGTGGTATGCTGTTGACTGGTAACCTACTTGCATGGCCAATCCATTTGACTTTCTACTTTCTAATAAAATCTAGTGCTGCTTTAACCCCCACTTTAGTCCTGATTTCTTCATTTCTGATCTTATCTCTTCTTGATACATTGAGTATTCTTTTCAGAAACCTCATTTCTGTTGTTGTGATTTTTCTTTTCTCTTTTTCTGTCATTGTCCAGGTTTGGCATTGGTAGCATAGAGTTGGTAGGAAGATTGTGTTGTAAAGTGCTTTCTTAGTAGTTATTGCTACATGTTTGTTCTTTAGTATTGGTGCCATTTGTCCAATGAGTTGATTTGCCTTATTGCGCCTATTTTCGATCTTGTCTTCTAATCTGCCATTTGATGATATTATGCTTCCTAGGTACTTGAAACTCTTTACTTGTTTCAAGGGATGTTCGTTTAGGTGAATTGTTGTTGTTTGTTCTTCTTTAGTTATAGTCATTACCTCTGTTTTGCTTGTGCTAATTTTCATGTTATGTTCCCTACACATTTCGTTTAGACTATTCATGTGGTCTTGTAATTCAGCTTCTGATTTTGCTATTAGTGCTTGATCGTCCGCAAACAGGAGTTCTCTAATGGTTAGGTTTGCAGATGGTTCTTCTGTGTTCTCGTCATGCGGTATTCTTGCTGTCTCTTCTTGAATTAATTGAAAAGATATACAAAGAAGAAAACTAAAACAGGAAATTGTTGTCTCATCTCATCTCATCATGTTCCTCTTGTACCTTGCTGTGTCGAGGACCGTTTATACTTCTTAGTTTTTCTACGAGCAGTATGAAGATCCCCTGCCGGCTTGCTAGACCAGTCGCAGGTTTAGGACACTAATCTGACCACAGGGAGTCCATCCCCTATGGCGAGCCATAGCCCTGTTAGCCCATGACCTCGTGGTCATGGTTGCCCGGTTTGCACCACACGGAGGTGGGGGTTGACTTGTGTAGTCTGCGGGTCATCGGCAGGCTACTAATTTTCACTCTTCACCCCTCCTGGGAGAGGCTAGCCGATCCTAACCCTGCTGGCTGCAGGGCCAGGCGCATTCCACACCTTGCAGACCACGGTTGTATCAGAGGAAAAAAATGGAGAAATTATAATTAATAACACTGACATAATAAAAATATGGACAGAGTACACAGAAGATTTATTCTGGGACAACAGGGTCAATAGACCAACATTGTATAATACTCAAGATGGACCAAAAATACTAACGGCTGAAGTAGAAAAGGCTATTAAAAAGATGAAAGAAGGAAAGGCTGCAGGTCCTGACAAGATAACAACAGAGATGATAAAATACTTATCCAGCTTTGGCATTGAAACTATCACAGAATTATGTAATGATATATAAAATACTAATACCATGGACAGCCAGAAAGACCAATGAACAAGTCTTTCAAGAAACAAATGAAGATCGTAAACTGATTAGAGACATTAGACGTAGACAGTCACAATTTTTTGGGCATGTTATGAGAAGAAATGACTTGGAGAACTTGGTGACATCTGGTAAGATCGAGGGGAACAGACCAAGGGGAAGACCTAGAAACAAGTATCTGGATGGCTTTGCCTTGTGGCATGGTCGAGACAGAAACACAGAGCTGATCCATGACTCTGATGATCGAGTGAGATGGCAGAACATGACCGTGCACGCTTACCGGCATGGCACATGATGGATGGATGGATATATAATACTGGGTACATCCCCAAGGCTCCTCCGATGGTGTTTCCACCTTGTCGTGGTGGGGGAGCTTGAGTTTCTCAATGACCCTGAGAGCTATGCCGGCGGTAGCGTAGCTACCAGCAGGGCCTCCCAAGCCGGACAGGTCAAAGGGTAGAGAACAGACAAAGAGAAACACCGTGGTCCTCCAGGTTGGGGGTTGAAGCGTGGGGTTAACATCCCCACCTTTGTAAAAACCTTTGTTACGAAACAAATACATGATGATATCGGACTGACTTATCTGGACAACGACCTTGAAACGTTAAAAGACTTTTGAGATTTGGAACATGGAATGTACGGACACTATATCGAGCTGGAGCGGCCGAAGAACTAACCCGGGAGCTGGTTGAATATCAAATGGATATAACAGCAATTCAAGAAATAAGGTGGCCAGGAGAGGGTACTTTAGAGCAAAATGGAATGATTATAATATATGGAGGAAACACCCAAAATAAACATGAATTAGGAACAGGATTTGTCATCAAAAAAGAGTTATGGGGGAACGTTTTAAACTTTAAAGCTTTTAATGACAGGATTAGTAAATTACGAATAAAAGGTAAATGGAAAAATATAACGATGATTAATGTACATGCACCTACTGAAGAGAAAGAAGATGATATTAAAGAAGACTTTTATAATGATCTGGAAGATGTCATAGAAGAAACCCCCAAACAGGACATCCTGATTGTGCTGGGAGACTTCAATGCAAAAATAGGTAGAGAGCAAACTAATAAAAAAGTGGCCGGTATGGAAAGCCTACATACAACTTCAAATGATAATGGATGGAGAGTCATCAACCTGGCAGAAGCCAAAGGACTGCAGATTAGCAGTACCAGACTACAAAGAAAGGATATACACAAACAAACTTGGAAATCATGTGACAAGAGAACCTATAATCAAATAGATCACATTTTAATTAACAACAGAAATGCATCAAATATACAGCAAGTCAGAAGTTATAGAGGAGCTGAGTGCCACAGTGACCACTTCCTCGTTGGAGCAAAATTTAAAATAAAACTTAAGAGAGCTTTCTATACTAAATTACAAAGATTACACCCAACATATAACAGAGAAAAACTACAAGACATTACAGTCAAAGAGAAATTTACAGATGAAATAAAATGTAAACTTGAAACTCTGCAAAACCCTTCGGAGGAAAGCGTTGACCAAACTTGGTTGAACATCAAGAATACAATTCAATCTACCGCAGAAGAATGTCTCGGTATGTTAACCACGCATAGAAAGAACAGATGGTTCAATCAAAAATGTGAAGAAGCAGTCATTAGGAAGAAGAATGCCAGACATGTATGGTTAAATGACATCAATAACATCCAAAAGGAAGAGCATTATAGAAATGAATGTAAAGAGGCTACAAAAATAGTCAGACAGCAGAAGCGAGAATATATGAGTAATATAATCAAAGATATGGAAACTAATCACCAGAAAAATGAATCCAGAAAATTTTTTAAAGAACTGAAGTCAATGAAACGAGGGCACCAACAAAACACATATGGTTTAAAAGACAAAAATGGGAATATGATAAATACCAATGAGGAAATGTGCAACACAAGGAAAGAATATTTTATTGAATTACTAAATTGTGAAGCTCCAAGTAACATTTTCCCACAGGAAGAGGTTCTAACATGCGAACCACAAATTGAAGAACCTACATTTGAAGAAATCATATATGTAATCACACGACTTAAAAACAATAAGGCAACTGGGACTGATGGAATTGCTGCTGAATTTATAAAGGCAGGTGGCCATGCATTACATCTAAAGCTATACGAACTAATAATAAAAATCTGGAGGACAGAAGAATTACCCCATGACTGGAAAGAGTCATTATTGATACCTATCTTTAAGAAAGGAGACAAGTTCCAATGTGGAAATTATAGAGGAATATCACTACTGTCCACAAGCTATAAGATACTATCCGCTGTATTACTAAATAGACTAAAACCATATTCAGAAGACATATTAGGTGACTGCCAGGTGGGTTTTAGACAAAACAGATCAACAATAGATCAGATATTTATCTTACGACAAATAGCTGAGAAACATTGGGAATATAAAAGAGATCTCCATAACATTTTTGTGGATTTTAAAAAGGCTTATGATAGTGTCCATAGGAATAGTCTATGGAATGCTATGCAGGAATTTGGAATACCAAGGAAGTTAATCAACATGACCAGACTATGCATGGAAGATACTTATAATATAGTAACATATAAAGGCAGGAAATCAGACCCCTTCCAAATAACATCTGGCTTGAAACAGGGTGATGCACTATCGCCGCTACTCTTCAATCTGGCTCTAGAGAAAGTTGTAAGGAAGATAAAGGAGGAATGTGATATTGGAGGAACATCCAAGCTGCTTGGTTATGCAGATGATATAGATATTATAGGGCAAAGTGAACAAAAGACAATGGAAATATTGACTCACTTAAAGGGAAAAGCCCAACAGATGGGGCTGGTTATCAACCAAGATAAGACAAAATATATGGTAATTTCAAGAGACGGAATGGCTAAAAACTCTGGCCACATACAAATAGATAATATGACCATTAAAAGAACGGAAACATACAAATACCTGGGTACAATCTTCAACTGCTCCAACATCATAAGGGAAGAAATACAAACTAGAATCAACTCTGGAAATAAGATATACTATGCACTACAACATCTACTAAAATCAAAGGCGCTATCTCGTAACACCAAAATCACAATATACAAAACACTGATCAGACCAGTTGTGCTGTATGGCTCTGAAACCTGGAGTACAACGAAAGGAGACGAAGCCTTGTTACAAACCTTTGAGAACAAAATTTTAAGATGCACCTTTGGACCCATTAGGGATACACAGAGTGGAGAGTGGAAAAGAAGAAGTAACAAAGACATTTATGATCTGTTTAAGTCCCCGCTAATCACTGGTATCATGAAGGCTAATAGACTACAATGGCTGGGGCATATAGAAAGAATGGAAGATAATAGGGAAACAAAACTCGCTTACACTCAGGAAATAAATGACCGTAGACCCCGAGGTGACCAAGAAGACGGTGGAGAGATAATACATGTACAGACCTACAAGCACTTGGAATCAACGACTGGCAAGAGAAGGTCCACCAGAGAGACGAATGGAGACGGGTTGTATTTGCAGCAAAGAACCTCAATGGCTCGGAAAGCTGAAGAAGAGGAAGAAGACATCCCCAAGGATTTGAAAACATCCATTTTGTCACACTACCAAAGAAGACAAGAGCTGTTGAGTGTGAGGATTACAGAACTATTAACATAATGAGCCACATAACTAAGATACTACTAAAGGTCATACCAGAAAGAATTCAACATAAAATAGACGAGGAAGTAGCTGAAGAACAATTTGGGTTCCGCAAAAACAGCGGCAGCACCAGAGAAGCAATTATCTGTTTTAGGATGTTAATTAAAAATATATAGAAGTTCGAAAAAGTATATATGTTTGTTTAATAGACTACAAGAAAGCTTTTGATAGAGTACAACATGAACGGCTTATTATGTGCCTTCAAGATATAGGAGTAGACGGAAGGGACATCAGACTTATTAGTAACATGTACTGGGAACAAGTGGCGTCTATTAGATGCGGTAATAAGTATTTGTCGCCGGCTCATTACAGTAGTAGGCCAAACATTCTGTACTGCGAATCCAGTCATTAGGTACAGAACCACACCGATTCCCACCCAGCAGTAAAAGAGCCTTTTATCTCTGTACACCAAAATCAATTGTATTTACCAATTCACATGTAGGTGCCAGTCTTCCTACATGGGCAGAACAGTGTGGCAGTTAAACAAAAGGGTTGCTGAACACATACCTCAATCTATTGACAAGATACTACACACAGGCGATGGGAGCCTAGTGGAGCCGATAGACCGGAAGCTTCCCGCTTCATCAATTGCTAGGCATATGCTGGAAAGCGGGCATGTGATTGACAGGAACAGTGCTTTTTGCATGTTGTTTAACACACAAAATACTCACTTCTTAAAGTTTGCCAAAGCATCTACAGAAGCCAGTCTTGTGCAAAAAGAAATACATGTTAGTCATTTAAAATTACCGTGGTAGACAATTGACATTACTGTGCGAACATGTGTATATTATAGTCTGAAGGATTTATTTAGTTACTTTACTTTATGTTATGTGAATTCTGCAATATGTATTTGACAAGATGCAACACAATATGCCAGGCAATAAATCATGCAACCTATTGTTTATGTCTTTGTTATTCAAATTCACTACGGGAAGACATTGAAAGCTGTCTTTGTTTGAAGCACAACTGGAAGGAGAAAACTTTTCTAATTTTCACTGTTTTAAAGAGTTTTGTGCTGCAATCGCTGAAGATGTCAACTTTGATTTTCCCCAAAAAATAATTTGTGACTTGAAGAATTTTTTGGAGAGATTTTCAGATCTTGACAGAATTGAGAGTGACATTCTTCTGTTCCAGAATCTGATTGTAACCTTGGTGATGTGCCACTTGAACTACAGTTGGAGCTCATTGATTTGCAAGCAAATGACTTGTTGAAAGAGAAGCACAGAGAAGGAAAACTTGTTGAATTTTACCACTGCTTACCTGATGTTGAGTTTCCGAAACTGAAGAAATATGCCATTGGTGTGGCATCAGTGTTTGTAACAACTTACGTCTATGAGCAAACATTTTTACAAATGAAGTATGTGGAGTCAATACATTGAACAAGATTGACTGATGAGCATTTGAAAGCAATTCTCTTGATTGGATGCATCAATTCCAAACCAAACATTGATGATTTCTTTAAAGCCAAACATCAGTTTCACAAATCTCACTAACCTGTTTTGCTGCTTAGTTTGAGAGATTTGGATATGTGCACACTAGGTCTGATGTACTATCTTTTTGCTAACGTCGCTTTCTTTGATTACTTTTTTTTAGTAAATAAATGTTGGTTGTCTTTGTTTTTTGTGCATTGCACGCCACTTACCCATGATTAACATGGAAAGCTAAGCTTAGTTTTTTTGTCTTTGTTCCCAGAGCTTTCATTCTTAATTGCAATTATTATACAGAATGATTATGCAGCCCGCGCTCGTCATTTTGTCAGTTATCTGGCCCACTGAAAAAAGTTTGGTGACCCTTGGCCTAGGTCATACATCAGCTTAAATCATATCTGAACTTAAACCATACATCAGCTTTGATCATACATCAGCTTATATCATCATGAACTTAGATCATACATCAGTTTTTATCATACATCAGCAGAGATCATACATGAGCACATTAATCATTCTTCTTCTCCATCTTTCGTTCACTTGAAATTGATTGTCTATGGCTGCAATGTGTGGCTGCTTGATTGCACGTCCGTTCATAATCAATAGCTGGTATATTCATGAGGATATTAATTATTTACTTTGGTATATTTCAGAAATACGCTCTTGGTCTCCAGCAAGTCCCTACCACTGCATGCAAGAGTATTCACAAAAGTGGCCATATGACAGCATAGACATGAAGGTTGTAAAACAAGAACTACCAGATGTTCTGTGTGAGGACAGGAGTCACAGTTTCAGTAACATGCTAGACATAGCTGGGGGTAGCATCATTCAAGAAATGACAGAACACAGCAACTCAGAATCAAGAATGGGTGAGAACAGTTGTAAGGCATTATTGAAACATGAAAATTGTTGTCAAATGTCAGAAAGTGTGTCTTCTATGATTGATACAAACAATAAACTGTCCCTGGCTATTGAGATGAATCACAATAGAATACATACAGGAGAGAAACCTTACAAGTGTGATGATTGTGGTACTTCTTTTACTCAAGTTTACAGTTTGAAGTACCACATGAGAGCTCACACTCTAGAGAGACCCTACAAGTGTGATGATTGTGGTGCTTCTTTCACTAAGGCCATCGGTCTGAAGAAACATAAGAGAACACATACAGGAGAGAAACCTTACAAGTGTGATGATTGTGGTGCTTCTTTTACTCTAGATGGTAATCTGAAGAGACATAAGAGAACACATACTGGAGAAAAACCTTACAAATGTGATTATTGTGGTGCTTCTTTTACTCAAGTTGGCAGTTTGAAGTACCACAGGGGAGCTCACACAGGAGAGAGAGTTCACACAGGAGAGAGACCCTACAAGTGTGATGATTGTGGTGCTTCTTTTACTAAGGCCAACAGTCTGAAGCAACATAAGAGAACACATACAGGAGAGAAACCTTACAAGTGTGATGATTGTGGTGCATCTTTTACTCACTTTGACATTCTGAAGTACCACATGAGAGCTCAAACAGGAGAGAGACTCTACAAGTGTGATATTTGTGGTGCTTCTTTTACTCAATACAAATTGCAAACAGTTAGGTATATTTAGCTCCTGCGAAAAGAGGAGACATACTAACCACAGACACAATGCACTTACCTTACAAGGAAATCCATCTTACACAGGTGAAAACAGTGTGACTTATCCAAAATCAGCAGCAGTCAATAAATATATAAAATGAAATAATAAAATAAAAAATAAGTACAATAGGACACAAAGGACGGCTGACGTTTCAATTCTAAGAATCTTTGTCAAGGACAGGACAGCACAAATAGATAATAAAAAAAAATAATAATAATAATAATAATAACAACATATTGACACAGCTACTTGGTTCCCATGTGGGACCAAAAATGGTGGTTTGAACCGGTTTACAAAGACGCTCTTTTGGCTACAAAGTTTATGTATAGTTAGGCTGCCAGAGTGCCGGATAGGATTTGTGTTGCCAGAGATATGTGAACAGTCCGATATGAATATATAGAGGTTTGTAGACATGTATGAATATATAGGTCAGCATAGTTATAAACCAGTGGTTCTCAACCTTTTTTGGCCCATGCCACCCTTTACCATATGTTCAGAACGTCATTCCCCCCCCCCCCTTTCGAATTTCCCTCCCTATAAATCCCCCCCCCCCCCCCACACCCTTACACAGTATACTTAAAAACGGAAGCTAAATTTAATAGCACATACTAGAACAAGTCTAGACATTTACATAAAACGTAATTTGCAGGTCTACTTACGTTATAAAACGAATTTCATTAGGGCGAGAAGTCCACCCATGCATCATTTGCCATGCTGATATGCATGGGCGGTCATGTTCTGCCATCTCGCTCTATCACCAGAGTCATGGATCAGCTCTGTATTCCTGTTTTGACCATGGCATGTGGCTAAGCCATCCAGGTATTTACTTATCGCTCTTCCCCTTGGTCTCTTCCCTTTGATCTTGCCAATCGTCACTAAGTTCTCCAATTCATTTCTTCTCATAACATGCCCAAAAAATTTTGACTGAATGATTGATTGATTGATTGATTGATTTAAGAACCGACATCACAGCATTCGGGGCATTCCCATAAGTGCACCGTCCCCATCCTCAGCAGCCAGCGAAGAATTCCAACACCAATAGTACCAGTAGCAATCTGATTATATGTCTGTCTTGTCTTTCCTGTGAGCGTCAAGCATCAGCCAGATCCTCTCGCCACTCCTCGCTGCCTCATTCTTGCCAGACCATGGTGATCCATTTGTTCCTCCGAGGTGTACACGTGCTCCCACAAGGCCGCAACCACGTCTATCTTGTCATGCATCAATACTCTACCAAGTTTTGCAGAGCCAGCCAACCTGTCCGCCTGTTCATTCCCCAGCACACCGGCATGCCCCGGAGAAAAGATCCAGGCGATGCTTGCCACCCATGATCTCCAAAGCGAGGCAAGCCACTCTGCCTCAACGTGTGTTCCCGTAATAATTAAAAACTGGAATCCACAAAATCGAAGCATTGTAGATAATAAACTCGTCAATCAACTGAAAACATAAAACATGGTTCTCACCTTGAATTCGCAGAACAGAAATAACTGAGGCATTCTAGCGAACATTTTTACACTTTAATACGTGCTGCAGACACAACAGGATAACAGCTCTCCAAGATTATAAACTGCCCTTGTGACAGGGTCAGTGTTTATATATACATCTAAGGATCAGTTCCCTGTTCTACTTCATCACCTTGAATCCCAGTCTCCAATCTATCGGTTCAGTTTTTCAGTAAATCGTCTAGGTTTTCTCACGCCCAATCCTTTCATTGATGTATCCTCGTCCACACATTCCTCTCCTGTTGCTCACTTGCCTATCCTATTAATCATTGCATCCCGAATATCCCTTTCAACACGGCGCCTTCAGAAAACACAACTGCTTCGTGTCACAGTCTCACAGCGTTTCATGTTTCCCTTGGTTTCTCCTATTGACCGTACTCTTTGGTGTGTCCATAATGGAAAATCCCTTTTCTCCTTTTCTGTATCTTCTTTTGGTGCGTGCCTGTCATATGGCACACTCTACCCAAAGCTTGCCTGTCCTCACCTTCCTCAGCATGCTTTCTGAGTCAGTTACAGTCATGATGTGTGTGTGTATCGTATTCTCCATCCAGCGGAAAGCTGAACTGACCACCTCCACCTCCATTCTTAAGCTAGATGTTGTGGTATCATATGCCAGGCTCTCCAGCACCAAACGTCGACCATTAGCTTTTGCTAAAATCCCCCAGGCACTTCTCCTACCTCTCAACACTGACCCATCTGTGTAGATAATCACATCATATGAGCGAGCATTATCCTGAATTATAACTCTGCACAAGTCTGACTGCTCTGCTGACACTCTGACCCACTCCTCTCCTCGCCTAATGTTCTCCAAGTGGCACACCTGTCTGATCGTATCCTCCACCTGAGCCATCCATGATTTCCCTAGAATGTCAGACAGGCCTACATGCCCAATTCTTAACCCTTTGAAAATAAAGATTTTCGTTCGTTCGTTCGTTCTTATCAGTCGCTGACCCTTAATGGCGTCCAGCTCCTCATGCAACGGGTGACCTGTGTCTGCAGCTACTCTGAGGTATTCCTTCGCCTGCATCACCTTGAGCCTACCAGCAATAGTCAGCAACCAAGGATGTAACGCATACACACTACTGGGGTGTCTCTGGTGCATCCCAAAATGACTCGCTTAGCTTTGTTCTGTATGCGCTCTAATTTCATCAGCTGACTCTTTGAGACAGTGAGCAGTCCTAGTCCATGATCAATCATTGAGAGGATCAAGTGCTGGTATAGTGTGAAAAGCATTCTCTGCTCTGTGTCCATTGCAGCCATAGTTTAAGTGCATTGAGTCCCTTTTGAGACCTTGTCACAACCATATCCACATGGTCCTTGAAGGACAGGCTCCTGTCAAATGTGATTCCCAGATACTTCAGTTTGTTCTCTCTGCTGACCCATCTACCATCTATCATGAGGCTTGGAACATCAGCTCTCACAATCCAGAGAGCACCATAAAACAGCTGCCTTTTCTGGGTGGATGACAGGACTCATTTCAATGCACCAGTCAATCACTTTGTCTACTGTCGCCTGTAGCTCCTGGGCTGTTTGCTCCCTATCTCTCTCCTGCCTATATGCAAGAATATAATCTGCATATGTTAGTATCCTTCCAACCCCTGGTGCTTCTAGGTTTGCAATCTTGCTTGTATACACGTTAAAGAGCACCAGTGAGATTGCAGATCCCTTTGGCAGTCACGGGGTTAAAATATGTAGCTCTGAGGTCCATGCCCCCAGACGGAGAGCAACCCGACGAGAATGCAGGACGGCTGCTATCCAGTTCACCAACCAGGGATTGACCCCCTTCCCCATCAGTGCAGTCATCAAAATATCATATCGAACTCTATTGTATACATCCTCGAGATCAAGCGCTGCCGCCATCATTTCCTGTCTACTCTGGAACCCCTCATAAATATCAAAGGCAAAAGTGGCTGCATTTGACCAGGTATCCTTTCCTGGCCTGTAGCTCCCCAGGCCTCTTGGAAGAAGCTTCCCCCTTTCCAAAATCTCTTGCAGCTTGACAGTGACTATCTTCTCTAGAACCTTCTCAAATGTATTTTGAAGGGTGGTGACCCTAAAGCCACTAAGCTTTGAATGATCCTTGAATGGTTTTGGGAGAGGGATGAGATAGCTATGTAACCAATCCTGTGGTACTGATGCTGTCCTAATGCTCTAGTTAAAGCAGTCGGTCATCTTCTTCAGGTCTGCATCGCTCAAACCCTTCATGTGGCCATACCTAACCCCATTAGGCCCTAGTGCCGTGTCTTTTGCCTTTTTTAAAATATGTTTAACATCTTCAACCCATATGATGTCTTCATAATGCATATTCTTTATGGTGCCAGATAAATCCTCTCTAACTGCATCCCTGGTGTCTGCATCATTATGATTGGTCTGCTCTAAAAATCTCTGGAGAAACGCCTCCCCCTTCCCTTTGTCTGTTGTCACGCGCACACCATCATCTCTATAAATTGTTCCCACTATCATAGGCCCATCTTTTCTTTGTATTTGTCTGTGCAGCTCCCAGAATTTTCGCAGTGTTTTATCACATCCAATCTCCTTCATTAAACATTCCCATATTGTGTTTTTGCCTTCTGCAGCACAGCGCTTGAAAACCTCCACCTTATCTTTCTTGACATTTTCCGCTCTATCCACTTCCATTATGATTGGTCAAAGGCTGTCAAAGGCAGAGGTAAAAGACCACCATGTGGATGTGGAAGGCAAGGGGAAACCACCACATTATCTTCCCAAGACTTCATGGCAAAACATAAATCAAAGTTAGTGAAGGACGTTAATGGCTGTCTTAGGGCATCCTCGTCCGGTAGGGACAGTCATGAGCCACAGGTGACACCAGACCGTCATCCAGCTACTGATGGCAAAATCATAACTAAAATAAATAAATTTAGAGTAGGAACATGGAATGTTAGGACATTAAATGAGCTAGGAAAGTTGACCAATGTTCTAGGAGAGATGGATAGCATGAAAATGAATATACTAGGCGTTAGTGAGATGAGATGGAAGGGATCGGGCAAAATTATAGCTGACAATCATACAATAATTTATTCTGGAGGGGATACACATGAAAAAGGTGTAGGAATAATATTAGACGAAAAAACAGCCAAGTCAATTAATGGATACTGGTGTATTTCAGATAGAGTTATTATGGTAAAAATCAAAGGCAAACCAATAGACATAAATATTATACAAGTATATGCACCAACAGCAAGCAGTAGTGATGAAGAAATACAACACTTTTACGACGAAATAGAAATGGCGATGGCTCAAATTGGATCACAAGAAATAAAAATAATACTTGGTGATTTTAATGCAAAAGTAGGAAAGGGAAAAATGGAGGATGTAGTGGGGAATTATGGTTTAGGTACAAGAAATGAAAGAGGGGAAAAGCTAATAGAATGGGCAAATATCAATGAGATGATAATTGGAAACACATGGTTTAAACACCATAAAAGACGACTGTACACATGGATAAGCACTGATAAGAAAACACGCAACCAAATTGACTACATACTAATTAATAAAAGATTTAGAAATGCTTTAATTAATGTAAAGACAATGCCTGGTGCTGACTGTAATAGTGATCATGTACCACTATGTGGACAAATAAAAGTAAGATTAAAGAGAGGGAAAAAAATGGTTAAGAACATGAGACTTAATAAAGAGGTTCTGAAAATAGATAAAGAAATGCAAGAACAATACAGAGTGACTGTGAAAAATAGGTACAATGCAATAACTAAAATACAGAGTATAGATGAACAATGGGAAATGTTAAGGGACTCCATTCATCAAAGTAGCAAAGAAGTATTACCGGAGAGAGGCAAAATAGCTAAGAAAAAATGGATGAATGAAGATATCTTAAAACTGATGGACAAAAGAAAACAGAGTAAAAATGACAAACAAGAATACGCTAAGATAAATAAAGAAATAAAAGATAAATGTGGGAAGGCTAAAGAAAGTTGGTTAAACGAGCAATGCAAAAAAATTGAATTAAATTCCATTAAAGATACAAAAAATATGCACAGACAAATCAGTGAGCTTACAGGAAGAAAAATAAGAATAAATACAGGGTGTTTGAAATCAAAAACAGGAAAGATAATATTAGAGGAAGATGCTATAATGAAGAGGTGGAATGAGTATATAAGAGAATTATATGAAGGAGAAAGGGGAGAATTAACAGAAGATAGTAACTTAGAAGGTCCACCTATTCTGAAAGAAGAAGTCGCTGACGCTATGAAACGTATGAAGAAAGGAAAAACAGCTGGGCCAGATGAAATCACAATAGAAGAATTAGAAGTATTGGGAGAATTTGGAGTAGATATATTAACCAAAATGTTGAATGATATTTACAGCAGTGGATATTTACCCAGTGATATGCTGAAATCTTTATTTATAGCTATACCAAAAAGACCAGGAGCAATTGATTGTGAAGATTTTCGTACAATTAACCTTATAAACCATATCACTAAGCTTCTACTCAGAATCATAATGAGAAGAATCAAAAAGAAAATAAAAATGGAAATTAGTGAAGAACAGTATGGATTTGTGGAAGGAAAGGGCACAAACAATGCAATTTATACATTACGGACACTAATAGAAAGGTCAATAGAGAAACAGAGAGACATATATTTGTGCTTCGTAGATTATACTAAGGCATTTGATAAAGTAAAACATGATGAACTGATTAAAATGTTGGAAGATATCAACATTGATGGAAAAGATTTAAGAATAATAAAGAATGTTTACTGGAACCAAGTAGCAGCAATTAAAATGGGAAATAAAGAGGGTAGTTACGAACAGATAAAGCTAGGAGTACGACAAGGGTGTGTCTTGTCACCAGATCTTTTCTCCCTGTATAGCGAAGTAATAATGAGAGAGATCAAAGAGATGCCAGGAATACTAGTTGGAGGTTATAATATAAATAATATACGCTATGCAGATGACACAGTATTGGTGGCGGATAATTCAACAGACCTACAACAATTATTAGACGTTGTAGTAACAGAGAGTGCAAGGAAAGGACTCTCCTTGAATATCAAGAAAACAGTAACAATGGTAATATCAAAGAAAATGGTGACACCAAAATGTGACATAGAAATAGAAGGGAAAATCCTTAACCAAGTTGATAATTTTAGATACCTAGGGGCATTTATAACATCAGATGGAAGATGTACAACAGAGATTAGGAGTAGAATAGGGCAGACAAAAGCCGCTTTTCAGAAAATGAAGAGTATCTTATGCAATAAGTCACTATCACTGAATGTAAGAAAGAGAGTGCTGAAATGCTATGTAGAACCAGTTTTGCTGTATGGCAGTGAATCTTGGAACGTAAATGAACAAATTAAGAAGAAATTAGAAGCAACAGAGATGTGGTTCCTGAGACGAATGTTGCGAATTCCTTGGACTGCCAGAGTAACTAACGACGACTGCCTGAAACAGGCTAATGAAACTAGAACATTATATACAACAATAAGACAGAGACAAACATCTTTCTTCGGCCACGTGATGAGAAGAGAGGCATTGGAGAACATCGTAACAACTGGAAAGATCGAGGGGAAGAGAGGCAGAGGTAGACCAAGAGAAGTGATGCTGGATGGATTGAGACGGTGGCATGGAGGAATATCAGCACCAGAGTTGATCCAGAAAACCAAAGACCGAGATCTATGGAGAGCCATGAACGCCTACGCCAGCCGGCACGGCACTTGATGATGATGATGATCCACTTCCTCTCATGAGCTTCAGGGTGTCTGTCGCACTTTCCTTAGCTGCTTCACTGCAGCTCTCTTTGCTTTCCAAGCATGGTCTACTTCTGGAGTCCACCATGGGGGAGGGGGGGGGGGGGGTCCTGCAAAAAAAGGAGATTTAACAGTCCTGTTGCATGCCTCCTGTCTGAGGCGTCCAAGAAGGCTGTCGGTCCACTCATACTGGAAGGTCTTGCATGCTCTCCCAGCCTTAACTTTCCTGGATTTATAGATCAGGACTGAACATGGCATGTGATCACTCCCATGGTCATTCAAAACAGTCCACTTTACATCAAGGACTGATGACTGGGAGGCAAGTGCCAAGTCAATAGCTGTGTCTGCATCGCCAGGCCTCATTGCCATTCTAGTCGGCCTCCCATGATTTATGCAGACCACACCGGAGTCCACCATGGCATCCACAAGGACAATTCCCGTGTCAGTTTTCTCCACTATTGTCCCATTCTCTGTTCCTTGCATTGAAGTCTCCACATATGAGTAGCCTATCACCTGGTAATTCCTCCAATTCCTTAAGCCAGCCCCATTGTTCCTTTCTGACAAAACAGTCCACTGTGGCATATATGTTTATGATGTTCCAACTTAAGCCGCCAATCTCCATTTGTTTACCCTGAACCTCTCTTGACTGTGATTCCACTGGCTCAAGTCAAGTACCACATGATTCACTCCTTTCTTCACCAGCAGACCTTGCCCATGTCTCTTCTGCCCAGTAGGGTTTAAATAACTGACGTACCCAGGGCAATGGTATTTGTCTGTATTTAACTCCTGGAGCATGAGGACATCAAAATCATATATTAGCCTCTCCAATACAGGACCTCTCTGCCTGGCACTATGACAGTTCCGGTATCCCACTCTAACATGGTTGAAACCTAGTCTCTCCACTTTTCGTCTTGTCCTCCTATTTCTATGCCTTCTTCTCACACCACTTCCTCATCTTCTCCCACTCACTCTCTCTTCGCTAGTCTCTGAAAGATATGTCAAGCGCAGAGCATGTGCTCCGTAGCTCCGACGACGATTCCCGCGTTGAATTAATTCCATAAGGTGCCCACCGCCAGTTGGTCTGCGGCTGCTTATTGAGTATTCACAGCTAACCTCTATATCTAGAGGCCGTTCCACGATCCGCCACCTGTGGATGCGCTGGGTTGGGGATGGTTGCCTAGCTATAACTTCGGCATAATCCAACACAAAATTATCTCAAAGCAATAATGCTCGTTAAAATCGATAACTAAAAAATCTCACCTTGAATTCTTGGAACACAATGCAAACAAGCAACTGACGCAATCCAAGCGAATGCTCACACACTTTTATTCATGTGCTAAATACAATACCAGTCTTGTCTAGACTCGAAACTGTCCCTTTGATACAGGGACGGAGTTTATACCTCGCCTACGACTAAGTCCTTGCAATATCTGATTCCACCTTGGCACAGTTTCCTATTTCGCCATTCCGAATTCATACTCGTCTAGGTTCTGTGATTTCGGTCCTTCCATTGATTGTTCATTCCGTCAGACTAATCCTCCTCCTATTCTTTCCTAGCCGGACCTAGTAATCCTTGCATCCAGATCTTCAGATCTTCACCGAATATAACAGTGTGTAAGAAGACGAAGGCATGTAGCTTGCTTGTGGATAAAACGTTTATTGGCTTAATTTGACAAAGCTTCGATGTACACCTCCACTCTCTACTAAGGCCGGGTCCTAACTCCCCATACCAACCCAATACGTCACGATTGAGCATCTCTCCCCCTTTCAGTCTCAATGCTCAATCGTGCTGTATCTGTGTTTCTCACTAGATCCTAATAATACCTAATACTGTTACACCTCCCCATGTTAATTAAAGAATTTTCCTTATAAAGGAAAAATCTTTACTCCTAATCCCCTTACTCTATTCCCCTTTTTTCCTTACTTCTCCCAGTTCCTCTAATCTTCCCCAACTTAAATGAACATTCAATTTCTTTACTTTTTCCCCAGCTATATAGTCAACCCACTTCTTCTTCGTTCTTGGTCCTTCAACCAAACATAACATATTTACATATAACATTTCAAATTCAACTTTATATAATACATCATAACATCATAACACGTCTTCTTAAATACTCCTTCTCCACTCCAATAAGCAATCCGCTTTCTACTTCAAACGCTGATACCAACTCCTTATTCTTATCACCAACACTACTAATTCCCCACTTTCAACTAACCTGAAATCACTTTCATACGATAGGAAGATAAAGAATCGGTGGCCACCGGTATTTAAAAGAAGCAGTAGAACTCTTCCACACAAAAACCACATTCAGCTACATCACACACCCCCTTTTCCAAACCATAGTCCTTTACCCTCCTATGTCATTTGAGACTTTATGTAATAAAGTCTGAAAACCACATTCAGCTACATCACACACCTTTACCAGTCATTATGGTAAACGTTTACGCTGCTATCTACAGCATCAAAAACATTATCCACATCCCATTGTCTATATACAGACACTACTACTTAACCTCAACCTCATATTTTACTGTTAACCACAGAACACATGTCGAGGACACAATTAAAAAGGTCTGTTATCCCTTAAGACCTCCTCCAACATACCACCTCTCATAACCGCATAGCTAATCTTCCCTTATACCTCAGTTATAATGACCATTTCTTATGGGCATATCTACTAAAACCTCCAGTTATGCCGTTATCAGCAACCCAGTAACTTTGAAACCTCCCCTTAAATGTCTATTTATTACAGACACCAGTAACTTCGGAATGTCAATCAACAAACACAACATCGTAATCTGACCATTCCTCTAGCAACCCACTTATTATTCTATCTCAGAAGCTTAATACTCCCAAAGGGATAAACACTTACATCCTGCCCAGGCCATGTAACCCAATGCCTCTCTAAAATCTTCCAATTCATAATTCAAGCCGTAAGCCCCAGCAGCCAAAATAACCAGTCATGTCTGTGACTGCTTGCAATCAACTATTACTGACCCACAAACTCTCCATGTCCTTATGTCTCCCTCATGTTCATTTCTCATTTACTCCCGTTTATTATTGTACTGTTATCTACAGTGTCTAGTCAAACATGGATCCAATTCATGTTTTACTCTTCATCTGGGGCAATTTTCCCATTCTTCTATAACCCAGCAACCTCGTGTATATCATGGTTCTTCTGAAACCCCGGAAACTATGTTCAAAACTTTTCTCAGCTTTACCCCACTGAATATATTCATTAATCTTTTCTTCTCCCCTGTGGTTTCTAATCCCATATATTTCTAATTAATGCTTACTTTAGTGTATCTCTAACTTTCCCATAACCATTTTACTTGTGTAGTAATCTCGTTTTATGCTTCCAGCACTTCATAAGTATTATCAAGTTCTCTACGCTGATTATCACAGCGACAAAATATCTATGAACTTATGTGTCTCTCTATTAGCTCACAGTAGTTTATTACTATTTTCTGAACGAAGGGTCCTAATTAAAGCCCCCTGTATTGTCTTTATTCTCGACAAAACTATGTAAACCAAACATAACTTAACCAACTACTATTTAACATACAAAACAGCGTAATAAAATCACAACAGGACATCAAACCCCCCCCAAAGTTTTGTAAGAATCATTTATGTTTCCCCTCAACTCAACTAAAGGTATGATGATGATGATGATGATGATGATGGTGATGATGATGATGGTGATGATGATATAACATACATCCTATTCTATTTTTTTACCTAATACTACTGGTCTCTTTTACGGACCAGTAGTTTACACATGAAAGTCTAAGGACACAATAACCCTACTCTAAAATCATTATAATCATTTTACAGGACCAAATCAAGCAAAATAAACTTTATATATATGAGGCATTGTAAGCTCAATTACAATAAATATAACTGTCTTCTCGCTAAAGGGAAGGTTTTCAAAAAAAAATATAATTCTCTTAGAATTAACCACTTAAGGTGACCCATCAGCATTGGCCTCCTTTGCTAACCAATGTAACACCTATCTATTTAGCCAAGTCAAAACAACTCAATACCAAGCATTAATGCCAAAATACGTATATACATATATACAAATATCTATCTGTTATCTACAGATCATCATAATGCGGAACCACACTTGTTCCCCTCAACCAAAAATCACTACTCAACAACTGACCGTTCCTTTTTCTGGAAGACAAACATTGATTATCTCCCCTCACAATTTTCTATCTTGTTCCAGCCTCACTCCTAATACGTCATCACATCCACAATATCCTCTTAATCCAGCACTGTAAACTACAGGTCGACACATTTATTCCATTATGTGGGGATTATTCCAATGTCATCTCAATGTACCAGCCGTCAATATAAACTGTACCTGTGGCTCGATACACCAATTGGCTTTGTACCAAACTTCTTAATCACTACTGTTAACTACAGTATCTTCATCTTCCTACGTCCAACAAAACTTTGTCTATTTACTATAGACTTATCACCAATACATCTACTTCCTGTCTTGATAACTAATTCAACTTTTAAATTTCTCGTCTATCCGAAGCAACTAATATCTTTTGCATCAGTACTTTCTGTATCTCAGCACCATTACCTCAAGTCTCTCTTATCCTTTTCACATCGTGACGACAGTCAAACCAGTCGGAACACCCTTTCTAATTTTCATTTACCTCACCTTGTTTATCTTCGTATCTTTCACTCCTATTTATCGGGATACTTTCAGAACAGCAACTCATGTCCTGATAACTGACAACGGACCTCATTTTTCTCACATCTCCGTATTAGGCACTCCTGCTTCGACATGTTCCTGTCAAGAATACTAAAGATGTTTTGTGAACTGTCATTCAGAATATTAACTCTCTTTCCGTCAACCTGTCATACGACTTCTATAATTTCCTTTCAAGATTACACATTCCCAACAAAAGACATCACACTTTAGCACAAACAAAACAGAGGCGACGACTATAGCTAAAGAAGAACAAACAACAACAATTCCGCTAAACGAAACGAAACAATTGATATTGACAACAGGTGTAACAAGGCTATTCAAGTCTCTGGACTTATCAACCACTCTTCGCATATTTACTCGGACAGTGATATTCAACTTCGCTTTCATCTCACTAGTACTCTCGCATCACGACAACCTAACGTGTCTACACTATTACTTCAAAACCGAACCATTTAGACGCCAATTCCACATTCTAGCAATCATTCACCAGAATCTACACGTATTGATCTCCTCGAAACACCTTGACACAAGACATGTTAACGCCACTCTTATATTTTATCTATGTACTTTCACTTAGGGGACGTCATCACACCTCTCTCCTACTTCCTTCCTTACGACGAACAACTGTTCGACTATAGTTATACTCACGTACGAACACCGCACAACTAGACGAATTATTCCAGAGGACTCTCTCAATTCACTGCTTTCTTATATCTCTACTTCTATACGAAGGTCAGACCCTATACATGACAATCTCGCAACTTATAGTGTTTTCACAGCACTATCTACTATCTCTTTAAAACAAACCTCATTCCAACAGATCCCTAATTTCATAACTATCATTCTATACTTCTCCACACACAACAACTTTCTTCTTTCTCCGCAAGCACGACGTAACTACTACAGTCTTAATTGTCCCATTCAACTGTCTACTTTACACACAGGATATTCAGTACTTCCTCAATCTATATCTCCTTACCAGACATTCTCGGTTCATCTCTCAACAATACTATTCTTTCTTCCCAAACCAACAAATAAAACTATCTCGGACATCACGTCACAGCTCTGAGTCTAACACGAACATTCACCCTCTACTAACTCTGTCCTGAATCTACCCTATTTTAGTCATATAGTGTGTCCAAGTTGAACACTTCACTGTCTCTCAATACATTAACCCGTCTTTCACTTATAATGTCATCTTCACTATCTGTTGTCAACTTACTAAAGTACTCAGGTCTTAAGGTCCTAAGGTCTTCTATTTTACTTAAGTCACTTTCTGTTGTTGAATAAATTCCCGCTAACTGTCTACCACTATACTTTTTCTTAAATGAGTTCTTTCTATATCCTTTATTTGCGTCAGTCTGTTCACTGTTTTCCGTGTACCTTATGTAACGTTTATACCTTCCCATCTCGTCCTCAGATGACACACTAATAATAGTTCCCTCATCAGACTCACTATAGTTTACTGCAAACACGTCTGCTCTATTCCTATAGTCGTCCCTAAAACGTTTGACTTTCTTTCTCTTTCTCGGTCTTCGTCCCTTAGCCTTCCCTACTGTCTTGTCATACAAACCAGTATTTTTTTCCAAAGAGTCACTACCCAAAACTCTGTCCGTCTGTCTACCAGCAACTACTCCATATGATGGAACATCACGCCTCGATTCAGGACCTGCCCGTAGTGTAACACTCTCATTTTCCGAATCATCAGTAATAATATCTGTTTCAGCATCACTATAATATTCGGCTGTAGGAATATCTTCTCCGTAACTTGAATTCTGACAGCTAATATTCCTACACCATTTGGGAATTAGTTTCTTGTCTATAGCTGAAGAAGTTGACATGGTAGTACCTCTATTTACAACCATACTAACACTTTTCTTCATTGACTTCCTTTCGTCCTTGGTCCTTGTCTGTTCATCTTTCCTAACTTCAACCTTGTCTCTCTTAGTCAAACGAGCTGGTTTTGACTGAGTCTCTATTACATCCGTTTGAGTTCCCTTTGTTATCTTGCTGACTGATTGTACCTGAGTCTGCGTACTACTTTCTATCGTATTACCTGCTTGTGTCTGTGTCTCTCTATTTCTTTTCTTTACTAACACCGTCTTCTTCTTTTCCTGTCCACTAGTCACATTCGCAACCATTTTAGGATTAGTCTGTATTTTATTTACAGGTTCAACTCTGTCTCTTACACCTGAGTTTAGATATTGTCTTTGTCTTTTTTCAAACCATTCGTCACGTTTTTTCCTAGCGCTTACAGTATAGGATGGCCAACTCCTATAACAGTCTTTCTCATGCCCATTTCTGTATCTCTGATCATTATACCAGCTCTTGACCCTAGTCATCTTTGGATTTTCATAAATGCTTCTATACTGCCCTCTATTTTCATTAATTAGTGGCTGTCCTTGTTTATTCTTGTTGTTCCTTTTTATCTCATTACCTCCTCTTACATTACTCTGTAACCAGCGTACAAAACATTCTACCTCGCTGACTGCCTCCTTTAACTCTTCTAACCATGCGGTCACGCGTCCTAAGTCTCTGCTCAGGTACATTTTTACTCTTTATGCTATCTCAGCCGAAATAATTCTCAACTGTGTCGTGATGAATCTGCTCTGCTGAAATATTCCTAAACAGAGCTAAACCTGTGCTAAGGTGTCCTGTTCCGCCATGCTGAAAAAATACTAAAACAAAGCAAAGAAAAAAAAACACACAATTTCAATTTCCTAATTTAAAGAAGATGTGCTGAGGTGTCCTGTTCCGCTATGCTGAAAAATACTAAAACAACGCAAAGAAAGAACTACACAATTTCAATTTTCTAATTTAAGGAAGGCGACCTATTGTTTTTTTCTTCTATATATTCTTGGACTCAGCCGAATTTATGACTGTTTCTCCACTGTGCTGTGATGGAACTGTTATACTGAAATATCACCAAATCAATTTCACAGTCGTACTTATCTAAACCAACTATATAATTCACGCCAGAGCACAATTCTCTTATTTTATAAAATTGTTCAGTTAATTACTATGTTTGTATAATACAAAATTTTACCCTGAATCTGTTTCGTTGTTCAAGGAATCACTTTCTTCGACTCGCCGTCATTTTCGAACACTCGGAGCCTGCATCAGCTGTCCATCAGTCGCGGAATTCAGGTAGCTGAGTTTAGGTAGCGGAGTTTAGGTAGCCTGTCTCTTCCTCTCAGGTCACTTCTCATGGGCTGCCAGAAAATCTTCAACCCCTGGTTGGGTCCCGACCAGCTTGTTAGTCTTTGCCTTCACCCCGGGTGGGGTACATCATCGATGTCTTGATAGGGTCTTAGTAATAACGAGGCCCCAAAAAATTATCAGGACCAGCCGAGGCCTAGCGATAATTGAGTGTTTTAAGAATTTATGGCCCGATCAACGATCATGCTGTCCTGACAACTCCTGATTAGCTCTTTAACTTTGAGCAACTTAAATTGTTGGTTTGCCCAAACTCTCAGGATAGGATCACTCCTGGTCAATCAAAACGATGTAAGGTAGCGGCTTTGATGGCTCTTGCAATGCAAAATTTCAGTCCATGTTAAGCCTGTTGCTAACAATCAAACTGCAGAAGGGCGGCCATACAAACTTCCTTCACTGTGAACTCTGCAAAACGGCTGGTATAACAAACTTCTTGTTACTACTTTGACCGTTATCTGAAGTCTTAAAAAAGACTTACAAAGGACCACTCCTGGGCGAGCTTTTGGCCTCTGTATTCAGATATTACTACTAATTACAACTTACTGGCCATCTTTTGGTGCGGCTGTTATCAGGTTCAATAATTGTTCTTTCACGTGCCGCTAGTATTTTGTTTGTTTGTTTAGTTCTTGAACCTTTCCGCGACGTTATTCAATCCTGGCTTCACATTGTTTTGTTTTTTCTCACCCTCAGGTTCGCATCCTGGTCACGGCTCCATTTCGCCTTTTATAACAGTGTGTAAGAAGACGAAGGCATGTAGCTTGCTTGTGGATAAAACGTTTATTGGCTTAATTTGACAAAGCTTCGATGTACACCTCCACTCTCTACTAAGGCCGGGTCCTAACTCCCCATACCAACCCAATACGTCACGATTGAGCATCTCTCCCCCTTTCAGTCTCAATGCTCAATCGTGCTGTATCTGTGTTTCCCACTAGATCCTAATAATACCTAATACTGTTACACGAACACGGGCTTTGTGAAAAACATTCGCTCCTTATTAGAATCACACAACGTCTGTTTATGTTGTCCTGTGACATCTTGGGTTCTCCTTAGTTTTCATGTTAATGGTTCGGTTTGGTGTCCATTTGGGAAAACCCTTTTCCTCTTTTTCCTGTATCATGTTTTAGGGGTGCCCATCATATGGCATAATGCCCCCTCCCAATGTATATATACAATTGATAATTAATCTACTATCTTTATTACAACTTACAACACCAGCTGAACAGTCTAGCTAATGGTTCCCCGTTCCCAACCCTAAAAAAAAATATATATATAAAGTTATATGACGGGCACGCCCTTCTATCCAATCCTCCGTTAGACGTTGTGTGGCCGACCCATGGGGAGGTCGGACCAACTAGATTTTACTAGTCCCTACCTTGTCTTAATAGACAAGTGTCCTCACTCTAGGTAATACCATGAGTTTTATGGACGAGGGTAGTATTGGAGTTCCACGCAATCCATATCCGTTGCCGTTGACTCTTCCTGTATACATATCACTTGATTTCTGTCCTTTGTCTGTACGTAAGGTAGGCAATTTATGCCCTAAGATACCGATAGCTAGAGATATTCTCCCGTGTGGATATCATAAAATCATTAACCAATCCTAAATTCCATAATTAACATGATTACTCAACGAATCACTGAATCAAAATACAACTAAACTAATATATTATTAATTCTTTTAACGACATTAAATATCTAATTACTATGATAATTAAACTATAACACATGATATTATATTACATAATATTGCACAAAATAATATGTTCGATCAGTCCTTGTACTTGTACCATCCGAATCTGAACATCTCGTTGATATAGTTATAGTCACATAATCACTAGTCACACAGATCAACGTTCACTGTTCACCATGAGTTCACTTGTTAACTGCTCAATCTCATCCTGTCAACATGACAAATAAACAGAAGTATCTATCTGCCTAAACTATAATAATAATCATAATTACCTAATTGCTGATTGTTGTCTATTGTAATTCAATCAGGTGCTATCTAACTGATAGATTTTAAATTTACTAACATTTTATGAACAGATACATTAACTTAACAAATGAATAATCTGACAAAGATAGATCTACAAATTTATAGTCGACTGAGAATATCATTTAGCATATGATTGACTAGAATCTAGCCGATAGTTCTGTGAAGAATCATACATCTCAAAGATTTAAGACTTCTAAGAAAATAAATCAGAAATATAATATGATATTCTGGTTTATCAAGAATATTTGTACCAACTAATATTTCTAGAAATTATTAATGTCCTCTGATAAAGATATAGTTAGGAACAATTGTCAGAAGAATAGATAACCGAAATATTTTTCAAACAATTAAATGTATAGATATGAGATAGTATCAAAGAAATTTAGAATTCTGAGTAGTAAGACCCTAATGTGTCTGTAATGTACTATGTGTTGATATGACCCAACATTTGCATTCATCCCATTTTATTTTTTCATTATTTATTTATTTCAGTCTTCATTTTATTCACTTTCTTTCTCTCTTTCTTTCTTCCTCTTTTCTTTCTTACATACTTATGGTGTTTCTGTCCTGTATGCATGCTAATATTTGTACTTTTCAACTTTGTTGACTTGAACACCGTCATAGTTTTCACTCGTATATATATTGACAATAAGGTATATTTGATTAATTTGTAGCAGAAATAAGCCAAGTAAATAAAGTATGCTTTAATCAATGCATTTTGTTTATTGTAATTTTGTTTGTTATTATTGGCTTGTGTGCAACTTTTCTTGAGTGATTGAATGACTGTATTTTTATTTGTAATGTCATCAAAATATACCTTTGTTTGTGAGAATGTGTTCGTGACTGTGGATGTAATCTGAGATAAGGTTACTTTAAGCCAAATCAAAATATTTGTAATAAATATGGTTACAACATCCCATTTCATCTGTTGTTTGTAACCATTGTGTTTAACTTTTGTTCTCTTTTTGTTATTAACAGTCGGTTGAACTTTTAATGAATGTGTAATTCCTTCTTCTTGTGATACGTGGTTTTGTGTTTCTGTATCACATCAGGTTTGCGTTCTATAGTTTGAACGTAATCTTTGACATCAGCGATGTTACCAATTATCAACCCAGCACATGGGTTTGGTAGTATTGCTGCGCACACTCTACCTTCATAATGTGGGCATTTTATGCTGACCCATGCGGTTTTGTACATTTCTATTGTACCCCCAAATGTTCTGCAACAGATGTTATTATGTGTAAAGTCACTTTTGTTCACTAGTTTGTGACTAACTCCTGTAATATCAGATCCTGTGTCTCTAAAACAGGTTGTTGGTAAACCATTAACCCATGCTTGGTGTATCATCAGAGTACCTTGACGAGTGCATGCTGCATATATATATAACACTGGACCACTAACAATGACAGAAGACGACTGACGTGATACGTGTATACATATTTCCGATTATAACAGACAATAACACTTTTCCCGAATTTTGACTTGCATTGAACCTCTATTACTACTACAGTTAAACAAAACAACGATTATGTGTTGCCACCCGTGAGATCACTATAAATATTTTTGTATTGACCTGACGAATGTCAACACCAAACGATTTCTAAAATACTCAAGTGTCCTTAATTATTTCAGAAATACCCTTCCAACCGCCCACACTATCAATTATGAGTTACCTTTGACATAGATAAATAGTTAGCACCTCATTCAACCACAATGATACAATGACCAACAATGACAACTCATACTGACCTTGTAAGGTATTCGGTTAAATAATATGGTGTGTCCGTCTCTGATGCGTCTCTTCTCTCCTTGTAGTTCATTTATGGTCTACGTGTAACCACTGCTAATGTAAGCATGACTAGTTGGGATATATAACAGCTTGATTTCTCTCTCTCATTAGATTATCAATCTTGAGATTATGTTAAAACCAACGGTTAATTCTGCGTCTACTGATAGCATATTAAACTCGCCCGTCTCCCTGTAAGTCAGACGTTTGTTTTAACTATAGATCTGATATTTAAAAGAAGCTAAAGATGATTCCTGTTGAATACATTTTCATCCAACACATCATGTGTTGGGTTATTAGTCGAGTTATGGGATTTTCCGATCAGTTTTAATAACTACTGATTAGAGTGGAGTCCCTTTCTCTTGCGGGTTTTCCCGTAGAATCTCGTCTAACATGTAAACAAGGTCCAACTTTTCTAGATTTCCGTTCTGACCCGAATTTTCCGGGGAACATGAATCTATCAGAAATGAAGTAATTCTTAGCTTACTTTCTCTGCTTTTTCTTCTAATCTAGATCTATTTTACGCTATAATCCTTATTAGTAATTCTAACCTGATGTGTTTGAGTTTCACTCTGTATTTGTTGCTTTGGTGTTGAATTACGAGCAATTTCGCGTCGCTTGGCGTACATTGATCGTCGTCTGCCTCCCTCCAGGTTTTAGACTATTTTCAACTTGGCAACATACATTTGTATGTAGGTTCAGACGTATTGTCTCCTACCATATATAATCAGTTCAGTGAGAAGTTAAAAGCCCTTTTATGGTTCCTGTGATAGTCTTCCAGACAATCAAGTGGCTGGTTCACTTCCAGTTATGGATGTGGATTACTAATCTTTGTAAAATTACTATTACATCTGTATCTCCCTCTCATACTGGCGTCTCCTGAGTTGTGTCCTCAAGATAACAGGTAAGGTACTCTTAATGTTTCTCTCCAGTTTTGTTTTCATCCGTTTAATACGTGTAAACTCTGGATTTATATAGATTGACTAAGGTCTATCTTTGAACTGTTATATAATTTACTAGCTGGATTCCTGACTGAAATTCCTAATCTAGTAAACATCAAGCAATTCTTCAGCTATATGCTCCAATTTGCTTGGTTTTTACACAGCTATATTCCATTTTTCTAGCATGGGTTCACTGTAGAAGTTTTAGGCGTTTCCTCTCTCTTTACGTCAAGAGGTTCGACCTATCTATAAACAGCATCTATTTCAAGAGTTGTTTATTTAATTGTTGCTTTTACTGATACGTATCAGTTATTTAAGCTAATCTCTGTTAGTCTGGATCTGCTTTCACATATTTAATGCTGGCATATCATCCAAGTCAGAACTGAGATGTAGAAATCTGTTTCGTCTTGCGATTGATTTCTGATTCATCTACCTATTAGTAGACTTCGAGCATTATCTAGAATTTAGTTACTCGGTTAGTTTTAAAGAAAATACAATTGAGTCGCGCGCCTCTTTTGTACTACTTATGTTTTGCCCTATTTAATTCTTCCCTTATGAGAAGATTAATGTTAGTTAGGCAATTTATGAAATAACTTTATGTAAGCTAATCGCTAACTAAAAAGTTGTTTCACTCCTCTTTTTGATGAGGACTTCTCATAGTGAACAATTCACTTAATGAGATTAAACTGTAAATTTCAAAGCTAAGGAGCCAATTTCTGAAATGTTTAGTCTCATACTAGAGACTAGCACAGATTTTTTCCGTTATCTCCTGAAGTTCATTTGAAATTCCAATTTATTAGTTAATTCTTTAATTATACCTTTTACATACCTATACGGCCTGTTTCCGCTACCATTAATAATGGAATCAGGGTGGATAATTTAAAGAAATACCTTATATTCTGTTGGGTCAGTAAGTGAGTTGATCAGTTTCACTTACATCACCAGGTGAATATTTTGGTTTTGACCCTCATTAACATATGGGCCATCTGAGTTAGTTATTAATAACTACTCATATCACCGGTGGGATAGCATAAAAGTCTATATGGCTTTTCTTCCTAAGTATCCATCAGTTATTCACTTTACTTTACTACCGGTGTTGTAGAACATGTTATGTTATATGAAAAAAGGATTAAATTAGGGTGCCCCTAAATACTGCAAATTCTTACAATATTCCTTCCCTTCCATTAATCATGTCTACATTTTTGCAAGTGGTGTTTTAGGCCTAAACCTTAGTTCACTTACTTTAGTTACTGCTATTTTCCCCTGGTTTAATTCATCTCTCAGGTATTATTTACTGTCCTACTGAATCATCATTTGTTGATTAAATTTTTCCCTTAAAAAAATTTATTGGATTTTTAACTTATCTGTCCTAATTATCTATAAAATTGTCTATCACTCTCTGCTGCCTTGGTAACTTTTCAATATTACATGAATTATACAAGCAGATCAAGCATGAAAATACAATGATAATCAATGACAAAATAGTTAATTAACACATGATTCATATGTAGGAACATAAACCTTATGGATACATAATATAGTAGTGTGTTCATGAGTACACCACTTTAAAACCATTTAAAGAGAATATCAGAGTAGCAGAACCATACCTCAAACATCAAATGGGAATGACTATGAATTCTAAACATTCACTGAATTACCTATCTTATGTGAGTTTACCATCCCAGAGACCTTACTACTGGAGGTTCATTACTGGACTTAGTTTCTCATCAATAAGATATAAAATATGAGTTTTAAAAAAAATATCTCATACCCAACAACCAACTACATGATGCATCTACCAGAATCAAGATATTACCTGTGAACAGTTTTGTACCAAAAAAACCTATATTTATCTGAGCCATTATGGGTTCATATAACACTTGACTCAGCTCATACTAATGAGTGATTAGGTCTGTTACTAACACTATAACATTCTGAAGTGACTTGGTTTACCTGCGAGAGGTTTTCCCTGAATTCATATACCCACAATATTACACCATTTGTGATGTTTATCATGAGTTTTAAATTCACGGACGTTGCCCACACATGTGGGATGTGGATTTTAATTCCTGAGAATATTTCGTTACAATGTCTAGGGGGTATTATTGATTCTCTGGTCACTGGTTAGAATGCAGGGTGATCATGGATATTTACCACAAATCCCAGGAGAAAAGAGTTCAATCCTTGAAACAATGGCATCTGTGTGTAGGTTTCCCTTCCCACTTCATCACCCTTTAAATTTAATATAGTGCTAGAAGGATATTGATTGTTCACAACATATAAACATCCACTGTTGGACACCACATTTACTTGATGTACACAACAATTTTGGACAAACAGTTCAGGTATTAACTCAAGATCTGCAGTTACACACACACACACACACACACACACACATATATATATATATATATATATATATATATATATATATATATATATATATATATATATATATATATATATATATATATATATAGGTGTAATAAACACTATGCATTTTCAGACAGGCATGGGATTCATTGCATTATTACAATATAGTACCCAGTGACCCCCCCCACCCCCCCCCCAAAAAAAAATGTTATTACAAACAACACAGCAACCACAAATTGGGTCTACTTTCATTTTCCCTCATAATTAAGGCAAATAAAGATATTAAATAGAACCCAACATAACATGTTTCTGACACCTTTTACCATTCTCTCATTGTTAAAAATAATGAGTTGGTGTCAAAATACTATACCATCTATACCATTGGAAAAAAACTACTGACCTGTTATCTTCAGGGGAAAAAAACCAACACATAAACAGCATTTTGTATTACTAATTAAACTAATTAATAGTCATTTATCTCCTGGTGTGCAGTTAAGAGTTCATCTTTGCTGTCGATTAGATCCTTTTCCCATTATCTGGGTACCGAATTAATGCACTCAGTTAGGTTCTTACTATTTAGTCACTGGTAATTGGCTGGTGCAAATCATACTTTATAATTCAAGAATAGAAATTACACACAATCACATATCCCTCCGCGGGCTAGAATATTCGAGTACTTTGTTGCAGTAGGCTCGGTGTCTTTTTGAAATTTGGGGCCTTAGGTTGGTCTAACTTTCCGGAATATCCACTTAAGCTCTGCGGAAGGTACTTTACCATCTCACCATACATGGTGCCAAGTAGACGTCCATTCAGCTGCTCTGCTTTTAATATCAGAATCCCAAGTAGTTCAACAAAGATTTTACACCCACCAAGTCGCGAGTCTATAACCCATGGCATTTAGGTTGACATTGGACCAGCAAAGAGTTAGTCGTTGTTATCTAGTCCAGTGTAGAACTTTATATGACTGAGAGGCATCTCATGGTAGTATCTGTGACTAGGGCCACAATTGATCTATACCTACATATATCCACAGATGAATAAATCCAGCACAGTAACAGGTTTGCAAACAATTGGACGATTCCTCTTGTTGCTGATGTAGAGACATTTAGCTGCTTTCATATGGTCTTTTATCTGATGGTGTTCGGGGTTTGGAACGTTGAGGTAATCTGGTTTCGTAGTTATGTTTCAGATGATATTAAGTTTGTACCTTGGTTGTATTGGCTTATGTGGTTCAGTGTCTTCTCCCCATTTGTTTGAGTGGGTGTTCATAGCTAGAACTTGGTGTTGCATGGCTGGAACCTTATGTTTGACTGTTGCAGCTGTGAGATGTTCTTTCGAAGACTTATCCATTGTGGATATTAACTTGGTAATCCAACCAACAGTTGAAGGTTACTCACTGTTGTTAGTTTTAGTAACTTGAAGAAGGATTGTCCCAGTTGCACTGACTTGGTTGAATGATGAAGCCATAGGTGATACTTCTCAGAAGTAACGCAAACGATACACTGTTGTCAGTACTCTGATGATCTTCATCTTTGTAGATTATTAGATCTTGAAGTCCATCCTGGATATTCCTACTAAAATAGGACTTAATTACTCACCCAGTCAGTTGTCTTCTAATTTATCTGTTGCTCGCTATGGAGCTATTGAGCGCAGCAGTCCATGGGTATTTCTAGATGCAGACTATGGTTAGGACATTCACTTTCTGGCTGTTGACCCAGGATCCAGGTTTAGTGATATAGTCCCACCACATTCAACCACCACCTGCTTCTCTTCTATAGAAAAGGGATGACAAAGAATACAACACGAGCATTAACCTACTGTGATGTGTTAACTTTCACAAGACAATTACAAACAAAAATACAAAACAACAAGGGGAGAAGGGGAAAGGAGTGGGTGTCCACGTTCCACTGTCCCTCATTGCTGAGTAGAGCCATTCTGACTCTTAATAGTGAGTAAGGTATTTTCTCACTTTATTTTATGTTCTGTTGTTACTGGGACTATTAGAGGAGTGAAGTCATTCTGTCCATCCAACATGTTGATATTGTATCTCTCATTCTTGAAGAGAATAGCCTATACAGGATCTCTGTGGTTTCTAATGCCGCGTCTTCCCAAGGCTATTCAACAGACCCTAATGTGTCTGTAATGTACTATGTGTTGATATGACCCAACATTCGCATTCATCCCATTTTATTTTTTCATTATTTATTTATTTCAGTCTTCATTTTATTCACTTTCTTTCTCTCTTTCTTTCTTCCTCTTTTCTTTCTTACATACTTATGGTGTTTCTGTCCTGTATGCATGCTAATATTTGTACTTTTCAACTTTGTTGACCTGAACACTGTCATAGTTTTCACTCGTATATATATTGACAATAAGGTATATTTGATTAATTTGTAGCAGAAATAAGCCAAGTAAATAAAGTATGCTTTAATCAATGCATTTTGTTTATTGTAATTTTGTTTGTTATTATTGGCTTGTGTGCAACTTTTCTTGAGTGATTGAATGACTGTATCCCCTCTGCTGTGTGTCCACCGTGACGAGGTAGAGGGGCTTGTGCGTCCCAATGACCCCAAGAGCTATGCCGACAGTAGCACAGCTACTGGTAGGGCCACCCATGTCGGACAGGTCAAGGGAGAGGGACCAGACGAAGAGACACACAAACCTGCTGCCTTGTAGGTAGACTGGGGACAGTCAAAGGCTAGGGAAAGCACCCCAAATACATGCTTGTCGAAATCGGATGTACTGAGCCACAGGCTTGACAAAGCAGTGCAACGTGAAACCTGCTGCCTTGTAGGTAGACTGGGGGCAGTCAAAGGCTAGGGAAAGCATCCTGAATAAATGCTTGTCGAAATCGGATGTACTGAGCCACAGGCTTGACAAAGCAGTGCAACGTAACTTAATTCATGATGTCACAAATCAAAATTAATCGATATGGTGCTAATCCCGTGAAGTCCCATCAGGCGGTGATAGTGCCGGGCCCCCTGCCTCGAGGGGGTCCACCCATGACTACTGGTGGTCACCTTCCCCTGTGCTGTGGAGTCAAGGCACAGAGGAGTAGGTTAAGAGCTATTGACCAAATACCCCGGACACTCAACATACTACAGTGGAATGCCGAAGGAGTTTACAAGAAGAAAGACTCCCTAACACAGCGTCTTCATAAAGATAGAATAGATGTGGCATGCATTCAAGAGACACACCTCAACGCCAATCACAAATTCTCAGTCAGAGGATATCAGGCCACACGTTTCGACCGCGAAGGACACAAAGGAGGAGTTCTAATACTTACACGAAATACAATACCTTGCAGCGAAGTATCTGTGATCTCTAACAACCAAACGGAAATTATAGGTGTTGATATAATGATAAAGGACGTGAAAATAAGAATCTACAATCTGTATAGCCCAGCAGATAAGGACCTTACACTCTCAAACATGAAAATAACTGACACAAACTGCATTATTGTCGGAGACTTTAATAGCCGTTCAGAAAGATGGGGATACCCAGATACTGACAAAAGAGGAGATGAATTGGAGGACTGGGAAATAGACTCAAATCTCCATCTACTCAACAAAGCGGATGACACACCGAGCTTCTACTCCAGAAGATGGCTTACCACTTCTACTCCAGACTTAGCTTTCTGCACAGGAGACATCCTCCACAAAATCGATCGCCATGTGCTTGACCAATTAGCAGGTAGTGACCACAGACCAATCAAGCTTGAAATGAATATGGAGTATGTTCCACAGGAGCAAAAGCCCTTGCCCCGCTGGAATTACAAACGAGCAGATTGGGACAGATTTGCCATACTAACAGACAAATATTGTGAAAACATAAATACACGATATGGCAACATAAAGCAAATGGTGGAAAGTCTAAACAGAGCGATAATACAGGCAGCCACTGAGTCCATTCCAAGAGGAGCGAGGAAAAATTACAAACCATACTGGACTGAAGAACTACAAAGTTTGGAGGACAAAGTTGAAGATGCCAGGAAGACAGCAGAGAGAGAACAAACAATTGAAGCAAACATCTCTCTCAAAGCCATCTCAGCAAAATATAAAAGAACAGTAAATCAAACAACAAGAGATTGTTGGAGGGAAAAAACAGAAAACCTGAATTTTGACAGGGATGGAAACAAACTATGGAAACTAGTGAAAGCCATGAACAATGAAGGACCTAGAAACAAACAAATAACAATTAAACAAGGAAATGCCTTGCTTACAGGCAAAAAGGCTGCAAATGCAATAATGGAACACTATGCAAATGCAAACCACATTGATATTACAACCGAACAGAAGAAAGCAATCAAAGACAAACAGATACATCATAGAAATAAAGAGACAGCAGCAGAATATATGATGGCAAATCTAACAATGGAAGAAATGGAACAGGCAATGAATACCCTAAAAAAGAAGAAATCACCAGGAAAGGATGGAATCACAAATGAAATGCTAATAGGACTAGGCACCAAGGCAAAGAAGAAACTACTAGCAGTCCTAAATAACAGCTGGAAGAGAGGAGTAGTCCCACAGGCATGGAAGGAAGCTATACTAATACCAGTCCCAAAGAAAGGAAAAGACCTGGAAGAACCAAATGGCTATCGACCTATCAGTCTACTTAGCTGTGTAGGAAAATTAATGGAACGCATTATCAATGGCAGGCTAACATGGCATCTGGAAGAAAACAAACTCTTAACACCACACCAAGCAGGATTCAGAAAATACAGATCCACTGAAGATCAAATAACCTATATAGCTCAGGAAATAGAGGATGCCTTCCAAGAGAAAAAGCACACACTAGCAGTCTGGATAGATTTAGAAAAAGCATTTGATAAAGTATGGAAGGAAGGACTGAAAGTAAAACTGCAAAACATGCATGTTTGTGGGAAAATGTATAAATGGATCAGCCACTACCTTGAGAACAGAACTGCCAGGACAAAAGTACAAGGACAAACAAGCAAAATGATGCTGCTGGAGCAAGGTGTCCCCCAAGGAGGAGTTCTTTCACCAACATTATTCCTAGCATATATAAATGACATCACAGAAAATTTTCCAGCCAGAGTACACACATCCTCCTTTGCAGATGACCTAGCCATATGGACATCTGAAGAATATATTAGTACAGCTAACAGCAGAATACAGCAAGCCTTATTAGCGCTAGAGGACTGGTCAAAATCATGGCTAGTGAAGATAAGTGAGGAGAAAACAACATGCACAGTGTTCTCCCTCTCAAATAAACCTCAGCAACCTAAGCTGGTATTGAATGGAAAAATATTGCGCCATGAAGAAAATCCAAACTATCTAGGAGTCACCTTTGATCGTCGCCTGACATGGAAGACACAGGTTGAGAAAAATCGAACAAGAGCAAGGCAGAGAATGGCAATCATGAAAAAGCTTGCTGGTACAACGTGGGGAGCAGATGAGAAAGTTCTCAAGAAGTTATATACTGGACGGGTGAGGCCAGTACTGGAATATGGCATTGCAGCTTGGGCAACAGCAGCTAAGTCAAACTTTAACAAAATAAGTAGAGTCCAAAACCAAGGAATGCGAATCATAACTGGAAGCCTGAAGACAACGCCTATTAATGAACTAGAAAAGATCACTTGTTTACAACCAATGCAGGATAGAAGAGATAGCAGAGCCCAGCAACAAGCAGAAAAATTTAGAAGATTGACAGACCACCCTATGTACAACAGATTTAATGGTTTTGGAAAGGGAAGACTGAAGCGTAGCAACTTTGTAGAAACTGCAAAACGAAGGATTAGGGCAGATCCTATACTTAACATATCAACAGTCAAGCCCATACACAATGCACACAAGTTCCCAGCTTGGAGACAGCAGCAACTGCCTGAGATGATAGAAAACATTCCTGGTATTGAGAAAAAGAACACTCAGCATGAAACCGAAAGAAGAGAAATAACCCTAAACTACATAAAAGAACATTACCCAAGCAGGAATTGGACCCATGCATATACAGATGGATCAGCCAAAAATTCAATAGAGAATGGAGGAGGAGGAATTCTCCTAAATTTAAAAAATGGAGTGAAAAAAACACATTCAATGGCAACTGGAAAATTTTCAAGTAACTTCAAAGCGGAGGTAGAGGCTTTGAAAACTGCAGCAGAAATGCTCCTGATGGAGGAAAATAAAGAGAAGCAAATAGCTATCTTCACAGATGCAAAGTCAGCTGTCTCAATACTGAAGAGCAATAACAGCACAGAACTAACTGACCTAAGAGCAGCACTCCATGGTCTATGCCAGAAATCCAAAAAAGTTGTAATACAGTGGATCCCATCACATTGCAGTATACCTGGAAACGAAGAGGCTGACAGACTGGCAAAAGAGGGCGGACGACTACCACAGCCTGACATAGACATAACCTATAATGAGGCAAAGAGGTTGATAAAAAGCACTTATAGAACCAAATGGGAATCTGAGCATCCAGGCCATCAGAAGGATGATGCATATTACAAACTCGACCGAAGAGAACAAGTAGCAATCTTCAGACTCCGCACAGGACATAACAGGCTGAAATACCACTTGTTCAATAAACTAAAGATAGGAGATACCGATGAATGTAATTGTAGAACTGGAAAAATGACAGCAAAACATTTGCTGCAGGATTGCCCAACGTATGCAGAACAGAGAAAGATATTTTGGCCCACACCTGCTTCATTTGAGGACAAGCTCTATGGAGATATCAACAAGCTCAAGTTGACCGCAGCTTACTTTAACTACATACAGGTTGACATTTAAAGGTGCATGAAGACCCAGAGGCATGAAATGGAATATTGCTTGGATAGCAAATCCATTATGTGGAAAGTCCAAATCGAAAGCTCGCTGTGTGGGCTTCAAAAAAGGTGGAAAAGTGTCCTAGTGGCACGAAATGGAATATTGCTTGGATAGCAAATCCATTACGTGGAAAGTCCGAATCAAAAGCCCATTGTGTGGGCTTCATAAAAGGTGGAAAAGTGTCCTAGTGGCATGAAATGGAATATTGCTTGGATAGCAAATCCATTACGTGGAAAGTCCGTATCTAAAGCCCACTGTGTGGACTTCATAAAAGGTGGAAAAGTGTCCTAGTGGCACGAAATGGAATATTGCTTGGATAGCAAATCCATTACATGGAAAGTCCGAATCGAAAGCTCACTGTGTGGATGTCATCTGCAGACTGCATACTTCTGGTTTCCGGAAGAACAGCCTATGGTGAACGGAAGGCCCAATATACGGAAGTGAGGCTAAGCAGCCATGTGCAGGACGTGACGATTCCTTGGGTGAGCCCAGTACCAGAGCGCTATGTATCGGCTCTGCAATTATGGAAGCCTCCTTGGATGGCGGGGAATGCCCATGGTCTGCCCCTGCCTTCCCTTGAGGGCTGACCAGGATCTTTGGCTGTTCTATATGGACCAGCTGGGATGGGGGATAACACCACAACAGTGAGAGTCAAACGTCCTAAGAAACCCCCGGGAAGGTTAACCCGGTCAACAAATGCCCGCAGAAGTCGGATGTGTCGGCCTAACGGCGCAAGAACGCAGCTCTGCTGTAAACAGGCACAACGCAATCACATCCGAAAAAAAAACCCGGATGAACGAAGAAGAAGAAGAAGAAGAATGACTGTATTTTTATTTGTAATGTCATCAAAATATACCTTTGTTTGTGAGAATGTGTTCGTGACTGTGGATGTACATTTCTATTGTACCCCCAAATGTTCTGCAACAGATGTTATTATGTGTAAAGTCACTTTTGTTCACTAGTTTGTGACTAACTCCTGTAATATCAGATCCTGTGTCTCTAAAACAGGTTGTTGGTAAACCATTAACCCATGCTTGGTGTATCATCAGAGTACCTTGACGAGTGCATGCTGCATTCGTTTCATGTATATGTCTCTTGTGGGCTGATGTGAGGTCATCATCATTATTATGACCTTTCTTACCTTTTCTGTTATTGTATGACTCTATATCCGGACTTGGATACATATTGATTGAATGATTGTCAGCATGAATCCCACCTTTATACAGTTAGCAGAGAAAAGCGCACGCAAAACTATGAAGTGCACAGCTTAAATCATTGTGTCACAGTGCACAGCTTAAAAAAAACCGCTTAAAAACAGCTTAAAAAAACTTAATTTTATTCACTTTCTTTCTCTCTTTCTTTCTTCCTCTTTTCTTTCTTACATACTTATGGTGTTTCTGTCCTGTATGCATGCTAATATTTGTACTTTTCAACTTTGTTGACTTGAACACTGTCATAGTTTTCACTCGTATATATATTGACAATAAGGTATATTTGATTAATTTGTAGCAGAAATAAGCCAAGTAAATAAAGTATGCTTTAATCAATGCATTTTGTTTATTGTAATTTTGTTTGTTATTATTGGCTTGTGTGCAACTTTTCTTGAGTGATTGAATGACTGTATTTTTATTCGTAATGTCATCAAAATATACCTTTGTTTGTGAGAATGTGTTCGTGACTGTGGATGTAATCTGAGATAAGGTTACTTTAAGCCAAATCAAAATATTTGTAATAAATATGGTTACAACATCCCATTTCATCTGTTGTTTGTAACCATTGTGGTTAACTTTTGTTCTCTTTTTGTTATTAACAGTCGGTTGAACTTTTAATGAATGTGTAATTCCTTCTTCTTGTGATACGTGGTTTTGTGTTTCTGTATCACATCAGGTTTGCGTTCTATAGTTTGAACGTAATCTTTGACATCAGCGATGTTACCAATTATCAACCCAGCACATGGGTTTGGTAGTATTGCTGCGCACACTCTACCTTCATAATGTGGGCATTTTATGCTGACCCATGCGGTTTTGTACATTTCTATTGTACCCCCAAATGTTCTGCAACAGATGTTATTATGTGTAAAGTCACTTTTGTTCACTAGTTTGTGACTAACTCCTGTAATATCAGATCCTGTGTCTCTAAAACAGGTTGTTGGTAAACCATTAACCCATGCTTGGTGTATCATCAGAGTACCTTGACGAGTGCATGCTGCATTCGTTTCATGTATATGTCTCTTGTGGGCTGATGTGATGTCATCATCATTATTATGACCTTTCTTACCTTTTCTGTTATTGTATGACTCTATATCCGGACTTGGATACATATTGATTGAATGATTGTCAGCATGAATCCCACCTTTATATAGTTAGCAGAGAAAAGCGCACGCAAAACTATGAAGTGCACAGCTTAAATCATTGTGTCACAGTGCACAGCTTAAAAACCGGTCTCTGTGGCTGAAGGGCTTGCGAACGCGGTTTGTGAGCCCGTATACCCGGGTTCGAAACACGGCGGTGCTGGTATTTTCGAAAAAGGTATAGAGATTGGTCGTTCAGAAAGCAATGGCAAACTACTGAACGTAACACTTGCCTAGTACATCAACAGCAGCTGAAAATGCTGGTGTTGACTGCAACGTCCCGTAAGGGATACGCAACAACATGACTCTATAATGGCTGCGTGTGTCTCTTCTAAGTCATCAGAATCACTACTACTAGACAACACATATGCGCTTCTTGCCTCCTTTCATGTATCTTTCATGGGACATGACCTGCTAGTATGCCCATACGCCCAACACGAGAAACATTTAATGCTCCTCTTGTATGAGTCATACTTACCTTTTTTCTTCGCTGTGATGTCTCGTAAATAATCTTTATAACCAGGGTGTTGGTCACACATTTCCAAATATCCGTGTGACAATTTGCAATATTGACATCTGGTGAGGTGTTCCTTTCTTAGTCTGTCTCCCTCCCTATTGGAATACTGGTATGGACTATTTTTATTCCTATTACCACTAAATTTTTTAAACTTACCACTGCCTTTCTGGAATCTAGCGCTTGCTCCTATAACTAGCTCTGGTTGTGCACAGTTCGCGAATATATCCTGATGTGCGTTAAAATAAGACTCATCTTTAGTTTCCATCTCACTAAGACTTCTGCATTTATTCTCAACTAAGAATACAGACATAGCTTCTGGTACTGCTGATAGAAGTCTATCTCTAATTATCAAGTCTCGAATTTTGTCATAATCAGACCCGATATCTGCGGCTTTACACCATTTATCAAAGCATGAAGATGCTTCAGAAGCAAAGTCAAGAAACGTTTGGTTCGATTTAGGAGTGAGTGTTTTAAATTTAGTACGTAATCCCGATTCGTCCAAACTAAAATGTGAAAGAACACGATCACGCATATATTTGTAATCAGTACGTAAGTTCTCAGGAATCAATTCGATTATCTTCAAAGGTTCCAGGGCAAGATGACGATGAAACAGAATCTGAATGTCCTGTTCTGGAATCTTATAGAATCTTACCAGCACCTCGAAATTAGTAATCCAAGAACTGACCGAATCGCCTTGTTGGAAATTACGGAATAACCCTTGGTATTTCTTGACTGGATCATTTTGTTTTGCAAGACTTTTCTCTCGTTCAATCTCAGCTTCACGTTCCATCTCCAATGCCTTGACCTTTAAGCTACCTTCGACCTCCTTGTCTTTCCAGAGTGTCTCTGTTGCAAGCCTCTCTTTATCAAATGCCAGTTGCTTTTCTTTCATTTCCGCCTTTGCAGCTATTTGTTTTGCCTTTATTTCTGCCTCTGTGGCTATCTGTTTTGCCTTCATTTCTGTCTCCATAATTAGTTTCTCTTTTTCAGCCGCTATCCTCTCACGTTCCAAAGCCATCTCTTTATCTCTAGCTTCGATTTTCTGACGTTCCAAAGCTATCTCCTTTTCTTTCAGTTCCTTCTCAAGAGCCAACCTCTCTTGTCGTTCCACTCGTTTAGCTTCTTTCTCTGCTGCCAGCCTTTCTTGTCTTTCCTCCTCACGTGCGACCTGAGCGCTGAACTCTTGTTTTGCCCAATTTCTAAGTACCGCACCAGTCAAACCAGTCTTCTCACCCAAGTTCATGTAATATTGAAGTGTAGACATCTTGTCCTACCTGTATAATAAGCTATCTAGCTGAAATAAAATCGTGAAGTAAGAAAGATAGACCAGAATATCGACAAATTTGTAATAATGTTCAAGGAACAGAGTCAATAGTATATGCTGTAGTATCAACGTAGATCAAATATCAACTTAATTAAAATGAACAATGTAAAGTTTACGACTACAAAAGAATTTATCACTTTAAATACACTACAACTATACCAAACGTGACATATGTAAACCACAGAAATTATTATGGAAAAATATATTTACTATAAAGAATATATATATATATATATATATATATATATATATATATATATATATATATATATATATATATATATATATATATAACACTGGACCACTAACAATGACAGAAGACGACTGACGTGATACGTGTATACATATTTCCGATTATAACAGACAATAACACTTTTCCCGAATTTTGACTTGCATTGAACCTCTATTACTACTACAGTTAAACAAAACAACGATTATGTGTTGCCACCCGTGAGATCACTATAAATATTTTTGTATTGACCTGACGAATGTCAACACCAAACGATTTCTAAAATACTCAAGTGTCCTTAATTATTTCAGAAATACCCTTCCAACCGCCCACACTATCAATTATGAGTTACCTTTGACATAGATAAATAGTTAGCACCTCATTCAACCACAATGATACAACGACCAACAATGACAACTCATACTGACCTTGTAAGGTATTCGGTTAAATAATATGGTGTGTCCGTCTCTGATGCGTGTGGAAAGAAGGTTGACGTTGCGACTCCACGTTATTCTTGTCCGTAAATGACATCGTAAAGACTTGGTGTTGGGTCTCGATATACAGAGTCGACTGGCTCGATGATAAGGACTTGACGATTCCACTACCAATAAGTCCTAGTGTAAGTGTGCGTGACGTCCTGAAGCGTATCGTTCTGTGGTGTGTTTTGATGTCTGGTATGTGAACACTGGTGTCGCTGTAATGTCGTCCATAATGTAATCAGTGTCCTCAAGTTCCTGTTCGTAGTATATTTCATGATAAACAATGTCCGTGAAATCCTTGAGTGTTGTAGTATAAGATCGTCAAACACGTAATGACAATGTGTAGATTGACCTGGTCGTCATTATACGTATTGTCCAAATTAAGTCCAGTAGTGTGACGTTGAAGTAATGTTCCAATTTACATAGCAGCCGGAGATGCTGCATCAATGGTCGCAGATATACGTTTCATATTTTTCGTATCGTATAAATATTGTCCTCCCTTACAGTGCAGTGTTCAGACAAGGCCTACTCTCGTTATAATATATACATTCATATTGAGTATGCACTCTATTTCTTGCTTTCAATTCGTACATCATAGTAATTTGATTTCTAGAGGTGTAGTTCTTTAAATTAATTCTGGATAACTCCAAATAATATTGTTCTTATTATACTACTGAATTTATAACAATTCAATCCACAATGCTCCTTCTTCAGAACAGTGTTGTTGTTTCATGAATGTTCACTTTCGTGCAACAGTGGGCTATTATTCCAATAAACTGCTGACGCGTAACTCCTGTGTAATTAATGAATTTGTTGCACTTCCACTGCATTTATGTATACAATATGGTACATGTCTGTTCATTTCAAACTGTATTTACTGTGTTGAATAGTGAATAATGTATTAAATGTACTGGCATTCACTTTACCTCATCGGCGACATCTTTTACGCGGCTCTTCCTGCGCGTTCTTATTTTCCATGCTGTACCGTGCGTTTAAATGATTTAAGCTGTGCACTTCATAGTTTTGCGTGCGCTTTTCTCGGCTAACTGTATAAAGGTGGGATTCATGCTGACAATCATTCAATCAATATGTATCCAAGTCCGGAGCGATTCCCCACATCTGCCTAGCTATAACTTCGGCATAATCCAACACGAAATTATCTCAAAGCAATAATGCTCGTTAAAATCTATAACTGTAAAACATCTCACCCTGAATTCTTTGAACACAATGCAAACAAGCAACTGACGCAATCCAAGCGAATGCTCACACACTTTTATTCATGTACTAGATACATTACCAGTCTTGTTCTTGTCTAGACTCGAAACTGTCCCTTTGATGCAGGGACGGAGTTTATACCTCGCCTACGACTAAGTCCTTGCAATATCTGATTCCACCTTGGGCGCAGTTTCCTATTTCGCCATTCCGAATTCATACTCGTCTAGGTTCTGTGATTTCGGTCCTTCCATTGATTGTTCATTCCGTCAGACTAATCCTCCTCCTATTCTTTCCTAGCCGGACCTAGTAATCCTTGCATCTAGATCTTCAGATCTTCACCGAACACGGGCTTCATGAAAAACGTCCGCTCCTTATTAGAATCGCACAACGTCTATTTATGTTGTCCTGTGACGTCTTGGGTTCTCCTTAGTTTTCATGTTAATGGTTCGGTTTGGTGTCCATTTGGGAAAACCCTTTTCCTCTTTTTCCTGTATCATGTTTTAGGGGTGCCCATAATATGGCAATGGTCGCCCCAGCTTTACCCAGAAAAATGTTTGACTGTTTACGTCTAATGTTTTTAATCAGTTTACGGTCTTCATTTGTTTCTTGAAGGACTTGTTCATTGGTTTTTCTGTCTGTCCATGGTATTCTGTGCATTTTCCTCAGAAACCACATTTCCACAGCCATCAGTTGTTTTTCCAGCTTGACTGCTTATTGTCCACGCTTCACATCCATACAAAAGTATAGGTTCTTTGTTGCACTTCAACACTGTTTTTCTCGGCTACCTTTGCAATGGCAATTCTTGTTCTAATCTCTTCAAGGCATCTCCCATCAGATGTTATGGCTGTGCCGAGATAACTGTATCGATTCACTTGCTTAAGAATATGCCATTTACTCGTATATCACATTGTGGTATTTCCTTTTTAATCTGTGTCTTCTTAATATTCAGTTCTAACCCTAGTTGTTCACTGTGTGCAACAAGCGCATCTACTAAATGTTGCAGGTCTTGTTCATTGTCTGCAATCAGGACTGTATCATCTGCATATCTAATGTTATTGATGTATCGTCCCTCAGTGTTGATTCCTTTCTATATTTCTGAAAATGTTTTCACTGTACAGGGAAAAAAGATCTGGAGACATTACACATCCCTGTCTCACACCTCTTTTAATAGGCTGATATTGATCTACTTCATTATCAATTCTGATGGCAGCTTGTTGTTTCCAATATATGGTTTTTGCAAGTCTAATGTCTTTTCCATCAATTTGTAGATCTTCAAGCATCCTAATCATGTCTACATGTCTCACTTTATCGAAAGTCAAAGTACAGAACTGTAAAATTTAGAGGGAAAAAAAAATGTGAAGTAACTGGTTCTTGTATTAATGTGATCGATAAATAATCTTAATTCCCCCCCCCCCCCCACCCCAAATTTTTTTTGGGGAGAATTCCCCACCGGTTGAGAACCACTGTTATAGACAGTGTAAACAGTTGGATATGAATATATAGAAGGAAAGTGGCATAGTTATACAGTAGCGTCTATAACAGTATTGAGACCTGCTGGATGGAAGCATCCCAGAGAGTTTATTAATTGGCTTTCAATTTTGAGCCTAATGGAGCTTTAGTTAGTTAGTTAGTCGACAGATCATCCTCATTGCACATCGAACCATTCAGTCGGATCCCCTCCTCAGCAAATCCTGCAGCGTGTAGCGGCTAACGACGCCAGTTCTGTGTTGGTTTATCAATCTTCTTTGGCTTCCTGCGTAGTGTTCTTGTTTGGCCACCCCTCTTTTAATTTGCTGTTCTCGCAGTCTGGCCATGGTTGTAGATTCACAGTCATCACTTGGTTCACGCAAAAGTCTTCTTGTAGAGCATTCAGAATGTCAGCCTGGTCCATGGCGCGTCCGCCTTCCACAGTAGCCTCACCTGCGAGCTTGTCAGCTCGCTCATTTCCTTGTACTCCCGCATGCCCTGGCACGAAGATGAAACTAACTTTGCCAGTCAAGTCCGCTCCAGAGGCAGCAACCATTCTCGTCGGATCTACCCCTCCTCTATCCTCTTGATCATGTTCATTGAGTCGCTAAGGAAACATGCCCTAGTGAATATCTGTGTCTCGAGCCATGTTATTGTTTTACTTACTGCCATGACTTCCATGGTCAGGCTACTTGTGGTTTCAGTGAAAGCACCAGAGTCCTCCTTCACAATTCTGCCTCCGGCCCGAGCCGTAAAGGCCCGGAGCTTCTCACATGTCGGATGACCGACCCATCTGTGTAGGTGACCGCATCACCGTCTAGCGAATTCTCGAAAATCAATGCTTGTACTTCAGCCTCCACAGCAGCCGGATTTTCTTGTCTGCATTTTCTATCTAGTTGGATGCAAATTGAAAAGGATGTGCAGAAATCTGTTGGCACTTGCACCCACTCCTCGCCAGGTTCTAAGTCCTAAAGTGAACACACCTGTTGAAGAATTTCTTTGCCTTGACCCATCCACGACCGTCCTCTTTTTAACCTGCTGCCCTTCACCTTCATAATTTCACTATGCAGTGGATATTGTGTGTTTGCGTTAACTCTGAGGCAGGCGCGTGCTCTGCAAACTTGTATTCTCTCTTAAATGGTTGGAAAATCAAGAAGGTAGCGCATCGCCCTGCATGCTGTACCTCTTGTACATCCAAGAATAATGCGCATAGCTTCATTCTGTATCCTTTCCATCCTTTTTATCTGCTTACGGCTGAGAGTCAGGATTGCCATTGCATACTCCAAAACAGACATGATCAGCCCCTCGTACAGAAGACATAGATGGCGCTGCTCACAGTTTGCTGCCGCCATCACCCGCATCGCAGCCAAACCCCGCTTGGCCTTTGTTATCACCTGGTCTATGTGCTCATTATAAGCAAGTAATGGAGCTTTTGGAGAAAATAGGTTTCAATGCAATGACACATACATCGTTGACTTTTACTCAAGCTGGCATTCTGACGACCCATATGAGAGCACATTGTGGGATGTGGGTTTTAATTCCTGAGAATATTTCGTTACAATGTCTATGAGGTATTATTGATTCTCTGGTCACTGGTTAGAATGCAGGGTGATCAGGGATATTTACCACAAATCCCAGGAGAAAAGAGTTCAATCCTTGAAACAATGGCATCTGTGTGTAGGTTTCCCTTCCCATTTCATCACCCTTTAAATTTAATATAGTGCTAGAAGTATATTGATTGTTCACAACATATAAACATCCACTGTTGGACACCACATTTACTTGACGTACACAACAATTTTGGACAAACAGTTCAGGTATTAACTCAAGATCTGCAGTTACATATATATATATATATAGGTGTAATAAACACTATGCATTTTCAGACAGGCATGGGATTCATTGAATTATTACAATATAGTACCCAGTGACCCCCCCCCCCCCCAAAAAAAAAAAAACCAATGTTATTACAAACAACACAGCAACCACAAATTGGGTCTACTTTCATTTTCCCTCATAATTAAGGCAAATAAAGATATTAAATAGAACCCAACGTAACATGTTTCTGACATCTTTTACCATTCTCTCATTGTTAAAATAATGAGTTGGTGTCAAAATACTATACCATCTATACCATTGGAAAAAAAACTACTGACCTGTTATCTTCAGGAAAAAAAACCAACACATAAACAGCATTTTGTATTACTAATTAAACTAATTAATAGTCATTTATCTCCTGGTGTGCGGTTAAGAGTTCATCTTTGCTGTCGATTAGATCCTTTTCCCATTATCTGGGTACCGAATTAATGCACTCAGTTAGGTTCTTACTATTTAGTCACTGGTAATTGGCTGGTGCAAATCATACTTTATAATCCAAGAATAGAAATTACACACAATCACATATCCCTCCGCGGGCTAGAATATTCGAGTACTTTGTTGCAGTAGGCTCGGTGTCTTTTTGAAATTTGGGGCCTCAGGTTGGTCTAACTTTCCGGAATTTCCACTTAAGCTCTGCAGAAGGTACTTTACCATCTCACCATACATGGTGCCAAGTAGACGTCCATTCAGCTGCTCTGCTTTTAATATCAGAATCCCAAGTAGTTCAACAAAGATTTTACACCCACCAAGTCGCGAGTCTATAACCCATGGCATTTAGGTTGACATTGGACCAGCAAAGAGTTAGTCGTTGTTATCTAGTCCAGTGTAGAACTTTATATGACTGAGAGGCATCTCATGGTAGTATCTGTGACTAGGGCCACAATTGATCTATACCTACATATATCCACAGATGAATGAATCCAGCACAGTAACAGGTTTGCAAACAATTGGACTGATTCCTCTTGTTGCTGATGTAGAGACATTTAGCTGCTTTCATATGGTCTTTTATCTGATGGTGTTCAGGGTTTGGAACGTTGAGGTAATCTGGTTTCGTAGTTATGTTTCAGATGATATTAAGTTTGTACCTTGGTTGTATTGGCTTATGTGGTTCAGTGTCTTCTCCCCATTTGTTTGAGTGGGTGTTCATAGCTAGAACTTGGTGTTGCATGGCTGGAACCTTATGTTTGACTGTTGCAGCTGTGAGATGTTCTTTCGAAGACTTATCCATTGTGGATATTAACTTGGTAATCCAACCAACAGTTGAAGGTTACTCACTGTTGTTAGTTTTAGTAACTTGAAGAAGGATTGTCCCAGTTTCACTGACTTGGTTGAATGATGAGGCCATAGGTGATACTTCTCAGAAGTAACGCAAACGATACACTGTTGTCAGTACTCTGATGATCTTCATCTTTGTAGATTATTAGATCTTGAAGTCCATCCTGGATATTCCTACTAAAATAGGACTTAATCACTCACCCAGTCAGTTGTCTTCTAATTTATCTGTTGCTCGCTATGGAGCTATTGAGCGCAGCAGTCCATGGGTATTTCTAGATGCAGACTATGGTTAGGACATTCACTTTCTGGCTGTTGACCCAGGATCCAGGTTTAGTGATATAGTCCCACCACATTCAACCACCACCTGCTTCTCTTCTATAGAAAAGGGATGACAAAGAATACAACACGAGCATTAACCTACTGTGATGTGTTAACTTTCACAAGACAATTACAAACAAAAATACAAAACAACAAGGGGAGAAGGGGAAAGGAGTGGGTGTCCACGTTCCACTGTCCCTCATTGCTGAGTAGAGCCATTCTGACTCTTAATAGTGAGTAAGGTATTTTCTCACTTTATTTTATGTTCTGTTGTTACTGGGACTATTAGAGGAGTGAAGTCATTCTGTCCATCCAACATGTTGATATTGTATCTCTCATTCTTGAAGAGAATAGCCTATACAGGATCTCTGTGGTTTCTAATGCCGCGTCTTCCCAAGGCTATTCAACATTGGCTTTTTAAGTACTGTCGTGCACAAGGATTCTTACATCAACATCCTCTAATCCCAAGGTGCAACATTAAAATGTATATTCCCACAGTAAAAAGTAACAATCAGAACAGGGAAAATTCTCATACCAGAAAAAAAACATACATGTCCATTTTTCTGATATCAAGTACATGATAATCCTACATAATAATTAATCATAATGCTGATGCAGGGAGCCTTTGTTTTTGGATTTTCTCAGGGGTTAATCCATAACTAAAACATACATTGTTTTCCCCCACTGCGTACAGCAGATGAGGATAGTAGTCGCTGTGATATATTTTGTCAAGGACTGCTATTATTCAAGCAATTTATTCACATCAATCTTCGCTTCTGTTCCTACTACAGTGAGGTGATGCGGATTGAAGGTACCCTATCCGAACATTAATTTCTATCACGCGTTTACTTTAATTGTTCTGGAATTTATATTCTCAAACATGGCATCCATAGCAATATTTTATGAAATGATTACATGTCCCTCCTCATATGGAGTGGTTACTAATCTGTTAACAAAAGGATGGTACTAAAATTTAGCACTATAGTTCCAAGTTACAGATTATGATTTAGGAAAACAATTTATCCAAAATGAACTGAGTTCATGATATGCGTACTCATGTGTCTGTCTCCGCATGGATAAAACAAGTTAAGAGATATCCTTCACAGTGAATTTACACTATATAGAATATTTGAAAGTGGCAGTCACAAGTTCTCTACTACTATGAATTATGTAATCAAGAGTCCCACATTGAGAAATTGTTTCTTTGTAAATGTTCTTTAGAGTTCATCTCTACAGTACATAGATTATTTGCAGATTTCTAAGCATAGATATTGAGATATATTTCACAATGCATAGAAGTTTTTATTCATATGAATATGAAATTGACAGACACTAGTTCTTTACTATGAAGTATGAATCAGGGGTCTGCTCCTACATTGAGAAAATCTCTAGAATGTGTTTCAGACATGAGAGTTGATACTCTACAGTACACATAATATTCGTAGATTATAGGCACTATTAGTTAGATATAAGTTCATAATGCCTATAAAAGATATTAACATAAGGATTAGAAATTGTAAAACATAGGAAAAATTACAGCGTGGCAGAACATGTGCTTCATTGGTAAAAATAAAATCAGACTCTAGCTTACAAGAACTGTTGAATTATCATTCTAATTAATTCTTAATTAACACACTGGTATATGTACTTTATAAAAATACATGAATACATTTTAATAATGTAGATATAACATACCAATAGTTGCAGAGACTGATATATTTCTAAGGCAAAATACCTTCTCCCCGAAGGGAAAGGTCGACTTTCTTGTGTGCTCTCTTGACTAGAAATGGCCGCTTCAGTCTTTGTTTTCCCCCTCGCCGGGATTGGCCAGGTACGGGAGAGAAAATAAGCCAAAATAAATTTAGCTGTGCCACGGTCAGTCTATCGCTGTTTTATTTTCTCCTACATTAAGTAAGTTACTTAAACAGTAATTGTAAGGGGTTGTTTATTTTTAAGGGAGTCAATAAATAGGAAAGGGTAGGGACGTTTTTATTATATTACACGCCTCCCCCATTTAAGCCATTGATTTCTTTCAGAAAATAAATGGTCAAGTAGTACTCTACAATTTCCGTCTTTACATTGACTCACCTAGTATCCATCCCTTTGTAATTTCCTACATTACTTCCCTATGTTAGATAATCTATCAGGGCCACGTCCATTTTCTTATAGTCACGACAACTGGCATAACCTTAAAGGCTTACTTTCTCTTTTAGTGAAAGAGTGTAGCTACCCTCTCCACTGTTGTCAGCTATTGTTTGAAATATGAGTGGTTATCTGATAATTTGTTACTTTCAAGTACTAGTTTGTCTGCATCAAACCGACTTTTTGAAGCAATTGAAATATCATCATTAAGCTTGCAATAGCCTGATGATACTGTTCATATGAGATCATTTGCTGAATTTCTTTTCCCAATATATTTAGTCTGGCGTTAAGAACTGGAGAAAGTCCTGAGTACTTCTACATGGGTTATTAAGAAACCTAACATCTGCATTTTGCTGATTCTGGGTTTTGTGCGTCCACTCCCCTCAGATTCTTTTCCCAGCAGAAAGTCTCTTCTCTCCTTGTAGTTCATTTATGGTCTACGTGTAACCACTGCTAACTTAAGCATGACTAGTTGGGATATATACCAGCTTGATTCCTCTCTCGTTAGATTATCAATCTTGAGATTATGTTAAAACCGACGGTTAATTCTGCGTCTACTGATAGCATATTAAACTCGCCCGTCTCCCTGTAAGTTAGACGTTTGTTTTAACTATAGATCTGATATTTAAAGGAAGCTAAAGATGGTTCCTGTTGAATACATTTTCATCCAACACATCATGTGTTTGGGTTATTAGTCGAGTATGGGATTTTCCGATCAGTTTTAATAACTACTGATTAGAGTGGAGTCCCTTTCTCTTGCGGGTTTTCCCTGAGAATGTCGTCTAACATGTAAACAAGGTCCAACTTTTCTAGATTTCCGTTCTGAACCGAATATTCCGGGGAACATGAATCTATCAGAAATGAAGTAATTCTTAGCTTACTTTCTCTGCTTTTCCTTCTAATCTAGATCTATTTTATGCTAGAATCCATATTAGTAATTCTAACCTGATGTGTTTGAGTTTCACTCTGTATTTGTTGCTTTGGTGTTGAATTACGAGCAATTTTGCGTCGCTTGGCGTACATTGATCGTCGTCTGCCTCCCTCCAGGTTTTAGACTATTTTCAACTTGGCAACATACATTGTATGTAGGTTCAGACGTATTGTCTCCTACCATATATAATCAGTTCAGTGAGAAGTTAAAAGCCCCTTTTATGGTTCCTGTGATAGTCTTCCAGACAATCAAGTTGCTGGTTCACTTCCAGTTATGGATGTGGATTACTAGTCTTTGTAAAATTACTATTACATCTGTATATCCCTCTCATACTGGCGTCTCCTGAGTTGTGTCCTCAAGATAACAGGTAAGGTACTCTTAATGTTTCTCTCCAGTTTTGTTTTCATCCGTTTAATACGTGGAAACTCTGGATTTATTTAGATTGACTAAGGTCTATCTTTGAACTGTTATATAATTTACTAGCTGGATTCCTGATTGAAATTCCTAATCTAGTAAACATCAAGCAATTCTTCAGCTATATGCTCCAATTTGCTTGGTTTTTACACAGCTATATTCCATTTTTCTAGCATGGGTTCACTGTATAAGTTTTAGGCGTTTCCTCTGTCTTTACGTCAAGGGGTTCGTCCTATTTATAAACAGCATCTATTTCAAGAGTTGTTTATTTAATTGTTGCTTTTACTGATACGTATCAGTTATTTAAGCTAATCTCTGTTAGTCTGGATCTGCTTTCACATATTTAATGCTGGCATATCATCCAAGTCAGAACTGAGATGTAGAAATCTGTTTCGTCTTGCGATTGATTTCTGATTCATCTACCTATTAGTAGACTTCGAGCATTATCTAGAATTTAGTTACTCTGTTAGTTTTAAAGAAAATACAATTGAGTCGCACGCCTCTGTTGTACTACTTATTTTTGCCCTATTTAATTCTTCCCTTATGAGAAGATTAATGTTAGTTAGGCAATTTATGAAATAACTTTACGTAAGCTAATCGCTAACTAAAAAGTTGTTTCACTCCTCTTTTTGATGAGGACTTCTCATAGTGAACATTTCACTTAATGAGATTAAACTGTAAATTTCAAAGCTAAGGAGCCAATTTCTGAAATGTTTAGTCTCTTACTAGAGACTAGCACAGATTTTTTCCGGTATCTCCTGAAGTTCATTTGAAATTCCAATTTATTAAGTTAATTCTTTAATTATACCTTTTACATACCTATACGGTCTGTTTCCGCTACCATTAATAATGGAATCGGGGTGGATAATTTAAAGAAATACCTTATATTCTGTTGGGTCAGTAAGTGAGTTGATCAGTTTCACTTACATCACCAGGTGAATATTTTGGTTTTGACCCTCATTAACATATGGGCCATCTGAGTTAGTTATTAATAACTACTCATATCACCGGTGGGATAGCATAAGTGTCTATATGGCTTTTCTTCCTAAGTATCCATCAGTTATTCACTTTACTTTACTACCGGTGTTGTAGAACATGTTATGTCATATGAAAAAAGGATTAAATTAGGGTGCCCCTAAATACTGCAAATTCTTACAATATTCCTTCCCTTCCATTAACTATGTCTACATTTTTGCAAGTGGTGGTTTAGGCCTTAACCTTAGTTCATTTACTTTAGTTACTGCTATTTTCCCCTGGTTTAATTCATCTCTCAGGTATTATTTACTGTCCTACTGAATCATCATTTGTTGATTAAATTTTTCCCTTAAAAAAAATTTATTGGATTTTTAACTTATCTGTCCTAATTATCTATAAAATTGTCTATCACTCTCTGCTGCCTTGGTAACTTTTCAATATTACATGAATTATACAAGCAGATCAAGCATGAAAATACAATGATAATCAATGACAAAATAGTTAATTAACACATGATTCATATGTAGGAACATAAACCTTATGGATACATAATATAGTAGTGTGTTCATGAGTACACCACTTTAAAACCATTTAAAGAGAATATCAGAGTAGCAGAACCATACCTCAAACATCAAATGGGAATGACTATGAATTCTAAACATTCACTGAATTACCTATCTTATGTGAGTTTACCATCCCAGAGACCTTACTACTGGAGGTTCATTACTGGACTTAGTTTCTCATCAATAAGATATAAAATATGAGTTTTTAAAAAAAATATCTCATACCCAACAACCAACTACATGATGCATCTACCAGAATCAAGATATTACCTGTGAACAGTTTTGTACCAAAAAAAAACCTATATTTATCTGAGCCATTATGGGTTCATATAACACTTGACTCAGCTCATACTAATGAGTGATTAGGTCTGTTACTAACACTATAACATTCTGAAGTGACTTGGTTTACCTGCGAGAGGTTTTCCCTGAATTCATATACCCACAATAATACACCATTTGTGATGTTTACCATGAGTTTTAAATTCACGGACGTTGCCCACACATGTGGGATGTGGATTTTAATTTATGAGAATATTTCGTTACAGATGTCTAGGGGGTATTATTGATTCTCTGGTCACTGGTTAGAATGCAGGGTGATCAGGGATATTTACCACAAATCCCAGGAGAAAAGAGTTCAATCCTTGAAACAATGGCATCTGTGTGTAGGTTTCCCTTCCCACTTCATCACCCTTTAAATTTAATATAGTGCTAGAAGGATATTGATTGCTCACAACATATAAACAACCACTGTTGGACACCACATTTACTTGATGTACACAACACTTTTGGACAAACAGTTCAGGTATTAACTCAAGATCTGCAGTTACACACACACACACACACTACACACACACACACACACACACATATATATATATATATATATATATATATATATATATATATATATATATATATATATATATATATATATAGGTGTAATAAACACTATGCATTTTCAGACAGGCATGGGATTCATTGCATTATTACAATATAGTACCCAGTGACCCCCCCCCCCAAAAAAAAAAAATGTTATTACAAACAACACAGCAACCACAAATTGGGTCTACTTTCATTTTCCCTCATAATTAAGGCAAATAAAGATATTAAATAAAACCCAACATAACATGTTTCTGACACCTTTTACCATTCTCTCATTGTTAAAAATAATGAGTTGGTGTCAAAATACTATACCATCTATACCATTGGAAAAAAACTACTGACCTGTTATCTTCAGGAAAAAAACCCAACACATAAACAGCATTTTGTATTACTAATTAAACTAATTAATAGTCATTTATCTCCTGGTGTGCAGTTAAGAGTTCATCTTTGCTGTCGATTAGATCCTTTTCCCATTATCTGGGTACCGAATTAATGCACTCAGTTAGGTTCTTACTATTTAGTCACCGGTAATTGGCTGGTGCAAATCATACTTTATAATTCAAGAATAGAAATTACACACAATCACATATCCCTCCGCGGGCTAGAATATTCGAGTACTTTGTTGCAGTAGGCTCGGTGTCTTTTTGAAATTTGGGGCCTCAGGTTGGTCTAACTTTCCGGAATTTCCACTTAAGCTCTGCGGAAGGTACTTTACCATCTCACCATACATGGTGCCAAGTAGACGTCCATTCAGCTGCTCTGCTTTTAATATCAGAATCCCAAGTAGTTCAACAAAGATTTTACACCCACCAAGTCGCGAGTCTATAACCCATGGCATTTAGGTTGACATTGGACCAGCAAAGAGTTAGTCGTTGTTATCTAGTCCAGTGTAGAACTTTATATGACTGAGAGGCATCTCATGGTAGTATCTGTGACTAGGGCCACAATTGATCTATACCTACATATATCCACAGATGAATAAATCCAGCACAGTAACAGGTTTGCAAACAATTGGACGATTCCTCTTGTTGCTGATGTAGAGACATTTAGCTGCTTTCATATGGTCTTTTATCTGATGGTGTTCGGGGTTTGGAACGTTGAGGTAATCTGGTTTCGTAGTTATGTTTCAGATGATATTAAGTTTGTACCTTGGTTGTATTGGCTTATGTGGTTCAGTGTCTTCTCCACATTTGTTTGAGTGGGTGTTCATAGCTAGAACTTGGTGTTGCATGGCTGGAACCTTATGTTTGACTGTTGCAGCTGTGAGATGTTCTTTCGAAGACTTATCCATTGTGGATATTAACTTGGTAATCCAACCAACAGTTGAAGGTTACTCACTGTTGTTAGTTTTAGTAACTTGAAGAAGGATTGTCCCAGTTGCACTGACTTGGTTGAATGATGAGGCCATAGGTGATACTTCTCAGAGGTAACGCAAACGATACACTGTTGTCAGTACTCTGATGATCTTCATCTTTGTAGATTATTAGATCTTGAAGTCCATCCTGGATATTCCTACTAAAATAGGACTTAATCACTCACCCAGTCAGTTGTCTTCTAATTTATCTGTTGCTCGCTATGGAGCTATTGAGCGCAGCAGTCCATGGGTATTTCTAGATGCAGACTATGGTTAGGACATTCACTTTCTGGCTGTTGACCCAGGATCCAGGTTTAGTGATATAGTCCCACCACATTCAACCACCACCTGCTTCTCTTCTATAGAAAAGGGATGACAAAGAATACAACACGAGCATTAACCTACTGTGATGTGTTAACTTTCACAAGACAATTACAAACAAAACTACAAAACAACAAGGGGAGAAGGGGAAAGGAGTGGGTGTCTACGTTCCACTGTCCCTCATTGCTGAGTAGAGCCATTCTGACTCTTAATAGTGAGTAAGGTATTTTCTCACTTTATTTTATGTTCTGTTGTTACTGGGACTATTAGAGGAGTGAAGTCATTCTGTCCATCCAACATGTTGATATTGTATCTCTCATTCTTGAAGAAAATAGCCTATACAGGATCTCTGTGGTTTCTAATGCCGCGTCTTCCCAAGGCTATTCAACATTGGCTTTTTAAGTACTGTCGTGCACAAGGATTCTTACATCAACATCCTCTAATCCCAGGGTGCAACATTAAAATGTATATTCCCACAGTAAAAAGTAACAATCAGAACAGGGAAAATTCTCATACCAGAAAAAAACATACATGTCCATTTTTCTGATATCAAGTACATGATAATCCTACATAATAATTAATCATAATGCTGATGCAGGGAGCCTTTGTTTTTGGATTTTCTCAGGGGTTAATCCATAACTAAAACATACATTGTTTTCCCCACTGCGTACAGCAGATGGGGATAGTAGTCGCTGTGATATATTTAGTCAAGGACAGCTATTATTCAAGCAATTTATTCACATCAATCTTCGCTTCTGTTCCTACTATAGTGAGGTGATGCGGATTGAAGGTACCCTATCCGAACATTAATTTCTATTACGCGTTTACTTTAATTGTTCTGGAATTTATATTCTCAAACATGGCATCCATAGCAAAATTTTATCAAATGATTACATGCCCCTCCTCATATGGAGTGGTTACTAATCTGTTAACAAAAGGATGGTACTAAAATTTAGCACTATAGTTCCAAGTTACAGATTATGGTTTAGGAAAACAATTTATCCAAAATGAACTGAGTTCATGATATGCGTACTCATGTGTCTGTCTCCGCGTGGATAAACAAGTTAAGAGATATCCTTCACAGTGAATTTACACTATATAGAATATTTGAAAGTGGCAGTCACAAGTTCTCTACTACTATGAATTATGTAATCAAGAGTCCCACATTGAGAAATTGTTTCTTTGTAAATGTTCTTTAGAGTTCATCTCTACAGTACATAGATTATTTGCAGATGTCTAAGCATAGATATTGAGATATATTTCACAATGCATAGAAGTTTTTATTCATATGAATATGAAATTGACAGACAATAGTTCTTTACTATGAAGTATGAATCAGGGGTCTGCTCCTACATTGAGAAAATCTCTAGAATGTGTTTCAGACATGAGAGTTGATACTCTACAGTACACATAATATTCATAGATTATAGGCACTATTAGTTAGATATAAGTTAATAATGCCTATAAAAGATATTAACATAAGGATTAGAAATTGTAAAACATAGGAAAAATTACAGTGTGGCTGAACATGTGCTTCATTGGTAAAAATAAAATCAGACTCTAGCTTACAAGAACTGTTGAATTATCATTCTAATTAATTCTTAATTAACACACTGGTATATGTACTTTATAAAAATACATGAATCCATTTTAATAATGTAGATATAACATACCAATAGTTGCAGAGACTGATATATTTCTAAGGCAAAATACCTTCTCCCCGAAGGGAAAGGTCGACTTTCTTGTGTGCTCTCTTGACTAGAAATGGCCGCTTCAGTCTTTGTTTTCCCCCTCGCCGGGATTGGCCAGGTACGGGAGAGAAAATAAGCCAACATAGATTTAGCTGTGCCACGGTCAGTCTTGCCAGTAGTGGGTTGTGCTCAATGGTTAAATTTCAAATCCCGAAACAACGAAATAATCAACCTGAATGTAGTTAAAGTATGCTGTGGTTAACTTGAGCTTGTTGATATCTCCATAGAGCTTGTCCTCAAATGAAGCAGGTGGGGGGGGGGCAAAATATATTTCTCTGTTCTGAATATATTGGGCACTCCTGCAGCAAATGTTTAGCTGCCATTTTACCAGTTCCACAATTACATTCATCAGCATCTCCTATCTTTAGTTTATTGAACAAGTTTTATAGTCATCATAAAGTTAAAAAACAGAAGTCATCTTGTATATTGCATTTTATGAACAATACATTATTGCTGAAATGCATCAAGGCATTAGTAATTATTAATTACAGCCAGTTCTGTAGAAACCGAAAGACTTCATTCTAAATATGCAATTACCATGGGGAAACCTGATGTTCCACATTCAAACAACATCATTGACTTTGTGTTTTAGGTATTTTACCCCTTGTATAATTCATGTATGCACTTCATATGATATGTAACTCTACAGTATGCACTGATGAGATGCAGTGAAATATGCCAGCTGTGGTGAAGTGGTAAAGCCGTTTGACTTAGGCTCCGAAGGTTGTGGGTTCAATTCCGGGCCGTGTCCTTCGGTTCACGAGTTAAATTTATTGGAGACTCATGTGGGTCGTCGCTAGAGCTACGGAGTTCGTGCTTGGTGCGACGCTTTCCGCTCTGTGGAAAGAGACCGAGCCTTATGGGATAACACCCGGTGCATTTAAATCGACCCTGTCGATTTTTAAGTCGACTTTTATGCCAGGCAATAAATTGGGCAACATTGTTTGTGGCTTCTGTGCTTAAGCTTTAGAAATATATTAATTTTGATTTCTGTTTTATTCAAACTTTAGCTCTAAAATGCTCCAAAATTATAACTGTGTTCCTTAACAAATCAACCCATTGGATGTCAATTGGTCTAAAAATATGGGGCTAGAGCCATATACCCAGTACAGCTCATGATGTGAGAGGTCGTCCTTGACTTTACTTTCACGGATGTGATGTTTATGGTTGTTGTGTTCCTCTTTACTCAGCACTTGTTAGTCTCTAATGATGGGGTATCACAGTGAACAGGCTATCACAGTGATCTTGACAGGAACAGCCACAAAGCATGTGTCAAAATATCTCTGGTAGATAACTCAATGAAGGTGATGGTGGCCAACTGTTTGCTTGGCCAGTCTTCCCTGCCCTAACAGCCAGTGTAAACCATTTCTGTAAAGTGTATATACTACATACTATGTATATACAATTGTGTAGGTGTGCCCATAATTTCAGCCTGTACATTTACAAATAATGATGACTATCACAGCTGATTAGAAGCCCACACAAAATAATATTGCCACACTAGTCTACCACATGAACTTTGGCAACTGTTACAGCCACAGTCTAACAGGGAAACAGTGATGCCGACTGAGCTGTCCAGGGTTTTCATGAATAAGTGTAACATTTGTTTGCTTTGTGTTTGTGTTATTTTCTGGTGTAAAATCATAGTTTAATTTATCATATGTCACAATTCACTGGGTTAATCTGTTTAGCTAAATGTGTTTAACTGGTGATGGAATTTCCAGAGTTGTGTGCCCTTGAGTAATAGATCAGACATTGTTATTCTTTGTGAAAGGCATTAATGTAATACACGATTGTGAATACTAGTACAATTATTGACATTTGCAAAGTGAACAATTAAAGTTTGTTGATTGTGCTTCTTCTTCTTTTGTTTGCTGTTGATTATGATAAAGTTTAGTGGCTCTATGACCAATGGCTGACTAAAAATGTCTTTGATTCACTTACTGGAGTTGAGATAATAGTAAGGGACTGTATTCTTTGAAGTGGCAATGACAAACAACATAACATGTAGTGTTATTGATTTGTTGCAGGATAATATTCTTTGAATATTTAAGATTCATCTGTTGGGGTTTTCAAAACACTTCTCTTGGAGTGTGACTGGCAATGTTGTAACAGAAGTCTCTTGGCAACTGTTCTCTTACAATAAAATAAGGTGTTTGTAGTGGTGATTGGTAGCCATGGCAGTGAAGTGACTAGCATGTTTGCCTGCTGCCCTGGGAATCATGTATTTGAATACACATTAGTGCATTTTTATAAAAATTACCTGAGCTCCAAATTCAACCATCCTAAAACAGGCAGCAGAAAATGTCTTGGGAAGTAAAGGCAGCTCACTTGATACACATCACCCATCGAGTGCTGATTGGTCTATAAATTGTGGGGCTGACATCACAAACCCATTACACATCATGGCATCTTAAAATGTCCTTTACTTTAGTGACTTACTTGTAGTGGCTTGTAAGGATGTTTATACAACTCTACTTTCTGGAAACTCACACACTTTTTAAAGCTGTTATATATCTTGGTATCTAGGCACATAAATAACATTAGTTAGAAGATGCATCACTGAGGTAAAGCACAGAATAGGTCAAGCAAAACTGCTTTGAGGAATGTTTTGTGCAAAATGTCACTGTCCTTGAAAGTTAGAAACATAGTTCTTGCATGTTACACAGAACCAGTTTTAACATGCGGCCGTGAATCCTGGACAATTAGTAAACAGGCAATAAAATCGCTGGAAGCCTTGGAGATGTGGTTGTATAGAAGAATGCTGTATATTAATTGGACAGCCAAGATGACAATCTGGAAATTTTTAGGGAAACTGAGTGGCAAACATATCTTATCACAAACATCAGAAAGATGCAATCATCATTTTTGGCCACATTATGAGAAGACAAAAACTGGAACATGTTGTGACAACTGAAAAGATTTTTGGGAAGAGAGATAGAGGAAGACAGTGTAAGAAGATTCCTGACATTCTTGTGTTATAGCATGGAAGGAAGCGCAGTGTCACATTAGTGAATCAATTTATTTCTGTGAACTTCTTTGTGCAAAATCTGATAGTATGTCTTGACAGATGAGAACAACCACAAATTCTAATAAAGTGGTATGCGTGTTGTACATTTTCAGTATGGGATCATCTGAGTAATCTTGAGCATGTATGCATCTGTCATACAGAATAAAATAGTTGTACAGAATATTGTACACATTTGAGGTGAGTTATTAATAATTATACGAAGGATGGTGAACAATAGTGATATTGTTTGTTTTAAATCCTCCAGAAGACTGAGTTTTAATTCTTTAGGCTGATGTTTATTTCATCTATGCTTCTTTCAAACACAACTGCGGGCGATTTGGCAGCAGACCACTTTGCGTTGGTTTTTTACAAAATGATTTGGGTGTTAAGAAAGCAATGGCAAACTACTTAATGTAAACTTGCCAAGATATCACAACAGCAAAATAATGCTGGTGTTTATTGCGACGTCCTGTAAAGGTTATGCAACTAACATTTTATGCATCTTTAAAGGCTTGCATTTAATTGTTACACTTAAAGTTATTTTATTCAACTTAAACTGGTTATATGAAACATCACAAGAAAACACATAAAGAAAGAAAATGTTACAAATGATGATAGTATTGATGCTTCTTTTATTTATCACTAGCTGACCCGGCCCGGCTTCGCCCAGGCCCTGGCGGGGATCTATCTATCTATCCATCTGTCTGTCTGTCTGCTTCTCTGTCAGTCTGTCTGACCCGGCCCGGCTTCGCCCAGCTCCTGGTGGGGAGCATCTCATTTAATTCATATAAGTAGTCATCTAAGCTCCCGTTCCCGTTCCCGACTATCTGTCTGTCTGTCTATCTGTCTTTCTGTCTGACCCGGCCCGGCTTCACCCATTCCCTGATGGGGAGCATCTCATTTAATTCATATAAGTAGTCAAAAAAGCTCCCGTTCCCGACTATCTGTCTGTCTGTCTATCTGATCTATATATCTATCTATCTATCTGTCTCTCTATCTATCTATGTTCGGCCCGTTCCCGTTAAAAATATAGATAGAATAGAAGAATAGATAGATTGATAGTAGAAAATATAATTGGAAGAGATCTATCTAAAGTAAACTTATCAAGATATCACGAACAGCCAATAAATGTTGTGCGGTGGGTTGACTGCAAACGATATGCAACTAACTTTCACAAAAAATTACTTCTTTTTTTAAAAGAACGAAAATCTTTCGCAGGCCCGTCCTACATTCTGCCCTTCTTCTCTATTTCCTCTCATACATTCTTTCATTCAACATCTCTTTTGAAGCAATTCTTTGACAACTGTCATCAGAAATACCCAACGTGGGTGTAACGCGCCGTACATATGAGAATGTTTAAAAAAAAATTTATGTGCTGTTGAAGCAAAATAAAAAGATGAGTTAGAAAATTTTCTCTATTTACATAGATGCATCATTGCGGTATAATGGCGACGCGATGACTCGTTGTTCTTAGGGGAGACGCTGTTCAGTGTTTTTCTGTGGATTTCCTATGGAAATTCCCGTGGAATTCGTGTGGATAGTGTTTTTCCTTTGGATTATGTGATGTTATTTCGTTTTCGTGTATTGGAAGTGTTCAAAAGAAGCCACGGAAGGCAGGTGGTGGATGAAATTTTGAGGGCAGCCGACAGATATTTGTTGGTTATGGTCTCGAGTTTCGCGACGGCAAGCAGAGGATCTCTTTCGAGAGACAATGATTGCGGTAATCCAGCCAGTATGGTCACCGCCATAGAGGAAAGCAACGGCAAACTACCTCTTTGAAATTGCCTAGTTTATTATGATTCGCTTAAAGACTGATCATCGCAAGACAAGGACAGAGACATTAAAATTAGGAACATGGAACGTTAGGACGTTAAACAACGATGGAACATTAGAGAACATAACACAAGAAATTCACAGAGAAAAAAATTAATATATTAGGTATGTGCGAAACGAGATGGACAGGAGCAGGCATCAAGATACATAAAGATTTTAAGATTATTTATTCTGGAGGTGAAAATCGACATAGGGGAGTGGCAATAATTTTGGACCGGAAAACATCAACGTCTGTTCAGAGATATTGGGCCGTGTCGGACAGAGTTCTACTAGTTAAATTGAGTGGCAGACCTTTTAACATAAATGTTATTCAGGTATATGCCCCAACAGGAGAGTCCAGTGAAGATAGTGTAAAAGAATTTTATAATGACATAGAGTCTGCCTTAAAGAAATGTAAAAATTCAGAAATAAACATCATAATAGGGGACTTCAATGCAAAAGTAGGAAATCAAGGGGATAGATACACAGTAAGAAACTATGGTTTAGGAGAGAGAAATGAAAGAGGATATAGACTAGTAGAGTGGGCAAAAGAACAGGAAATGATTGTAGGAAATACCTGGTTCAAGCAACACCCTAGATGATTATGGACCTGGCGGAGTCCTGATAGCAGGATTAGAAACCAGATTGACTACATTCTCATTAGCAGAAGATGTAGAAACGCGCTAAAAGTAGCAAAAACAGTTCCCAGTGCTGATTGTTATAGTGACCACAGATTACTCACAGGAACATTGAGGATAAAGTTGAAGAAAGTCAAGTATATAACAGGAAACACTAAATATGACTTGTGTACATTGAGTAATGACAAGGAAATACAAAACAAATTCAACATAGAAGTACAGAACAGATTTGAAATATTGTCTGATCTAGAGATCCTATTCCAGGATGTGAATGATCAATGGGAAATGTTAAAGAATTCAATCAATGTGGCTGCAGAAACAACTATTCCAAAATTAAAGAAGGTGGGTCGTAAGAAATGGATGACTGAGGAAATTTTACACTTAATGGAAACAAGAAGACTCAACAAAAATAATTCCTGCCAAATATGAAGAAATTCACAGACAAGTCAGAGTATTATGTAGGAAGGCAAAAGAATCATGGCTTGAGGAAAAGTGCTTAGAAATTGAAAAACAACACAACAGTCAAAATACCAAATTAGTGCACAAAGAGAATTCAGGAACTTACTAATAAAAGAACAAGTACATCAACAGGCTGTCTAAAAACTAAAGATGGCAAAATCATAATAGAAAAAGATCAGATTCTACATGTATGGACAGATTATGTGAAAGACCCGTATAATGATAACAGAGAGGAACAGTATGCTATTAGATTTAATAATGAAGGACCAGAAATGTTAAAGATGGAGGTTCAAAATGTTCTTAAGCATATGAAAGCTGGCAAGGCCCCCGGTGCAGATAACATCACAACAGAAATGATTAAAGCTTTAGAAGAATTTGGACTAGAGCAAGTCACTAGACTGCTGAACACATTATATGATACTGGAGATATACCTTCTGAATTATGTAATTCTGTATTTATTGCAATCCCAAAGAAATCAGGAACCTTAGAATGTGATCAACATAGAACAATTAGTATAATGAGTCACATCACAAAGATTTTGTTACGAATTATCATGCAAAGAGTGATCAAGAAAATACAACCTGAAATAGGGGAAGAACAATGTGGGTTTGTTGAAGGAAAGGGTACAGTAAATGCTGTGTATATGCTGCGAACAGTTATTGAACGTGCTTTAGAAGTAAACAAGGATATACATCTTTGCTTTATTGACTACACAAAGGCTTTTGATAGAGTTAGACATGTCAACATTGTGGATATGCTTGCAGATCTACAAATTGATGGGAAAGACATTAGACTTATAAAAAACATATATTGGAAACAACAAGCTGCCATAAGGATTGATAATGAAGTAGGACAATATCAACCTATTAAGAGAGGTGTTAGGCAGGGATGTGTAATGTCTCCAGATCTTTTTTCCCTATACAGTGAAAATATTTTCAGAAATGTAGAAGACCTAAATGGAATCAGCATTGGAGGACGAAACATAAATAACATTAGATATGCAGATGATACAGTATTGATTGCAGACAATGCACAGGATCTGCAACAATTAGTAGATGCGGTTGTTGTACACAGTGAGCAGCTGGGGTTGGAATTAAATTGTAGGAAGACACAGGTTATGGTCGTCACTAGGAAGAACGAAGTACCACAATGTAATATACAAATAAATGGGAATATTCTTCAACAAGTGAATCGGTTCAATTATCTAGGAACAGTCATAACATCTGATGGCAGATGCCTTGAAGAGATTAGAACAAGAATCGCCATTGCGAAAGTAGCCTTTAGCAAGATGAAAAACATTCTGACCAATAAAATGATGTCAATTGAAACGAGAAAAAGAGTGTTGAGGGGATACATAGAGCCTGTTCTTTTGTATGGATGTGAAACTTGGACAATGTGCAGTCAAGCTGAAAAACATCTGATGGCTGCAGAAATGTGGTTTCTGAGGAAAATGCAAAGAATACCATGGACAGATAGAAAAACCAATGACCAAGTACTACAAGAGACAAATGAAAATCGTAGATTGATTAGAGAAATTAGACGTAGACAGTCAAAATTTTTTGGACATGTTATGAGAAGAAATGGACTGGAGAACTTAGTGACAGCCGGCAAGATCGAAGGGAACAGACCAAGAGGAAGACCGAGAGGAAAATACCTGGATGGCTTGGCCACATGGCATGGACGAGACAGGAACACTGAGCAGATCCACGACTCTGGTGATCGAGTGAAATGGCGAATCATGACCGCCCACGCTTTCCGGCATGGCACATGATTGATTGATTATTTTTATGAAAACTATGAAAATGCCTTAAAGATTATATCATTATTTATTATAACTCATATGCCTATAAATGACTATGGACAAAGAGTTCATAAATCTTTGAAAACGATGCAACAATCTATATATAGAGTAATAGGAATGTTATTAAAAGTTATGCCCCTTGAAATAAACTTTTCTTATGTTATGTCCCCTTGCTATATTGAAATGATAATGTAAATTTAATTATTAAATTTTCAAAGTAAATACTATTTTAGTTAGTAAAATACTATGACAGTCGGTTGCACAGGAATGAAAAGAAGACGTGTAGAAAATTTCATCTCAATCGGATGGACCGTTATCGAACGCAGCCAATACACCTCCACATACCCACCCACAAACACACATAAATTCTGTTTTATATATATAGATGGAGATCTGAATTATTCTAACTTAACGTGTGGGTGTTGGTGGGTAGTGAGATTTGTGGGTGTTGGTGGGATGTGTGGATGGATGTGTGGGGGTGAAAGTAGGGGTGTGGGAATGGGTGCGGGGGATATGGGTGGGTGGAGATGTGTGGATGGTTTGGGGGAAGTATGTGTGTGTGGTAAGGTTGTGTGGGTATGGGATGTACGGATGGGTGGGGAGAAGTGTGTGGGTTTGGGATATGTGTGTGGTGTGTTGGTGGGGGATGTGTGCATGGTGTGTGGGTGGGACATGTTTGTGGTGGGTGGGTGAGGTTATGTGTGTGGGTGGGGGTATGTGTGGGTGAGTAGGTGATGTGTGGTGGTTGGGGGAAGTTTGTGTGAGTGGTGGAGGTGTGGGTGAGGGATGTGTATGTGTTGGGGCGGGATGCGTTAGTGGGTGGAGGATGTGTGTGGTTGGGGGTATGTGTAATCGAGAGATGTTTGGTTGGGGGTGTGTGGGTGTGTAGTAGGGGACGTGGTGAGTGTGTGTTGGTGGATGGGTGGGGAATGTGTGTGTGTGTGTGGGGAGAGGTGTGTGGTATGTTGGTTGGGGATATGCGTGTGGGGTATGTGTGGGGTGGGTGGGTGAGGGTATCTGTGTGGGCGGGGGTATTGTGTGGTATGTGGTGGGGGATCTGTGTGGTGTTTGGGTTGGGGAAACAGGTGAGGACTGTGTGTGTGAATGGGGGATGTGCGGGAGGGGGATGGGTTGGTTGGTTGGGTATGTATGTGTCCCTCGGTGGGTGGGTGAGGGTGTGTGTGAGGATGGGGTTATGTGTGGGTGGGTGTGAGATGGGCTTCATAACATGGTAATTTGCATTGTTTATGTTTACAACATTCATTTCACAATGTGTTTTTTTCTCTTCCTATGTGAATGTATAACGCTCTTGATGAACGAAAGATGAGTGATTGGAAGGTCTGACCCATATACACATCCAAACCCACACACCGATCCCCCACCGACACATCCTCTACCCACCCACACCTCCAACCACCCATCCCTTGACCACACCTCCATCGACCACATTTAATCCCCACCTACGCACACACATCTCCGACCAACCCACACATTGCACATCCACTCACACATCCCCAAACCATACACACACATTCCCACCAACTGACATCTCCCTACCCACACACACACACATATCCCTAACCACCTATACATCCCCAATCCACTCACACACACCCCACCACCCACACATACATCCTCCACCCAGACATGCCGTAACCCATATCCCTCACCACACACATACCCCACTCACATATCACACACATCCCCTACCATACAATATTCCCATGCACCACACACACACATATCCCCCACCCACACCAACATACCACCACACGTCTCCCACCTACACACCACAAACATATCATCCACCCACATAGCACACAATATCCCCACCCACACAGATATGCTTACCCAACTCACAGATACCCTTACCCACCCACTCCGCACTTACTGCCACCCACACACATATCCCCAACGAACACACCACACACCTCTCCTCACCCACACACACATTCTCCACCCATCCACCAACACACACACACTCACCCACACATCCTCCGCTACACACCCAGCCACCCCCAACCAAACATCTCTCGATTACACATACATCCACTCACACATCCTCCACCCACTCATGCATCCTGCCCCAACACACACATCTCTCACCCACCTACACATCCCGCCCCAACACACACATCTCTCACCCACCTACACATCCCTAAGCCACTCACACTCCTCCACCCACACATTCCCCATCCAAGCACACACCCCCACCCACACATACTTCCCCCAACCACTACACATCCCCTACTCACCCAAACATCCCCCCCATACACACATTCCGGGCACCCATCACACACATCCTCCACCAACCCACCACAAACATACCCCCACCCACACACCATGCACACATCCCCCACCATCTCACCACACACATGCCGAAACCCACACACCATACCTTCTCCCTACCTACTCTTACATCACCAATCCACCCACACATCCCCTACTCACACAACCCCACCACCCACACATATTTCCCCCAAGCCATCCACACATCTCCACCCACCCCCACAATTCCCCCACCGATACACACATTCCCCACCCGTCCCATACACACATCCTCCACCCATACACACATCAACCACACCCATTCCCACCCTACTTTCACCCCCACGTCCATCCATACATCTCAACACCCACAAATCTCACTACCCACCAAAACCCACACACCCTAACCCATCCAAACGCATACCCCCACCCACAACCTCAAACATCCCCACACACGCATATCCCCACACTCACACACATCCTCCACACACACACACTCACACATCCTCACATCTAGACACACGCATAATGCCTCACATGAGCATTGAAACTAGTATGAACAAACTCCCACACTTTACTCACAAACATACACTGACAATTGTCGTGAGCAGTCTCATAAAAATGTTGAACATGGAGAAAAATGTGTACATAACCAGTGTGTGAAGTAAAAATAGTGATGCTCGCTCACACACACAGAACACACACACACACACACACACACACACACACACACACACTAACGCTCACTCATTCTTCTCTCATTCACACTCACTGACTCTCTCACTCAAACTACAGTAATGTACATAAGTTTATATTATCTATATCTATAAAAGAGACTTTGTGTGGTTGGCTATATATTGGATGCGTTCGATAACGGTAAATCCGATTGAGATGAAATTTTCTACACGTCTTCCTTTCATTCCTGTGCAACCGACTGTAATAGTTTCTTAGTGTAAAATCGGCTACTTACTTAATAACATTTAATATTTCGTTTTTCATTATATAATTTCTATATAGCAAGGGGACTTAACTCTAGAAAAGTCATTTCAAGGGGCATAACTTTTAATAACATTTCTATATAATTTATAGTCATATTGTTGGACTTACTTGCACTATTGTTAAACTTTTTGTCTATAGTTATTTACAGGCGTATGAGGTATAATAAATAATGATATAATCTTTAAGGCATTTTCAAAGTTTTCATAAAAATAATGCATAATGCATAACATTGTAACTCACCTTTTTATGCTTAAAGAAGTTATCTACAGTCATGTAGGTGATTAAAAACAGTTTTCATTAAAAATAATGGATGGTGTGTGGAAGGACATTCTTTTAAGTTACTGTGCGCCAGGAGCTGGGCGAAGCCACGCCGGGTCAGATAGATAGACAGACAGACAGATAGTCGGGAACGGGAGCTTGACTACTTATATGAATTAAATTAGATGCTCCCCACCAGGGACTGGGTGAAGCCGGGCCGGCTCAGACAGACAGATAGACAGACAGACAGACAGACAGACAGACAGATAGTCGGGAACGGGAGCTTATATGACTGTAATATAATAAAAACGTCCCTACCCTTTCCTATTTATTGACTCCCTTAAAAATAAACAACCCCTTACAATTACTGTTTAAGTAACTTACTTAATGTAGGAGAAAATAAATCAGCGATAGACTGACCGTGGCACAGCTAAATTTATTTTGACTTATTTTCTCTCCCGTACCTGGCCAATCCCGGCGAGGGGGAAAACAAAGACTGAAGCGGCCATTTCTAGTCAAGAGAGCACACAAGAAAGTCGACCTTTCCCTTCGGGAAGAAGGTATTTTGCCTTAGAAATATATCAGTCTCTGCAACTATTGGTATGTTATACCTCATCATCATCAAGTGCCGTGCCGGCTGGCGTAGGCGTTCATGGCTCTCCATAGATCTCGGTCTTTGGTTCTCTGGATCAACTCTGCTGCTGATATTCCTCCATGCCACCGTCTCAATCCATCCAGCATCACTTCTGTTGGTCTACCTCTGCCTCTCTTCCCCTCGATCTTTCCAGTTGTTACGATGTTCTCCAATGCCTCTCTTCTCATCACATGACCGAGGAAAGCTGTTTGTCTCTGTCTTATTGTTGTATATAATGTTCTAGTTTCATTAGCCTGTTTCAGGCAGTCATCGTTAGTTACTCTGGCAGTCCAAGGAATTCGCAACATTCGTCTCAGGAACCACATCTCTGTTGCTTCTAATTTCTTCTTAATTTGTTCATTTACATTCCAAGATTCACTGCCATACAGCAAAACTGGTTCTACATAGCATTTCAGCACTCTCTTTCTTACACTCAGTGACAGTGACTTATTGCATAAGATACTCTTCATTTTCTGAAATGCGGCTTTTGCCTGCCCTATTCTGCTCCTAATCTCTGTTGTACATCTTCCATCTGATGTTATAAATGCGTCTAGGTATCTAAAATTATCAACTTGGTTAAGGATTTTCCCTTCTATTTCTATGTCACATTTTGGTGTCACCATTTTCTTTGATATTACCATTGTTACTGTTTTCTTGATATTCAAGTTGAGTCCTTTCCTTGTACTCTCTGTTACTACAACGTCTAATAATTGTTGTAGGTCTGTTGAATTATCCGCCACCAATACTGTGTCATCTGCATAGCGTATATTATTTATATTATAACCTCCAACTAGTATTCCTGGCATCTCTTTGATCTCTCTCATTATTACTTCGCTATACAGGGAGAAAAGATCTGGTGACAAGACACACCCTTGTCGTACTCCTAGCTTTATCTGTTCGTAACTACCCTCTTTATTTCCCATTTTAATTGCTGCTACTTGGTTCCAGTAAATATTCTTTATTATTCTTAAATCTTTTCCATCAGTGTTGATATCTTCCAACATTTTAATCAGTTCATCATGTTTTACTTTATCAAATGCCTTAGTATAATCTATGAAGCACAAATATATGTCTCTCTGTTTCTCTATTGACCTTTCTATTAGTGTCCGCAATGTATAAATTGCATTGTTTGTGCCCTTTCCTTCCACAAATCCATACTGTTCTTCACTAATTTCCATTTTTATTTTCTTTTTGGTTCTTCTCATTATGATTCTGAGTAGAAGCTTAGTGATATGGTTTATAAGGTTAATTGTACGAAAATCTTCACAATCAATTGCTCCTGGTCTTTTTGGTATAGCTATAAATACAGATTTCAGCATATCACTGGGTAAATATCCACTGCTGTAAATATCATTCAACATTTTGGTTAATATATCTACTCCAAATTCTCCCAATACGTCTAATTCTTCTATTGTGATTTCATCTGGCCCAGCTGTTTTTCCTTTCTTCATACGTTTCATAGCGTCAGTGACTTCTTCTTTCAGAATAGGTGGACCTTCTAAGTTACTATCTTCTGTTAATTCTGCCCTTTCTCCTTCATATAATTCTCTTATATACTCATTCCACCTCTTCATTATAGCATCTTCCTCTAATATTATCTTTCCTGTTTTTGATTTCAAACACCCTGTATTTATTCTTATTTTGTTTCCTGTAAGCTCCCTGATTTGTCTGTGCATATTTTTTGTATCTTTAATGGAATTTAATTCAATTTTTTTGCATTGCTCGTTTAACCAACTTTCTTTAGCCTTCCCACATTTATCTTTTATTTCTTTAATTATCTTAGCGTATTCTTGTTTGTCATTTTTATACTGTTTTCTTTTGTCCATCAGGTTTAAGATATCTTCATTCATCCATTTTTTCTTAGCTATTTTGCCTCTCTCTGGTAATACTTCTTTGCTAGTTTGATGAATGGAGTCCCTTAACATTTCCCATTGTTCATCTATACTCTGTATTTTAGTTATTGCATTGTACCTATTTTTCACAGTCACTCTGTATTGTTCTTGCATTTCGTTATCTATTTTTAGAACCTCTTTATTAAGTCTCATGTTCTTAACCATTTTTTCCCCTCTTTTTAATCTTACTTTTATTTGTCCACATAGTGGTACATGATCACTATTACAGTCAGCACCAGGCATTGTCTTTACATTAATTAAAGCATTTCTAAATCTTTTATTAATTAGTATGTAGTCAATTTGGTTGCGTATTTTCTTATCAGGGCTTATCCATGTGTACAGTCGTCTTTTATGGTGTTTAAACCACGTGTTTCCAATTATCATATCATTGATATTTGCCCATTCTATTAGCTTTTCCCCTCTTTCATTTCTTGTACCTAAACCATAATTCCCCACTACATCCTCCATTTTTCCCTTTCCTACTTTTGCATTAAAATCACCAAGTATTATTTTTATTTCTTGTGATCCAATTTGAGCCATCGCCATTTCTATTTCGTCGTAAAAGTGTTGTATTTCTTCATCACTACTGCTTGCTGTTGGTGCATATCTACATTATTAAAATGTATTCATGTATTTTTATAAAGTACATATACCAGTGTGTTAATTAAGAATTAATTAGAATGATAATTCAACAGTTCTTGTAAGCTAGAGTCTGATTTTATTTTTACCAATGAAGCACATGTTCTGCCACACTGTAATTTTTCCTATGTTTTACAATTTCTAATCCTTATGTTAATATCTTTTATAGGCATTATTAACTTATATCTAACTAATAGTGCCTATAATCTATGAATATTATGTGTACTGTAGAGTATCAACTCTCATGTCTGAAACACATTCTAGAGATTTTCTCAATGTAGGAGCAGACCCCTGATTCATACTTCATAGTAAAGAACTATTGTCTGTCAATTTCATATTCATATGAATAAAAACTTCTATGCATTGTGAAATATATCTCAATATCTATGCTTAGACATCTGCAAATAATCTATGTACTGTAGAGATGAACTCTAAAGAACATTTACAAAGAAACAATTTCTCAATGTGGGACTCTTGATTACATAATTCATAGTAGTAGAGAACTTGTGACTGCCACTTTCAAATATTCTATATAGTGTAAATTCACTGTGAAGGATATCTCTTAACTTGTTTATCCACGCGGAGACAGACACATGAGTACGCATATCATGAACTCAGTTCATTTTGGATAAATTGTTTTCCTAAACCATAATCTGTAACTTGGAACTATAGTGCTAAATTTTAGTACCATCCTTTTGTTAACAGATTAGTAACCACTCCATATGAGGAGGGGCATGTAATCATTTCATAAAATTTTGCTATGGATGCCATGTTTGAGAATATAAATTCCAGAACAATTAAAGTAAACGCGTGATAGAAATTAATGTTCGGATAGGGTACCTTCAATCCGCATCACCTCACTATAGTAGGAACAGAAGCGAAGATTGATGTGAATAAATTGCTTGAATAATAGCTGTCCTTGACTAAATATATCACAGCGACTACTATCCCCATCTGCTGTACGCAGTGGGGAAAACAATGTATGTTTTAGTTATGGATTAACCCCTGAGAAAATCCAAAAACAAAGGCTCCCTGCATCAGCATTATGATTAATTATTATGTAGGATTATCATGTACTTGATATCAGAAAAATGGACATGTATGTTTTTTTCTGGTATGAGAATTTTCCCTGTTCTGATTGTTACTTTTTACTGTGGGAATATACATTTTAATGTTGCACCCTGGGATTAGAGGATGTTGATGTAAGAATCCTTGTGCACGAGAGTACTTAAAAAGCCAATGTTGAATAGCCTTGGGAAGACGCGGCATTAGAAACCACAGAGATCCTGTATAGGCTATTTTCTTCAAGAATGAGAGATACAATATCAACATGTTGGATGGACAGAATGACTTCACTCCTCTAATAGTCCCAGTAACAACAGAACATAAAATAAAGTGAGAAAATACCTTACTCACTATTAAGAGTCAGAATGGCTCTACTCAGCAATGAGGGACAGTGGAACGTGGACACCCACTCCTTTCCCCTTCTCCCCTTGTTGTTTTGTATTTTTGTTTGTAATTGTCTTGTGAAAGTTAACACATCACAGTAGGTTAATGCTCGTGTTGTATTCTTTGTCATCCCTTTTCTATAGAAGAGAAGCAGGCGGTGGTTGAATGTGGTGGGACTATATCACAATACCTGGATCCTGGGTCAACAGCCAGAAAGTGAATGTCCTAACCATAGTCTGCATCTAGAAATACCCATGGACTGCTGCGCTCAATAGCTCCATAGCGAGCAACAGATAAATTCGAAGACAACTGACTGGGTGAATGATTCAGTCCTATTTTAGTAGGAATATCCAGGATGGACTTCAAGATCTAATAATCTACAAAGATGAAGATCAACAGAGTACTGACAACAGTGTATCGTCTGCTTTACTTCTGAGAAGTATCACCTATGGCTTCATCCTTCAACCAAGTCAGTGAAACTGGGACAATCCTTCTAGCAAGTTACTAAAACTAACAACAGTGAGTAACCTTCAACTGTTGGTTGGATTACCAAGTTAATATCCACAATGGATAAGTCTTCGAAAGAACATCTCACAGCTGCAACAGTCAAACATAAGGTTCCAGCCATGCAACACCAAGTTCTAGCTATGAACACCCACTCAAACAAATGGGGAGAAGACACTGAACCACATAAGCCAATACAACCAAGGTACAAACTTAATATCATCTGAAACATAACTACGAAACCAGATTACCTCAACGTTCCAAACCCTGAACACCATCAGATAAAAGACCATATGAAAGCAGCTAAATGTCTCTACATCAGCAACAAGAGGAATCATCCAATTGTTTGCAAACCTGTTACTGTGCTGGATTTATTCATCTGGGGATATATGTAGGTATAGATCAATTATGGCCCTAGTCACAGATACTACCATGAGATGCCTCTCAGTCATATAAAGTTCTACACTGGACTAGATAACAACGACTAACTCTTTGCTGGTCCAATGTCAACCTAAATGCTATGGGTTATAGACTCGCGACTTGGTGGGTGTAAAATCTTTGTTGAACTACTTGGGATTCTGATATTAAAAGCAGAGCAGCTGAATGGACGTCTACTTGGCACCATGTATGGTGAGATGGTAAAGTACCTTCTGCAGAGCTTAAGTGGAAATTCCGGAAAGTTAGACCAACCTGAGGCCCCAAATTTAAAAAAAAAGACACCAAGCCTACTGCAACAGAGTACTCGAATATTCTAGCCCGCGGAGGGATTTGTGATTGTGTGTAATTTCTATTCTTGGATTATAAAGTATGATTTGCACCAGCCAATTACCAGTGACTAAATAGTAAGAACATAACTGAGTGCATTAATTCGGTACCTAGACAATGGGAAAAGGATCTAATCGACAGCAAAGGTGAACCCATAACCGCACACCAGGAGATAGACTCGATTAATTAATTTAATTAGTAGTACAAAATGCTGTTTATGTGTTGGTAATTTTTTTCTGAAGGTAACAGGTCAGTAGTTTTTTTTTCAATGGTATAGATGGTATAGTATTGTGACACCAACTCATTATTTTTTAAAAATGAGAGTATGGTAAAAGGTGACAGAAACATGTTATGTTGGGTTCTATGTAATATTTTTATTTGCCTTAATTATGAGGGAAAATTAAAGTAGACCCAATTTGTGGTTGTGTTGTTTGTAATAACCTGTTTTTTTTCTGGGGTCACTTGGTACTATATTGTAATAGTGCAATGAATCCCATGACTGTCTGAAAATGCATAGTGTTTATTACACCTATATATGTACTGCAGATCTTGAGTTAATACCTGAACTGTTTGTCCAAAAGTGTTGTGTACATCAAGTAAATGTGGTGTCCAACAAGTGGTTGTTTATATGTTGTGAGCAATCAATATCCTTCTAGCACTGTAGAAAATGTAAAGGGTGATGAAATGGGAAGGGAAACCTACACACAGATGCCATTGTTTCAAGGATTGAACTCTTTTCTCCTGGGATTTGTGGTAAATATCCCTGATCACCCTGCATTCTAACCAGTGACCAGAGAATCAATAATACCCCCTAGACAACTTAACATAATAATCTCATAAATTAAAATCCACATCCCACAATGACTACGTATATGAATTAAATGAGATGCTCCCCACCAGGGACTGGGTGAAGCCGGGCCGGGTCAGACAGACAGACGGATAGACAGACAGACAGATAGACAGACAGACAGACAGATAGTCGGGAACGGGAGCTTATATGACTACGTATATGAATTAAATGAGATGCTCCCCACCAGGGACTGGGTGAAGCCGGGCCGGGTCAGCCAGACAGACAGACAAACAAACAAGCAGACAGACAGATAGTCGGGAACGGGAGCTTATATGACTACTTATATGAATTAAATTAGATGCTCCCCACCAGGGACTGGGTGAAGCCGGGCCGGGTCAGCCAGACAGACAAACAAGCAGACAGACAGACTGATAGATAGATAGATCCCCTCCAGGGCCTGGGCGAAGCCGGGCCGGGTCAGCTAGTACATGATAAAATCAAAAGGTATTTAACTGATAATATGACAGATGAGAATACGCAAACATATGGATTTGCGTATTACATAGCATGCGTGTTACATGACATGCGTCTGTTCAACTCTCTCTCTCTCTCTCTCTCTCTCTCTCTCTCTCTCTCTCTCTCTCTCTCTCTCTCTCTCTCTCTGTGTATTCTTTCATATACACACACTCACACTGCTTGTGCGCGCACATGCACACACACTAACACTGTCTCGCTCTCGCTCGCTCACTCTCTCTCTCTGTCTGTCTGTCTCTCTCTCTCTCTCTCTCACACACACACACACACTATTTCCCTCATTCATTCACTCTCTCCATCTTCATTCACTTTATCTCTAACTCTCTTACTCTTTCACTCACTCATACATTCGTTAAATATGAAACATGCGTTGTGCTGATGCTGAGGTTAGTGGTTCAACCCCTACACTGGACAGCTGGACTAAATTGTTGACCTGTCATCCTTGACTTGGGAATGTAAATTACAAGTACCTCTGAAGTCAGAGTGGGTTTGCCTGATGGTGAGAGGCACTGTTAATATGGAAAGCTAATCCACACGCAAAATTAAGCCCGAGTCAGACGGCCTGATGTTAACTGACAATATAAGCGGGTGGCTTAGTCCACATACAACATCTAATCTGTTGAACGACCAACCATGAATCGCGCTGGACAACGTGAGGAGGCATGGCCTAATGCAACTGTCTGTTCTAGTTGATAACATCATAATAGAGGAACCCGCCAGCATGAGGACACTGTGCCAAAGTACTCGGACCAAGTTAAACACGCTGTGATATAGCAATAGTCCAGCTCAATAAACTGGGTCATATCAACTAGTAATATTACTACTAACGACATAGCCCACCTAAATCAGGTTATGTCAGGTGTATAAATTTGTGTGCTGAGTCCTATCGTGGGTTGGTGACACCGACACAGAATGATCATTATCTATATCTATAAAAAATGTGTGTGTGTATGTGTGTATGTATGTGTGTGTGTGTGTGTGTGTGTGTGTGTGTGTGTGTGTGTGTGTGTCCATCCGTCTGTCCGTCCGTCCGTTCTTTATGCGTTCGTGAACGGTCCATTCGATTGAGATGAAATTTTCTACATGTTTACTTTTCATTCCCGTGCAACCAACTGTTATAGTTTTTTTAAGTGTAAATCAGCTATTTACTTACTAACATTTAATATTTAAATTACATGACTTAACATTAGAAAAATTATATAAAGGGACATAACTTTTAGTAGCATTGCTATATCATAGGTTACGTCCCCTGGCTATAGACAGACAGACAGACAGACAGATAGATAGATAGATAGATAGATAGATAGATAGATAGATAGATAGATAGATAGATAGATAGATAGATAGATAGATAGATAGATTCCCGCCAGGGACTGGGCGAAGCCGGGCCGGGTCAGCTAGTATATAATAAACGAGTGAAAATAAAATAAAGAATCCCCATAAAGTTTCCATTTAAGAAGATGCATGCTGAAAACAGAAAATAATGCTGTCAGAAGATCTCTTGTGGTAAAGAAAAGAAACGGTACTTGATTTTTAATTCACCACAAACAAACCGCATAGTTATTTTTAGCACTGACCTAGATCTGGTGGGATGGTCGATTTTCAGGATAGGGATATCGGGATTCACTTACATCGAAGATGATCGCAGACAGATGGGACATGCACAAGATTAGACGAGTAGACCGTGATATGGATATAAAATTCGACGACAGTGCCACCGGGCCCATAAACATTTATTGCATCCATCGATCGGACTAGCAGTCCACCACACACTCAATCGGAAGTGATCGACAACACATTAAATTTATATGATTCTTTATTTCAATAAATACATTACATAATAGCACGTGATTACCTTCTACTTGCGAAAGCAATTATATGTCTGTATCTGTAATTATGTTACCTGTGACAAGTTGGGAAATACCTTAACAGAATCTAGGCAAATTCTAGAAAGATGGCAGGAATACTGTGAGGACATGAATGATATACATGAACCAATGACAGTAGCGACAGAACCTGAACCCTCATTAGATGAAATTGCATGGGCAATAAAGAACCTGAAGAATGGTAAATCTCCAGGATGTGGTGAGATACCAGTTGAATTAATTAAAGCGGGGGGTGAAAAAAAGCATACAAATATATCACGCATTATGTAAAAAGATATGGTATATGGTCAAAAGATTGGACAAGAACTATCTTCATTCGAATACAAACACAGGACAACATTAAATCATACACTTCCTCCGAAGTCGGAGAGTGTCTGCCTGTACGGCGAGGAACCACCAGTCTGCACACCAATAAGCCAGACATGGGACAACGGATACTCACGCAAACCTCAGGTCCTGTATGACAGCACACTGGTGTTGGACAACAGGATGCCTTCATCCGATATACAGGACTTCGCGTTGGAGCTCAAGCCAACGAACACAAGCAAGCAAGCAAGCAAATCATACACCAACTATAGAACTATTGCCCTGATCTGTCATGCAAGTAAAATTCTACTAAAAATCATTATGGGAAGAATTCGTAAGAACATGGAAGAAGAGATTAACGTGGTCCAAGCTGGACTTAGACAAGAAAGAGATAACATACTCAACATGCATTTAATAATAGAGAATTGCAGAGAATTTAATGTAAACCTATTCTCATGTTTTGTGGATTATTCAAAGGCGTGTGTCTGTGTACTACATCAGAAACTTTTGGAAATCGTGAGGAATATGGGCTTTCCATCACACGTAGTACAACTAATAAAAATGCTCTATCTAAAACAACAAGCAGCAGTTAGAATAGATGGCGAGGCATCAGATTGGTTTGAGTTGACATCAAGCAAGACGTCCGTCGAGGCGGTGTGCTGTCACCCTATTTGTTTAAACTGCACGCTGAAAATATGATGAGAAATGTCATAGATGATATAATCATGGAGTAATATGATGCCTAAATATCGGTGGTTATGAAATACCAGAGATTCGATATGCTGATGATACAATATTACTATCCACATCACAAAATAGTATAGAAAACTTAATAACATCAACCCAAAGAAATATTGAAAATGGCAACTTATATCTTAACATAGTACCTCTGAAGTCGGCGTGGGTTGGCCTGATGGCGAGGGACACTGGTAATAGGGAAAGCTAATTCACACGCAAAGTTCAGTCCAACACTACTGTAAATAGTGTGTATGGACTACGCTTGAGTTCAAAGTGAGCGAGTGCAAAAAAAAAAAAATCTTAACGTAACAATTACAAAAATAATGCATACAGATAAAACTACAATGAAAAAAGAAATATATGTTAATGAGGAAAGATTGGAGGTGTTGGAAAATTTCGAATATCTTGGGTCGTTGATTACCAACAATAGTGACACAATGAAAGAAATTAATGAGGACTATCAATCTTCAAAGACTAAAACAACTGAATCAATTATGGAATGGAACAGATAGAACTACAAACATTAGATTTTTAAGAGCAAGCATCTTTCCCATTGCAACGTACGCCTGTGAGACATGGACACTTACTAAACAAGCTGAACAGCGCATAAATGCCTTTGAATATAAATGTTATAGACGGGTTCTAAGAATATCTTGGGTAAAGAAAAGAACAAATGCATTCATACTTCAAGAGCTGAATATTGAAGAGGCTTGGCTATTAAAAACGATAAAAACAAAGACAATTGACATATTTTTTCACTTGAAACGTCAAGACAGTTTGGAGGGAACAATAATGGAGGGGTAGATGCCTGGAAGCGAGGATGAGGAAGGCCAAAGAGAAGATGGATGCAGGATGTGGCGGATGATCTCCAGATGGGTGTATCGGGCGTGGACATCTTGCTTGTGATCTAGAAGTTTTCCCTGGAAGGCTGTTATGGAAGCGAGGTACTGCAAAGGACATGCTACCGAATTAATCTGTAATTAATAAATGTAGTGGCCCTTTTCAGGGCCCCCAAAATATCCCAGTTAGCATTCCTCTATTGCACAGAGTATATCAACCCACCCCTACACCCACTATGGAATCACCCTCGTGTCATGTGATTTCCCGGGAACTCCCGAGATTCCCTTGTTTGCGGCGAATGAAAAATGAAAGCATCAAAGAAACTTCTAAACAGACAGTTTAATAAGGACATCCCAATCTGTGAACCTATATCTATAATTCTTTCCCACTGTTGGGCTAAAGAGAGTTTGGTGGCTCCACAACCAGGGATATCCTGGCAGTATATATGTTAACAAGTAGGTCACCATGGGCGAATGGATAGGAACGCGTGTTCTTAAACATCAGGTGTGCTGATGCTGAGGTAAAGGTTTAACCCTTACACCGGACAACTGGACTAAAATATTGACCTATCGTCTTTGACTTGGGGACGTAAATTACAACTACCTCTGAAGTCGGAGTGCCTGATGGCGAGGGACACTCTTAATAGGGAAAGCTAATCCACATGCAAAATTCAGTCGGGAAATACCGGAAGTGGTGTGTGTGGACTATGCTTGAGTTAAGGTGAGCAAGCGCAAAACAAAATGTGTTGACAAGATTATGTTTACTGGACTTAAGTAAAATGGACATTCACTGACACTAAACATAGAAATAAATCCAAGATGTGGAGTATAGTTAATATTCAACCATTGGATAACACGCAATGTAGAATCACAGGACAACGTGTGGTCTTAGGTTGGTATACTGTTGGTGGTCTGTAACTACAACAACTTAACATTAGAGTTATCTGGTTCTGCTCCTTCCAGCTCCAACTATCTACACTTGTCACCAGGAGGTATGCTCGGCCTGGCTTGTCTACTTGCATTCCAGCACCTTCAGCAAAACTCTACACATTGTTTAGTTTAGATTGTCACTCTTGTCCTTTCTAGCTTAGCTATGAATTTGATATAGACATAGTCTCGTACCCGAATATAGTTATTAGTAATTATGGACTCACGTTCCCAGGATCTCGAAGATGACATAGAGGCGCACACGAGATTCTTAGAGATTGCTATACGGTAGGGCATAAGAGAAGGTCCAAAAGGGGAGCAGCTAGAAACTTATATCACAGCCGAGTTAGAATGGTGGAGCCAAGAAGAAGAAAAGATGACTAAAAGAATTGTTAAACTCTTTAAAGACAAAGAGTATGGCGAAACTGAAAAAAGCAGAAATGAAGAAAAAGCATACGGAAGTCGTGAATGTGGAGAAGCTAACCTGTCTAGCGGAAAATAAGGTAGGAGATATGGACGCTCATTTAGCCAGTAAGGAAGTGATACATATGCCAACGACCGCAGACTCAGCGGTAGTAGACTGGGAATTACAGGTTGTCAGTCTGCCCATTCCTAAAAGGAAAAAGGGGGAAGAAGAAACGTACTAAAGGTACTTCAAACAGTCACAAACGTGAAAACTGTTTGCACTACAGCAATACTGGTTTAACTGGTTTGCCAATTACAGGACCCCCGGAAAAAGCACTTGACTTCTACGAGGAGTGTATCTCGAGAGAAAGAGGACCGGAGGAAATGAGGTCGCAGGCAAAGACATAGACGACGCTCATATTCCCTTCTGCCCAGAGGATAAAGAAGTTGGATTAAATTTGACTAAGAGCTGGAAGAAAAGCTATCCATAACCCTTTGTCATCTTTGAGGCTGCAGCTCAAGAGGAATCACTAGATATCAGTTCAAATGATTTACCTAATGAGATGGATTGCTTGGACAAAAGCTCACCATAGGATTTACCTCAACTGGACTTAGCCCAGGAAAGCACTGACATAGAGAAAATTCCAGACAAGGTTGCTATCTCGGAGGATACATGTTCTGTGACCCGGAACACATACGGAATTGTTATGAGCCAGAGTATGGACTTTATGACGATAACAGAGACGAACAGTATGATGTCCAAAATAATAATGAAGGACCAGCAATTTTAAAGATGGAGGTTCAGAATGCGCTTAACTATATGAAATCTGGCAAGACCCCCGGTTCAGACAGCGATTAATGCTTTAGAAGAATATGGAATATATAAAGTTACCAGTCTGCTTAATACAATATATGATACTGGAAATATACCTCAGGAGTTATGTAATTCTGTATTTATTGCAATCCCAAAGAAATCAGGAGCCTTGGAATGTGATCAACATCGAACAATTAGTATAATGAGTCACATCACGAAGATTTTGCTAAGAATTATCATGCAAAGAGTTAGGAGGTAAATACAACCTGAAATAGGAGAAGAACAATGTGGGTTTGTGGAAGGCAAGGGTACAGTAAATGCTGTGTATATACTGAGAAACATAATCGAACGTTCTATAGAAGTAAACAAAGATCTACACCTTTGCTTTATTGACTACACAAAGGCTTTTGATAAAGTGAGATATGTCAACATGATAAGGATGCTCGAAGATCTACAAATTGATGGAAAAGATCTTAGACTTGTAAAAAACATATATTGGAAACAACAAGCTGCCATAAGAGTTGATAATGAAGTAAGCCAATATCAGCCTATTAAAAGGGGTGTGAGACAGGGATGTGTAATGTCTCCAGATCTGTTTTCCCTGTACAGTGAAAGTATTTTCAGAAATATTGAAGATATGGAAGGAATCAACATTGGGGGACGATGCATCAATAACATTAGATATGCAGATGATACAGTCTTGATTGCAGACAATTAACAGGACCTGCAAAATTTAGTAGATGCGATTGTTACACACAGTGAACAACTAGGGTTAGAATTAAATTGTAAAAAGACACAGATTATGGTCGTCACTAGGAAGGACGAAATACCACAATGTAATATACAAGTAAATGGGAATATTCTTCAACAAGTGAGCAGGTACAATTATCTCGGAACAGTAATAACATCTGATGGGAGATGCCTTGAAGAGATTAGAACAAGAATCGCCATGGCAAAAGTAGCCTTTAGCAAGATGAAAAACATATTGACCAATAAAAAGATGTCAATTGAAACGAGAAAAAGAGTGTTGAGATGCTACATTGAACCTGTAATTTTATATGGATGTGAAGCGTGGACAATGAGCAGTCAGGCTGAAAAACATCTGATGGCTGTAGAGATGTGGTTTCTGAGGAAAATGCAAAAAATACCATGGACGGCCAGAAAGACCAATGAACAAGTCCTTCAAGAAACAAATGAAGATCGTAAATTGATTAGAGAAATTAGACGTAGACAGTCAAAATTTTGTGGGCATGTTATGAGAAGAAATGGATTGGAGAATTTGGTGACAACTGGTAAGATCGAGGGGAACAGACCAAAGGGAAGACCTAGAAGCAAGTACCTGGATGGCTTGGCCTTGTGGCATGGTCGAGACAGAAACACGGAGCTGATCCACGACTCTGGTGATCGAGTGAGATGGCAGAACATGACCGCCCACGCTTACCGGCATGGCACATGATGGATGGATGGATGGACTCTGATTTGGTGCAGACAACATTGTCTGTAGTTACTGACGAAGAAAACTCCTTGCACAAGATAGAGGAACAAACCCTTATCATCTTTATAGCTGAAGTTATCCCAGCGAAAGAAACCTGAAGTAACAAAAGTCAAGAGTGGTTTGGAACCAACACTCGTAGGATTATGTCTACCCTTCCACCAGGACGATTCGATAAGAGTAGATCAGCTATTTGGGGATACTTTACACAAAAGTAACACCACTTAATCCTCCTTGAGTAACTATGTTATCTCTCAAGGTGGGATAAATTGGCATAATGCAGTACTAATTTCTAGCACGGATTCTACAAGAGACTCTAATGCAGAGAAACTCAACCTGTTAAGGAATTATCAAGGGAAGGAACCTCGACACAGAGGATGGAAGATTATTATGCTCCACTCAGAAAGAGGTACACGCCAATTGAATTTTCATCAGGGGACCATAGTGTTTTACGTTATTCCTTTTAAAAGGAGGATAATAAGGGATCAATTATGGATCTACAAAAGACCGAGGGAAATTATGAAGACCAACTTTGCTGTGACCAGCTTATGCAAGTCTTCACTACTGGCACTCCATCAGCTGAAATGCTGAAACCAATGATGGTTTCTCGGATGGGTAAAGAATCAACCTCTTGATGATTACCAGAATTTACCAAACTGTTGCACGGAAACCCACCCTAAAACCAGGGATAAGGACATATCCAATGTATAATGAAGTTATTTACATCGGACGTCTATATGCAGACGCATGACAACCCACTGCCATAAGGAATATCGGAAGCCTAGATTTATAGGCCATTGTAGAACTGAGAGGGTTAGTATCAGTTTTGGGTGTTATCGCCAGCTTCAACAACATATTTAAGTCAGAATCCTTTTTAAATGGGGAGCTTCTGTCATAGAGCGCCGCGATTTCTCCAGACTGCATCTCGTTCCACGAACACAAAGGAGGAATAAACATAAGAATAGGCAGTATTCTCGACATCAAGAAGATAACGCAATGTTATGTAGCGTTGTACAAGACCGTGGGCTGCTTACTACGTGGGAACACGTTCAATTTGACTCCAGTACTTTACCAGCAGAATACAGGTGGAAGTTGATAAGACCTAAGGGCAAAATTGTTAGATGGATGGCGCCTTCACGTTAAAAACAAACCTTGCTATGGTCAATGGTGTGAACCGGCTCAGCGGATGAATGAAGGCACGTAGGAGGAAAGGAGTGTCTGGGTGATAATAAAACTACACAGATGGACAGGCTTGAGACCAACACAGGGCTGGAATTTAAAACCGTGAATGTGGGATGGAATGAAACGCAGATTGAGATAGTAAGGGGGAGAAGGAGATAAGAAACGGTATATATGCTAGGAGATTCTGCTGTTCAAATCATATACTTCAGAAATTATGAACAGGTATGAACGATCTCAATATATAATTTCTTTATAGATATTCTGACTCTTGTGCTGTTAGAAGTTTCTAGGAATATTAGTTTCTAGCCCGTAACTTCGGGAGCCTCATTTGTCGGCATGTTGTAGGCTATTTAATTGAGTCTATCAGTGTCTCTTATTACTTTTCTGCGATCTAGTATTCCTGTTTACTGTCTATAGCATGTTGCTATAAGTTTGTCATTCCTACTATACATGTAGGAATATACGATGCTAGGATTATGCTCCTTACATGTTCTTTTAATGTTTATATGTCTCATCTTGTATGTATACAATATTACTACTAACTCATTCGTTGTGCCATTATTAGGAATATTATTATATGCCTATTTTGAATTTGCATGCTTAGAGGTTGACATGCGTATTGGTTATTTGATGTTTGAGATGCAAATTGTATGTGGTAACTCACCAGGAGGAATTTGGTGTTCTATTATTTCGTTCTGATGCACAGCACGCATGGGTATATAGTCAATTGATTAAGTTTGAAGCAGAGGTGTAGTGGTGCAGACAGTATCCACAATCAGTATCGGGTAAATGTTGTGCTTGGACCTTCCAGTGCGTGGTGAACCAGCGTTCATCCTAACTCACTGAGGCCTTTCACAGAGACTGATCGTGGCACTTAAACCCAGAGATCAGATACTCTTTAGATACCACTACCAACCCTGTGATCTGCAAAACCAAATCTTTAACAGAGCGGCTGCAAAGAACCGAGTGTCTGAATTAGTGACATGTACTTAGGAAATTTCGTTCCTCATTACGGAACGTTACAAGGGACGATAGTGGATGTAATCACTCAGGCATTTTAGATGAAGGGGGAAAGTCCTCCCCAACTAGACAGTAAGAGAGAGATATAGAGGGAGAAAGAGCGGAGTGAACGACGTAAAGCTGGAAGATAGACACTGCCAGACTTTTCACTGTGAGTGTGTACATGACGGTGATAGATTGTACTTTTTAACTAGGATTGTACTGATGTAGTACTAGATAAAACACATTCTTGATTATGTCTTCCGTGCTCTCAACAAGAGCCCTAGTTTTCCCATGCAGTGACAACGAGGGACCAGGTGGCATCATTGCAGAACACGGTTCCGAATATCCATCAGCCGTGTTTATTTCACCTGTAACCAGGCCACAGATCAAGACAGGATACAAGTAACATTAGAGTTATGTACTTGCTTTTCATCACTACATTGTTGTATTGCATAATCCTCTATAGTTTCACTATAATCATCTCGATAACCATCATATGTTCAATGATTAATGATAGACAAGAATAGTGATCGTAGTTGTTTTACCCCATAGTTCAGTTGTCATACTTTTGTATTCCAAGGAATGCAATTGCCTTGCTTACCTTGGTGGGGGATTACTTAAGTACCAGGGATGGGAAATTTGTCAAGCGGAAATAACTTGCACTGTCTAGTAGTCCATTGTTAGATGTAAACCTTGCCTTCTAACTTTCCCTTTCCCACTCCTTTGGGGTATCAAGACCAGCTAATTTCACCTTTGTTTAACGAGCCATTTACAGTTGTACTCTTGGATATTCATGGGTGTCATAAGTCGGGGTGCCCCACCGGCTAGATGAAAATATTATTCACTGGCGAGCAACCCTAAATAGTCAGAAACTGACTAGGGATAAAATCTATATGGCTGAAGTAGAGATTAAGCCCATGAATATCCAACGAACAGCTCCAAGTGGCTCGTTACAAAATGAAATGAACTGTGCTGAATATTCGCCAAGGAATGGGAAAGAGAAGGTTATCTAAGATAGATGTTTAAGTCTAAATATATTAGTATAGACGACTATCTCAGTACAGGTTTTTCTCCCTGACTGCTCCCTTCCTTGGTGTCTAAGTGAACCCCCACCAATGTACACAACAACACGTATGCATAATTGGAATTAAAATATAACGAGAGAACTATGAGTTACAATATTACATTTATTTACTAATCATAGACATCTGAAGGTTAGCTAAGATAGATGTTTAAGTCTAAATATATTAGTATAGACGACTATCTCAGTACAGGTTTTTCTCCCTGACTGCTCCCTTCCTTGGTGTCTAAGTGAACCCCCACCAATGTACACAACAACACGTATGCATAATTGGAATTAAAATATAACGAGAGAACTATGAGTTACAATATTACAACATTTATTTACTAATCATAGACATCTGATGGTTTTTAATATGAGGATGATGAAATCATATAACATATTGTGATGAGAAACATTACGTAACTTTACTTGTTACTTCATCTATCTGGAACTGTGGTCCAGATCCCCACTCTCCAGTAGACTCAAAAAAGAAACAGCTTGTCGGTATTCTGACGATCCTGTCAGTCCTGACACTCCTAGTCTTCACTCTATCTTGAGATCTACAACATAGGTGCTCCTTGTGAGAGCTTGAAAGAAAGTCAAGAATGTGTTATATCAGTTCTACATCAGCGCAATCCTAATTAAAACATATCATAACACAAACATATACAATGACCAGTCTGGCCAAGTTTATCTTTCAGCTCTACTGCGTTCTCCGTCCTCCTTCTCCCTACTGTCGTTAGTCTGGGACGGGCTTTTCAATTGTCTCACACGCCTGTAATTATTACATTTCTGCCGCCTCATGTCCATGTCGCTAATACAGAAATTGTGTGTCATACAGCCGCTCCGTCCAAAGTTGGGTTAGCAGCTCACAGGGTCGGTAAGGGTATTATAACAATGCCTGATCATCCAGGCTTGCAAGCCGTGACCAGTAGCGGTGCCAGGTTTCCATGCATTACCGTGGACGCACGCCCACAATACACTGAGAAAGTGTAGCACCATATACCCCATACCAATTGTGGGTAATGTCTGTACCATTACACCTCTGCTTCCAACACAATCATTGGCCAATGTGCCAATGCGCAGACAATAGCATAACACTTCATATTGGTAGGTTTCCATATGACAAATCAATATATCAAACATCCAATACACATAAACATATTGATTAAACTAGACATATTATGATACTTTAACATCATAGCATAATGCACTAGTTAGTTTATGAAATTACACATACATACATCCAACATATCCTTAAACATTATATTACTTCAAGATGGACATCTAATGATACTCAACATAATAGCATCAGGCATTATTAATGAGTACTAATATTGTATAGCTACAAATGAGATATACAACAAGTCTAATTGAAGTGACCACACAGACCAGCTATATTTGCTGAGCTGCCCGGTTGAATCACCACTTAGTTACTGCTGTTGTGAGAATTAAATAAATAGTCAGTTGACTATATTCTGAACAACAAATGCACACACCAAAAAGGAGACTAGTCTAGTTTAGAAAGAAATGGCAAGCATCAGCTACGACACCTCAAGTATATCTAGACAAGACCTGCCTTCCATAAGTTTCTACTTCTCAGAAGAGTAGCACTTACAGCACAATGATATTGAACACAGAACTGAAGAAGGAATAATTCACACTCCAGTACCCTACGACAATGATAGTTCTTGCAATAACCTAGATCAGATATAGACTGAAAGTCAGTAACTAAGAAATAACTTTTGTAGTGAAATCTAACATAATAAGAATCATACATATGACCACAGAACATTGAGATAGTTCCTACCTGTTCAGAGATTTTTTCGTTTCTAACATGACCAGAGCTAGGGACCCTTATTTAAGCTGAGTCCAGCAGACCCTATTATCTCCTTGGCACCTTTCTGTCTGGTATGACAGAAACATGCTGACCTAAGGTAATTAATTCTATTCAAGTGTGGGGCCAGTTCACACCTCTTTTCTCATGCAGACTGACTTATCTCCCCCTGGCAGTCATAAATCTATTCTGAACCACTAACCCTCACCATAGTGTCACACCTGGATGGTTTTGAGTTGCCAGCCCCAGATCAGTTTCACAGTCTGCCCTACAGTGCGGGTAATTGTCAGTTTGACCTGTAACACCTTTAAGCTGGACTGCCTGGTTTTACAACCCTAGTCTGATGGTCTGTGTGATTTCATTCTGAGTTTATTGCAATTCCCACCATCCTGTTTTAGTAGCCAGCAGCCATCTGTTCTGACACTTCACAGTTGAATGGGTTCCTTTTGCTACAACATTTTATGCCTCTATGTGTGCAGGCCTGATTGTTCTGTCTTCCATTTCTCCTCCTTTATTATAGAGAATTGCATTTGTTCTTCTGTAACTTCTCTACATGGTGAACCGAAAATTGTTCTGGGAAGTAAAGGCTGCCAATTCGTGACAATGGGCTTAATCTTTATTTCAGCCATATAGATTTTGTCCCGAGTCAATTGCTGACAAGATGTGGTCTCGGTCAGAGATCAACAATTGTCACTTCTGACAAACTGGGGTTGCCCGCCAGTTATAGTAAACAACTTTGAGACACGGCACCCCCACTTCTGACAACCATTCAATTCTTTACTTCTAAGTTGATTTCCTTGATAATTTTAAGACTTGATATTGAATTGTTATCAGAAACAGAACACAGTCACACGGTCCTACATCACTCTACATGTCTTAAACAAGTGAAAATAATCTCTGTTAGTGCATTACTACTATCTAAGCTAACAGATATTACAACTGGCTAAATTACACACTGGAAAATCTGGCAAAACAAATTGCCACTAAGCATTGTGGTGATTTAGCAGTGGACACTGAGTCACATATGTACCACTGACAATGACAATGGAGATTAATCTCAGCTCTTTCAGCTGAAGTACACTGTCATCATCATCAAGTGCCGTGCCGGCTGGCGTAGGCGTTCATGGCTCTCCATAGATCTCGGTCTTTGGTTTTCTGGATCAACTCTGCTGCTGATATTCCTCCATGCCACCTTCTCAATCCATCCAGCATCACTTCTCTTGGTCTACCTCTGCCTCTCTTCCCCTCGATCTTTCCAGTTGTTATGATGTTCTCCAATGCCTCTCTTCTCATCACATGACCGAGGAAAGCTTTTTGTCTCTGTCTTATTGTTGTATATAATGTTCTAGTTTCATTAGCCTGTTTCAGGCAGTCGTCGTTAGTTACTCTGGCAGTCCAAAGAATTCGCAACATTCGTCTCAGGAACCACATCTCTGTTGCTTCTAATTTCTTCTTAATTTGTTCATTTACATTCCAAGATTCACTGCCATACAGCAAAACTGGTTCTACATAGCATTTCAGCACTCTCTTACATTCAGTGACAGTGACTTATTGCATAAGATACTCTTCATTTTCTGAAATGCGGCTTTTGCCTGCCCTATTCTGCTCCTAATCTCTGTTGTACATCTTCCATCTAATGTTATAAATGCCCCTAGGTATCTAAAATTATCAACTTGGTTAAGGATTTTCCCTTCTATTTCTATGTCACATTTTGGTGTCACCATTTTCTTTGATATTACCATTGTTACTGTTTTCTTGATATTCAAGTTGAGTCCTTTCCTTGCACTCTCTGTTACTACAACGTCTAATAATTGTTGTAGGTCTGTTGAATTATCCGCCACCAATACTGTGTCATCTGCATAGCGTATATTATTTATATTATAACCTCCAACTAGTATTCCTGGCATCTCTTTGATCTCTCTCATTATTACTTCGCTATACAGGGAGAAAAGATCTGGTGACAAGACACACCCTTGTCGTACTCCTAGCTTTATCTGTTCGTAACTACCCTCTTTATTTCCCATTTTAATTGCTGCTACTTGGTTCCAGTAAATATTCTTTATTATTCTTAAATCTTTTCCATCAGTGTTGATATCTTCCAACATTTTAATCAGTTCATCATGTTTTACTTTATCAAATGCCTTAGTATAATCTATGAAGCACAAATATATGTCCCTCTGTTTCTCTATTGACCTTTCTATTAGTGTCCGCAATGTATAAATTGCATTGTTTGTGCCCTTTCCTTCCACAAATCCATACTGTTCTTCACTAATTTCCATTTTTATTTTCTTTTTGGTTCTTCTCATTATGATTCTGAGTAGAAGCTTAGTGATATGGTTTATAAGGTTAGTTGTACGAAAATCTTCACAATCAATTGCTCCTGGTCTTTTTGGTATAGCTATAAATACAGATTTCAGCATATCACTGGGTAAATATCCACTGCTGTAAATATCATTCAACATTTTGGTTAATATATCTACTCCAAATTCTCCCAATACTTCTAATTCTTCTATTGTGATTTCATCTGGCCCAGCTGTTTTTCCTTTCTTCATACGTTTCATAGCGTCAGCGACTTCTTCTTTCAGAATAGGTGGACCTTCTAAGTTACTATCTTCTGTTTATTCTGCCCTTTCTCCTTCATATAATTCTCTTATATACTCATTCCACCTCTTCATTATAGCATCTTCCTCTAATATTATCTTTCCTGTTTTTGAGTTCAAACACCCTGTATTTATTCTTATTTTGTTTCCTGTAAGCTCACTGATTTGTCTGTGCATATTTTTTGTATCTTTAATGGAATTTAATTCAATTTTTTTGCATTGCTCGTTTAACCAACTTTCTTTAGCCTTCCCACATTTATCTTTTATTTCTTTATTTATCTTAGCGTATTCTTGTTTGTCATTTTTATACTGTTTTCTTTTGTCCATCAGGTTTAAGATATCTTCATTCATCCATTTTTTCTTAGCTATTTTGCCTCTCTCTGATAATGCTTCTTTGCTAGTTTGATGAATGGAGTCCCTTAACATTTCCCATTGTTCATCTATACTCTGTATTTTAGTTATTGCATTGTACCTATTTTTCACAGTCATTCTGTATTGTTCTTGCATTTCTTTATCTATTTTTAGAACCTCTTTATTAAGTCTCATGTTCTTAACCATTTTTTTCCCTCTCTTTAATCTTACTTTTATTTGTCCACATAGTGGTACATGATCACTATTACAGTCAGCACCAGGCATTGTCTTTACATTAATTAAAGAATTTCTAAATCTTTTATTAATTAGTATGTAGTCAATTTGGTTGCGTATTTTCTTATCAGGGCTTATCCATGTGTACAGTCGTCTTTTATGGTGTTTAAACCATGTGTTTCCAATTATCATATCATTGATATTTGCCCATTCTATTAGCTGTTCCCCTCTTTCATTTCTTGTACCTAAACCATAATTCCCCACTACATCCTCCATTTTTCCCTTTCCTACTTTTGCATTAAAATCACAAAGTATTATCTTTATTTCTTGTGATCCAATTTGAGCCATCGCCATTTCTATTTCATCGTAAAAGTGTTGTATTTCTTCATCACTACTGCTTGCTGTTGGTGCATATACTTGTAAGATATTTATGTCTATTGGTTTGCCTTTGATTTTTACCATAATAACTCTATCTGAAATACACCAGTATCCATTAATTGACTTGGCTGTTTTTTCGTCTAATATTATTCCTACACCTTTTTCATGTGTATCCCCTCCAGAATAAATTATTGTGTGATTGTCAGCTATAATTTTGCCCGATCCCTTCCATCTCATCTCACTAACGCCTAGTATATTCATTTTCATGCTATCCATCTCTCTTAGAACATTGGTCAACTTTCCTAGCTCATTTGATGTCCTAACATTCCATGTTCCTACTCTAAATTTATTTATTTTAGTTAAGATTTTGCCATCAGTAGCTGGATGACGGTCTGGTGTCACCTGTGGCTCATGACTTTCCCTACCGGACGAGGATGCCCTAAGACAGCCATTAACGTCCTTCACTAACTTTGATTTATGTTTTGCCATGAAGTCTTGGGAAGATAATGTGGTGGTTTCCCCTTGCCTTCCACATTCACATGGTGGTCTTTTTACCTCTGCTTTTGACAGCCATTTCCGACTGCAAGGACAAGTGAGTGCCCTGCTCTGCTCAGCTGCAGAGTTGTCCACTTATTCCGGTGGATACTCGGTCCCCAGAGCTGTGTTAGCCACACCGTGGTGTGTTTCCATCCTCTACCGCGTGGAGGTGCAGTTGGGATTTTCCCTTCATAAAGTTATGGTCTATGACCAAAACTCTCCAGTACTTTTAGAGGATTACAGAAGTACACTGTAGAGGATTACAGGATTACATTTTAGAGGATTACAGAAGTACACTGTAGCAAATGATAATGGAAAATTGCCCTTCCTGTCCCAATGATCCACCAAATGGATTCTTCCATCTGGTCTAGGATGTGAAAGCTTTGCTGTTCTATAAATAGCCTATATTAAAAGCTGACCTAGTGGGCCCTCTATAGTGTCGGTATTATTCATGTATGTCTGTGTGGCACTATTACACACATTACACATACAAGATGTACACAGACGTTCACAGGCACATACTTTATTAAACAATCAATGATACAGTGGATACTAATGTAGAAATGGTGAACACCAAATTACAACCATAATTAAGTGGAAACAGTAATAATCACTTTCACATAAGCTCTTTGTACACACCCAAGACATTACAGTTTCCTGAAGTAAGACTCTTTGCTCTATCACTATTTGTTTAACTGTAGACAAATACAGAGAATATAGCATGATACACTTCCTCTGGTACTGTAAGGCTAGCAACTGTATGTTATACGCTGATATATTCTCTCTCTCTCTCTCTCTCTCTCTCTCTCTCTCTCTCTCTCTCTCTCTCTCTCTCTCTCTCTCTCTCTCTCTCTCTCAGACTATATCTCTACTATATCTAATATAATTCTCGTAATAATGTGGACACTAACGGCAGCCAACAAGAACTACATCAACATACATGGACAGTGGAATTTCTCAGCTTTACACAATCACAAGTCACATAATGGATGTTGCTGCCAGGATGTCTTCATCAGCTTACAAACCAAAAAGACACTGATACATTTTGAAATATAATTGTGTTCTTGTAAAGTTAAGCCTTTCCACTTTTGTTGAATTAATCACTGCTTATTTTACACCTTTACTAATAAATGAACTTCTATTTGCAGACAATCAGTGCCTGTTTTACAGCGATGAGGACAGACTACAAAATTATATAAATAATCTGAGTTCAACCTACAGCAGATACAATATGAGTATAAACACAGCCAAAACCGAAGTAATGCAAGTTAGCAGAACGTCGGGCCCACTAAGTATACAGATAAATAGCACAACTCTGAAACAAGTTAAAGAATTCAAATATTTTGGACGTATGTTCACAGAAGATAGCAGATTGGACAGAGAAATCGAAATCAGATGTCAAAAAGCTAGTGCACTTTCATTTCAACTATCACCCTTACAGAAACACCCAAATATACTCATGTCCGCAAAACGACAGATAATAAACAGCATATTCACACCAACCCTATGCTACCAACCTCAAACGTGGACTTTATCCAAATCAAACTTTCACAAAATCAACATCTGCGAGATTAGATGCCTGAGGAGAGCTTCCAACTTAACAACCCGAGACCGAGTAAGAAATGCTGTTATCAGACAGACAGTGGGATCAACACCTTGTGCCACATTTATTGAAAGACAGAAGATCAAGTGGTTTGGCCATGTCGTTAGAATGTAACACCATCAACTTCCATCACTGGCCTTTCATTAAAGATCATCTGTATTGAGACCAAGAGGACGTCCAAGAAGAAACTGAATTGACGACATCAAAGACATTGTACAATCACACGGAATGACACTATCCAGTGCCGCCCACCGGGCGCTGGAGCGCAAATTATTCCTCCCCACAACGCTTGACGGCAGAAGTGGAAGATGATGATGATGATTGATGATGATGATGATGATGACGATAATGATGATGATGATGATGAACTTAAGTTCAAACCATTAAATTCCTTGTAGGCAGGCAGCAGAACCTGTCATTTTAGGACCATTTTGCCAGGGTAAACTAAATTTATAACGGCTGTTTTTATTTAGATCATTCTTTGTCTTGGCCAGATTCTGACCTCAGCTGAGGATTTTCATCAATCAGAACTGACCTTGCATAACCTGGCATGCCTGGAACTTGTGTTCCTTCCAACCTCTCCCCACCCTACTTGATTATTACAGCACTGATTCGTCAGATCCGAAACGTTTATTATCTCAGCCATTTGTTCGCCCATTCTATCATAGCTATTACTAATTAATATATACAGATCCACATAACTCGTACTATTATTTATTCTATTATTATTATACTATTATATTATACATTATTGTATAGCACATGAAAAAATAACAATAAATAAATGATGTGAGAACAAACTTGAATCTTTCCTTGTGTGGTTATATAGATGCAGAGGAATATCATGGCATGAGAAGAACATAAACAAAGAAGTATTGCACACACAAAAACAATTGAAATTTAAGAAAACATGATACAATGAGATCAAAGTAAAACAATTAAGATACTTTGGCCTAATAAACAAAATAAACAGCTGCTTGTGAAATAATGTGCTGGTGTAAAAGGTGGAAGGGAAGCAAGCAAGAGTAAGACAATTCTGCAGATGGGTAGACAGCGTCCACAGAGAGAGTAGAAGAAGTTTATTTGAGCCAATCATGAAGAGGATGTTGGAGACTAATGTAGAGATATCACTTGACTGATTCCAAGTGGTTTCAGTGCACTTAACAATCAACTGAAACATGAAACATACTTGCTATTCTCTGTGTGAGTAAACAGTACACCACAAACCTCTTTTCATAGTTTTATTATATTTATTATTTTAAGATATTTCAAATGTCTAATTTATTAACAATAGGCATCATGAACATCAAATTTGTAAAATTTATCTTCTCTGTGCATCCTTGTAATATTTCAGACTGCTAAATGAAATAATGTATGTATAATAACATCCGCATTTCTATATGTTATGTATATGTTATCTTCTTGTTTTTCAGAATGAGAGATCAAGTTACAGATGTACCACGGCCATCACATTTGTAAGGTATCTCTCTTCTGTGTCTTCTCTTGTGGTGCTTTAGATCACCAGAAAGTTTGAAAGCTGATCTAAAAACATCACATGTGTAATCTTTCTCTGTGTGTGTGTTGTGGTGCTTCAGACTGATAATATGAGTGTAAGAAACACCACACCCATCACACTTACATGGTTTCTCTCCTGTATGTGTTCTCTTGTGTTGCTTCAGATTGCAAGGCTGAGTAAAAGATGCATCACAGTTCTCACACCTGTAAGGATTCTCTCCTGTATGTGCCTTCGATGGGTGACGTTGTATGTGCCTAAGATGGGTGACGTTGTAATATTCTGTTGTGATAATTTGGCCGTGTCCAGCGTGTGCCGCGTGGTCTCGTGGTTACACACCCGCTTCACACGCCAGTGATCCGGTCAAGGATATGCACTACTGACGAGCTCAAACGAGAGCTAAACTCGAGTCTGGTGCTTCCACTTTGACGTAGATAGACCTTAGGTTCATACCAGAATATGATCAGCGTTGCCAGTCAGTAGTGGGACGCAGAGGTGTTTCCAAGGCACCAGGGCCGGGTTATATACTGGCCAAGACCTATTGACGCGTCCTCGTCGAGCGTCCTGGGCAACAGGTCCTTTCGGGGTCCTGGCTGAGGTCAATAGGATCGCCGATTCCTCCGAAGTCGGAGAGTGTCTGCCTGTATGGCGAGGAACCACCAGTCTGCACACCAATAAGCCAGACATGGGACAACGGATACTCACGCAAAACGCAGGTCCTGTATGACATCACACTGATGTTGGACAACAGGATGCCTTCATCCGACATACAGGACTTCGCGTTGGAGGACTTCGCGTTGGAGCTCAAGCCAACGAACACAAGCAAGCAAGCAAGCAAGTCAGTAGTGATTTGTGCTCAATATTTAAATCTCAAAACAACCAAATAAATCATGTCGTTAGTTAGTTAGTTAGTTAGTTAGTTAGTTAGTTAGTTAGTTAGTCGCAGTTCCAACTACACAGCAACGGGTCGTCCCCATTATACTCCGTTCCTGTGCCAGTGAATATCACACAAAATGCTCCCCACTGGCCAATGTGAAAAGTGGAAAAGACAGGAGTCTCGACACACAACAGCCCGCACATATCTATGTGCATAATGCCGCCGCCAGAATGTCAACACAATAGTCCCCCACTAAAACATCCAGTTCATTTCTGATGGAATCAGCAGTCATTTTCCCATCTGGATGTTTCCTAGATGTTCACCCACACAGTTCACGAAATACAGTTCATCGTCGACGGTAGTGGCAGTCAACCAGAAGCCCAGCAGCCACGCATTTCTGCATAAGGCAAAAACCGGTCAACTCTGGGACATAGCCTTCCGCCTGTCGTCTCTGGGGGGACAGTAGAATCAACAAGCGCACTTCAATTCCCCTTTTTTCCCACTGTTGGGTCTATTGTCAGACTTTTGTCTACATACCCCCGTTCCAATCTTCTATTCTCTCTCTCTCTCTCTCTCTCTCTCTCTCTCTCTCTCTCTCTCTCTCTCTCTCTCTCTCTCTCTCTCTCTCTCTCTCTCTCTCTCTCTCTCTCTTCTCACAATGCCATATCCCTCTCCACTTTCCTTCAGAACATACCCACACGACATTGTCCTCCACTAAATACTATCATTATTTATTGAATAAACCAAAAGTATCATGTGTGTATGGAGTGTAAGTAAAGACGTTGTTGTTGTGTTCTATCCTGTAGGTGAGATAAGAATGTCACTCACAGATCCACATCATAGTTTTCATCATTCAACGGCACATATAGTCACCACAGCACAGAATTGGGGTACGCTCACCCGGTATACTGTCTCTTGATGAATGATGTTGATGATGTCTTCACAATATCCTTGACAATGTTAGAATTACACAGTTTGTCACCACAGAGTGTTTTTATTATATATTGTCTCTCCTTGTGGAATATCTGATAACATGAACGATATGATATTTCTAGTAATGTTTATACCTCCGATATCATTGCATGAGTTATCGTCTCTTATGGATGCATAATTACCAAGACTGTCTTTAAAAGATTACTGATTCACAGTGTTTCTTATTCATTACTGTTTTGTTTATCTGATAATAAGTTCTGGTCTTACGGCTTCTTCATTTTAGTTCAGTTGCACCATAGTGAGCTTTCGATCTATGTTTAGCTGCACTTTATTCTGCTGTAAGTTTCTTAACCAGAATGTCTTATAGGTATCCGTTAATGCTAGAACTTGCTGACCTGTATGACTGACATCCGACTTCAATCTGGCCGATTTTTATTACTTTACCAGCTTAGAGTCTCTTCCTTTTTTTCAGGAGTGTTGCTATTACTTTGTACATGGGAACCTTATAATTATCCTTGGCTGAATTGGGAGTACTAATTGCACAATAAATACAACACGTTCATCAGTAGTATCCGACTTGAAACGTTGTAACTCCCTTTTCATAATCCCTTAAGAATAAACCACCACTTCTCGTGGAAACCACATAGCACACTAAATTCCACTAGAATATCCAGCCTATGTACGACGATATGGGCTTATTCCACCAGTTTCCCCCTTTCCTCCACATCAGTTTTTTGATCTATACAACAACAGCCGAAATTCTCTTTTGATGCCCCGTCCTGTCGTGACATCAATGATTCTCCATTCGTCTCCTCCGATCACCCATCGTCGCCTTCGTTACTACAAACGGCTGTGAAACGCCGTGATTGTGAATCTCCGTTTTCCCATTTCAAAGGTTGTTGAAAATAGCTTTATCGCGATGCATCGGTCGTCCGTTATTTCCCGTAGACTTCGCTTTCGCCTTCAATCGTTCCGATCGTTCAATCAAGGCTCTCTCAACAAACAAAATGCCGCGGCTTAGGACGCTGTTTGTTGTTCTAGTAACATTTCAGATCGTTGACCTCTAGTATCGTGACACCGCCATCACTCCGAACATGCAGTCACGTTCCAAAAAACCTCGGGTAGATTAAAAAGCATTTCACACGAAGCTCACAGCTCACAGTGTCGCGCCACGCACTCACTCAGTAGCAGGTCGACGGAACCATCAAGCCTCCTTAGTCGCCTCTTACGACATGCGTGGTAGGCTGCAATGTTGCTATTCTTTGCTTCCCTTATAGACCCCGGCAACACACGGGAGAAAAAAAATCATGTATTTCGAGGAAACACAAACAATCAAATACAGAGGTTCTAGAAAAATTGGGAATAAAAAGACATTACACACACACACACACACACACACACACACACACACACACACACACACACACACACACACACACACACACACACATATATATATATATATATATATATATATATATATATATATATATATATATAAAGAGAATTTTTGTTTGTGTGTCCTTTATGTGTTTCCAAACGGTCCATCCCATTGAGATGCAATTTTGTACAGATGTTCTTCTAACTCCCGCGGAGCCAACTGGCATAGTTATTTAGTTTAAAATCAACAATTTTTCCTTACTAACGAAAGAAAAAGGCACGCTCTTCAGAAATACAGACCAAGAAATGTCCAACTATCTCTGATTAAACCAGAAATTAGTTATGAACAGTTGTTTTTCACATAAGCGGATCAAACTGAAATAGAACGGAATCATCAGAAACAGACCAGCATGGGAACAGACGTGAATAGACAGACAGGCAGGCAGGCAGACAGACAGACAGACAGACAGACAGGCAGGCATATAGATAGATAGATAGATAGATAGATAGATAGATAGATAGATAGATAGATTGATAGCCGGGTCGGGTAGCAGACAGACAGACAGATGACGGGAACGGATAGATAGATGGATAGATAGATATACAGACAGACAGACAATTAGACAGACAGACAGAGATATAGACAGACAGACAGATGACAGGAACGGATAGATAGATGGATAGATAGACAGACAGATAGATATACAGACAGATAGTGTATCAGCATGACATACAATATCAGTACACGATTGGAGAAATATCTTGGAGTTGGAGAGAACTGAATATACATGATCACCCACGGGAACGGGAGCAGGTTCAGAACGCAACGGGAAATGTATTTGAATGTTTAATGACTACTTATATGAATTAAATTAGACGTTACCCGCCAGGAGCTGGGCGAAGCCGGGCCGGGTCAGCTAGTGCTCTTATACATACCATACTGGAAGGCAAGGTTGAGGACAAGCGATCAAGATGCAGACAACGATACAAGTGGGAAGATAACATCAAGAGCTGGACGAACAGCAATTTGACAGAATGTACACAGGAAAAGAAACAGTGTTGGAGATCCATTGCAGCCAACCTGCATTGTGGAGACGGTGCCTGAATGATTAATATGAATGAATACGAATGAGACGAAGATTTGTCACACGAAAAACATGATGTAAGCTGATAATGATATTTAAACAGATAATGCATACGTGTGTGACTGTTATTGTTTGTGAATGTGATGGTGTGCGCGAGTGTTCAAGTAAAACAGACACATATTAATGTCCAAAACAATGTTTTCCCCTAGTGAATTTGAATAACGAAGACACAAACAATAGATTGCACGATTTATTGCCTGGCATATTTCGCTGCATCTCGTCAGGTACAGTACTGCAGAAATCACACAACTTACGTGAAATTAACTAGATAAATCCTTCAAGTTGAAATATACACAATTTCGCACAGTAATGTCGATTGTCTACCACGGTAATTTTAAGCTGACTAACATGTCTTTCTGTTTACACAATTCTGGCTTACGTTGATAGATCATAATTGCTTCTGCAAATTTTAACAAGCGAGTATTTTGTGTTCTAAACAACACGCGAAATGCAGTGTCTCTGGACACAACATGGCGACTGGTGACAATGTGCCTGCCGATTGAAGACGCCGGGAGCTTCCGGTGTGTCGGCTCCTCGTGGCTAACATCTCCTGTGTGTTGTATCTTGTTGACCCATTGGGGTATGTGTTCTGACACCCGTTTGTTAAGCTGTCTCTCCGTTCGACCAATGTAAACGGCCTGGCATCTACATGTGAATTGGTAAATACAATTGTTTGTGGCGTACAGAGGAACAGGCTCTTTGACTGTTGGTGTAGGAATGGGTACGGTTTTACATCTAATGACTGGAGTTGCCGCACAGAATGTTCGACCTAATGCTGTAGTAAGCCGGTCTTGTAGCCGTTGCATTACGTCATCCCCTCGAAATATTATTAACATATTAATTTTTAGAGAACACTGAAACAGCACGAGAAGACAATTCAAAAACTACAACTAAAAGGCAGGTTTCAGTCTGTGCTGTATTTCTGTAAGTACCAATGATTGCTTGTGAATTTATTTCTGGTATGTTATTATTGTTTCGTTAATGCTATTGAGAATTTGAGAGTGTCTCAGAGGTTTTGTATTAGTTGGAATAATGGCGGCGTGTTTATGCTGAATGTCGGAATAAAACACTCTCTCAGTTTGGTAATCTTGAATATTTTACAACATTATTCGTTTATATTTTAATGGTGCCGAATACACACCCAAGACATTAATGCTAAGTGGTTAATGAGCCTCCCTCGCGTTCCGAAAGTTGTGGATTTGATTCTGGGCTCTGTCATCATAGTGTCAATCGGTTCACTGGTGCAGACGTGTAGTTTCCTCGGAACACCTGGGGATCGTCGCTGGAGCTACGGAGTTCGTGCTCCGTGCGACGCATTCGACAGGCTGCCCTGTGGAAAGAGACCGAGCAAATGGGATAAACCCCGGTACGATGAAGTTGATCCACTCGTTTAGCCCCCCCCCCCCCCCCCCCCCCAATTAATAATTTAAAAATTATTAACTATCTGATTGCTGATGGTAGCAGGTTCGATCATGATGTTTAAATTGAAGATTTACTAAAGAGACACCACAGATAGATAGGCCTTGAAAAACCAAATCTAATGGTACCTCAATGATGGCTGTATGTCAATTCTAAGTGGAAATATTCACATATGAGTGTCGGTATCTCCAACAAGCAAATTATCATGAGTCCTGTAACTTCGGAGCTCTCCTATGTGTCCCACTATCTCCGCTGCCAGTCCGTGTGAGATTGTCTCAAATGGATCATGGACGGATATGAAAACTGATTTCAAACATAAGTTTGTCATGTTATATGATAACAAAAAATATAGTAACAGTATACAGATAAATTACTAACAATCTTTATACTTGTATTCTCTTTAACTTTAGTAGTTCAAAGTGCAAGTTGTGAGCGTTAAAAGTTTCCATGGCCGGCAGCCGCTATCTTAGAGTTCCATTCACTAAGACGAAATAACATCCTGCAGAAATATATTTTTTTAAATGACATATCACACGATATCCACAATGAAACTCCAGGTATATGTAAAAATGGATGTAAAATTCAAATGTCCATCTAAAAATATGGTAAAGTGAAGTAAACAAGCTCTAAAAAATAAAATTACTTACATTTTGCCAAATAATTAAATTTATTTAAAAGTTATGATAATTTAAACCAATCGCTATGCATAGAATGCTAGACTAACCTATTCTGCAGAATCTTAGATGTCGTTTGTTATTGTCATGTGATATTCGAATGAATGAATGACGTCGAAAGCATGAATGGTCTTTACATAGCCATTTTTGGATACACAATGGACCATTCTGGTGTCGCACCATCAATTCCGGTTGCAGATCGGGTCATGGCACTACTAGCATACCTACTGATGGAGTGATTCATGATTCATGCATCGAAGAAATGGCTAGTAGGTATGCTAGTCATGATTTTTAAATTGGGTATTTACTAATGAGACCATCACAGATAGATAGTCCTTGAAAAAACAAATCTAATGGTACGTCAATGATGCCTGTTTGTCAGTTCTAAGCGGATATATTCACATTTGAGTGTCAGGATCTGGGACCAAAAAATGTCTCAAATTTGTTTGTCCATTGCCTTAATGCTGCTGACTCCCTTATCAAGCCTTTTCGCTGTCCCGCTGCTTAATATATCTGAGTCAACAGTAAGTCAATCTCACGGCTCAAACGATTAACAGCAAATAATCATCAATGAATTGGAGCCGAACGGGTAACGAATGATAAGTGAATTCTCGCACTGAAGATCAGAAATTACAGCTGCTTTATTTTCACAGCTAAGAAGTTACAGTTACACAATGTCGATGTCCTCTCTAAAGAGCCTGTGACGCCAGGCCGGCAATAGAATTAATTAACTAACATCTGACATGTTAACATACTAACCATTTCTTCTCAGCCCTGAATTACCTTCATTCTTCCGTTATTCTGTCCATCATTTCTGACGCTGTTCGATCAATCTGTCTAGGTTTATCAGGCTCTCAGTCAACGGCGATATGCTCTTCCATCAAGCCACTGTTAGCCACCACTTCATCCTTATAATACCCACTTTGCCATTTCTAATCTTAGAACACACTTTGTCCTTGTCAACTCCATCAAAAAGCCCTTTCTTGTTGTCTGCCTACGCCAATTCACTGTTTATCCCCAGTCTCCTAGCTATCCGTAATCTTTTTAGCTTCAGGAATCTCTACCTATTATTAATGACGTCAACCGGGAGTATCTGCCTTATGGCATATATGCAGCGCTTTAGTGTGTCCCACTCAGAGTGTCTCCAACAAAATGTCTCCAACAGACACTACCATTGACGAACAATAATCAGAGATGCAAAAATACAAGACATGCTGCAGATTAAAAGAAAATACTCATCTAACAGTATTATCTCATTTACAGTTAATTCTAAAATAATTAATATTAATAAATTGTACTCTCACTGCCTGTCCTTGCGAGATTGTCTCAAACTTGTCATAGACGGACGTAAAAACAGAATTCAAAAATATGTTCCGTCAAGTTAAATGATTAAAAAAAAATAGTAATGGTATACAAATAAATTATAAATAATCTGTAAACTTGTATTCTCTTTAACTTTAGTAGTTCAGATTGCAAGATTTGAGCGTAACAGATTATACGGCCTAGTCGATCAATATCCCCACTGCCACCATTTTGGCTTTCCATTCACAAAGACAAAACAACATGTCCGCAGACATATTTTTTTTCAACCAGAAATTGAGCACATTCAGCGATAACACTTTCCAAATATATGTAAAAATGGATGCAGAATTCAAAAATCCATCTAAAATTGACTTTCTATAAACAGCGCCAGAAAAAAATAAATTATAGTACGTACGCCCAATAATTATAATTTATTGTAAAGCAATGATAATTTCAACCAATCGATGTGCATAGAATATTAGACAGACATATGCTGCAGAAACTAAGATGGTGTTTGTTATTGTCATGTGATATTTGAATGAATGAATGATGTCGAAAGCATGCAGGGCCTTTTCACGGCCAGTTGTGATGCAATGGATCCTTCTGCACAGGCATGTTTTATGGTTTCCTGTTTTTTTTTTTTTTTCTTTATTGGGTTGCAGACGAAAATGCCATAACTATGGCTACAAGATCTGGTATGGGCAAGAAATATATGCATTTGTTTCGCACCGTACAGGTTGATTAGGATTAGTTGAATGTTTACATGACATATCAATGTCTATTGCTTATAAATTTCATGTAATTTCTTGTAATTCATTTTGTTGCTTTAATTATTGTTCATCATCCGCCATGGCGTAACATTTTTGAAATTGAAACTCATCCATGACTGACTTTATTTTATATGTCAACTTTTGATTAAAGAATGTGGAAATCCATGGGTATAGGCCAAGATAGCAAGCCTGTTGTCGTTGTGGCAGGACTCAAATGCCTGTGGCCTGATTGATATTTTTTACAATACTTAGGGACATTGGATTACATCCCCATCCTCTCGTTCTCCCTGTATCCCCACATTGGGGCATGAGCCTTCTTCAGTTAACTCAGCCTGTCTTTTGTTATCTATGTAGCCATTCATGTCTTCCCTATATTCATTTCTGTTTCTAATTCTCTTCTCCTTGTGTTGTTAGGTCTTCCTCTAATTCATTTACCCTGTGAATTTCAGACAAAGACTTTTCTAATGATACAATATCAGGCTGCCTCAATGTATGTCTATTCATATCCATTTTTGATACACTGGTGCCAGTATTTTGTTTAGTTCTCGCCATGAGCACCACATTGGTACCTCTGTCATTTTAGTCCTTTTATTTTGGCCAGTCAACAGTTGATGAATGTATTTTTGTTTATTACTGATAATATTAGTAATCATTTTAAGTCATTGTCCATGTTTCTGATCCACACAATAGTTAAAATTTAATGTTATATTTGAATATTCTGTTTCATTTCTTTTTTACTTCCACAAATATCCTATTGCTATGAAAGCCCCTCTCGCCTTGGCATTTTTATTTTAATATCTTTATGGTTGCACATTGCTGTTATATAGCCTGGGGCGCAGAGTTGGGGCAAGCACCCACATGGCTTGTGCATTCATCACCTTCAGCAGGAAAAGTCCAACTCCTGGCCTTCACGTGACGGAACTATTGTAACTATCAGGAGAAGGGGGCGGTGCATGTCTCTAGTGTGGTACAAAAACCAGAATGCTCTAGATCAGTGCTTCCCAAAGTGGTGGTCCATGGAACAGTGCCGGTCCGTGAGCCCTTCTTTGCTGGTCCACAACGTGAGTTGAAAAAAGTAAGAATAAAGTTAAATATTTTCTCCTTTCAAGATAGTTTAGAACTTTTAAAAAACAAGATTGTCCTTTTCTCAAAACATGATATCCGCACCATTTTTATGATGATTTAATTTTTTTTTAATTGAGCATTACAACATACTGTAATTTAGTGAGCTTGTTTAAAATCTGATTTGATATCGTTTTCCAAGATATATGTTATTTTTATTTTATATTGGTGTTCATTGTATATCAGTGTATACCAGTATATACACCTTTACAAGAAGACGTAAATGTAGTTTTGACATTTTAAAAAAGTTTTTGATTTGTAAATCTCTACAATAAAATTTTTACTCATGAAAATGGGACCACCATTAAATAAATCAGTCATCCAATAATATTATGGAGCAGTATTTAGCGCACCGGGACAACACCCATAATTACGTCAAATCTTATATTTATATTAAAATGTATATTGAGGTCATATAAAATTCCAGATTACAAGGAGAAACATTTTTTTTTTTTACACAGCACCGGTCCCTATGGTGCAAAAGAAAACATTTATGTCAGTTCGCGAAAGTGAAAGTTTGGGAAGCACTGCTATAGTTAACTTTATATGTACATACATGCTCAGACACGTATGTACATGCATACATATCTAAACTCGAGTAAGACCAGTCTACTCTAGTAAAGGAAAGGTGCTGAAGATAGAAGCAACCAGCCTGGAGGCGCACCACAGAAATCAGTTAGTTAGTTAGTCGACAAATCATCCTCATTGCACATCAAACCATTCAGTCCATAAGTGCTCGGATCCCCTCAGCAAATCCCGCAGCGTGTAGCGGCTCATGACGCCAGTTCTGTGTTGGTTTATCAATCTTCTTTGGCTTCCTGCGTAGTGTTCTTGTTTGGACACCCCTCTTTTAATTTGCTGTTCTCACAGTCTGGCCATGGTTGTAGATTCACAGTCATTACTTGGTTCACGCAAAAGTCTTACTTCTCGTAGAGCATTCAGAATGTTAGCCTGGTCCATGGCACGTCCGCCCTCCACAGTAGCCTCACTTGCCAGCTTGCCAGCCCGCTCATTTCCTTGTACTCCCGCATGCACGAAGATGAAACTAATCTTTGCCAGCCGAGACTGCTCCAGAGGCAGCTACCATTCTCTTCGGATCGATCCCTCCTCTATCCTCTTGATCATGTTCATTGAGTCGCTAAGGAAACATGCCCTAGTGAATGTCTGTGTCTCGAGCCATGTTATTGCTTTACTTACTGCCATGACTTCCATAGTCAGGCTACTTGTGGTTTCAGTGAAAGCACCAGAGTCCTCCTTCACAATTCTCCCTCCGGCCCGAGCTGTAAAGGCCCATGAGCTTCTCACATGTCGGATGACCGACCCATCTGTGTAGATGACCGCATCACTGTCTAGCGAATTCTCGAAAATCAACGCTTGTACTTCAGTCTCCACAGCAGCCGGATTTTCTTGTCTGCATTTTCTATCTAGTTGGATGCAAACTGAAAAGGATGTGCGGAAATCTGTTGGCACTTGCACCCACTCCTCGCCAGGTACTAAGTCCTCAAGTGAACACACCTGTTGAAGAATGTCTTCGGCTTGACCCATCCACGACTGTCCTCTTTTTAACCTGCTGCCCTTCACCTTCACAATTTCACTATGTAGTGGATGTTGTGTGTTTGCGTTAACTCTGAGGTAGGCGCGTGCCCTGCAAACTTGTATTCTCTCTTCAATGGTTGGAAAATCAAGAAGGTAGCGCATCGCCCTGCATGCTGTATCTCTTGTACATCCAAGAATAATGTGCATAGCTTCATTCTGTATCCTTTCCATCCTTTCTATCTGCTTACGGCTGAGAGTCAGGATTGCCATTGCATACTCCAAAACAGACATGACCAGCCCCTCGTACAGAAGACATAGATGGCGCTGCTCACAGTTTGCTGCCGCCATCACCCGCATCGCAGCCAAACCCCACTTGGCCTTTGTTATCACCTGGTCTATGTGCTCATTATAAGCAAGGCTTCGATCAAACCGTATCCCCAAGTAATTCATTGCCTGCGTTCTTTCCACCGTCTCTGAACACAGCATTACAGTTGGTGTTGGAGTGTTGACAATATGATTATTCAACGAGAACCAAGTCACTATTGCCTTTGTTGGGTTGACCATTGCCCCAGCTTCATCACACCAAGTACTTATGCGATTGAGTTTGGTTTGTAGTTCCACAGCAACCTCCTCTCTATCCTTACCCTGACGATACACTAAAACATCATCGGCATATGACAGTGTCCTGCCAGGTCCAGTGATCTGCTCACTGGTGATTCTCACTGTGTAGGCGTTGAACAGTACCGGAGATAATGGTGATCCCTGTGGTAGGCCAGGATATATTGTTGTTGGTTCCGAAGTCCAACTGCCACATCTAAAAACTACTTTCCGTTGGAAGAGGGCTGCAGCGATCCAACTAAGGAGGAATGGACTTACTTTTAGTTCAAGAAGCTGAAGCATTAAAAAATCCAATGGTACTCTGTTGTATGCGTCCTCAATATCAATTGCTGCAGCAAAGGTTTCAATGCCTGAGTGGAAACCTTCATAGACATCATGGGCAAAAACTGCTGCATTGGTCCAGGTTTCTCTTTTTGGACCCAGGGTATTTGGGAAAACACCTTGCCTCTCTAGCTGGCTTGATATTTTCCTGGCAATTACCTTCTCCAGCAGCTTGCCTATTGTATTCTGCATGGTTATAATTCGATATCCCTGAATTTTTGTGTGGTCTTTGTCAGGCTTCGGCAAGGGAATCAGATAGCTGTGTAACCACTCCTCCTTGATGCTAGCACTCTCTATACTGTTGTACATGTCTGCTAGTTTCTCTAGCTCATTGTCGCTACACCTATTGATGCCATCGTATCTTATGCCATCAGGCCCTGGAGCGCGTTTTTTGATCGTCAAAGTACAGCCTTGATTTCTTTCACTGTCACTGTGTCTTCATCCGAAGTGTTCTGGGCCTTGCACCTGCCTGAGGTGACCTCCTTGGCCAGATTTCGGCCTCCCATGTCTGTCTGGTTGCTCTGCTCTAGATTAGCGTTCAAAGAGGGCTTTGCCCTTGTTCTCGTCAGTCCTCTGCCAGATGAGGTCAGCACCTTGGAAGTCAGAAATGCTCTTATTCTTGACTACACCACTCATGCTTTTATGTAGTCGCCAGAACAATTTCAGTGACTTGTCTGTGCTTACTCTTTGACACACCTCTGCCCATTTTTTGCTTTTAACCACCTTGACCAGTTTTTTTGAAATAGCTTACTTTTGTGCGCATCTCTCTTTCTAAGTGCATGCAGGGAATAGGATGACCAGCTCTGTTCCTCTTGGCTTTTTGCCATCTCCTTACAGCACTATGCTTATCTACCCAAGCCTTTTCCACCTCGAAATTCCACCAACGTGGCTGCTCCCAGCTTTTTTCCTGCCCTGAAGCTTTCTACGCTTGTCACGTCTTATTTTACTCACCATATCTTGTATAACAGAGTAAACAAGTAATGAGCGGAGTCGCGGTTGTAGCTTCACTAGGTTTATTTAATGAAATAAGTCCAAATGTATAAAACAGGTTACATGATGTTCGGATATAATACAATCGATGTTGACTATCTGAGATCCAGGCTGTAACTCCCTTCCCTAAGCCTCGCGTCACGGCTTGAGCGTCCTCCTAGGATGCTCAACCGTGCCTATTCTTTGCACATCAATCCCTCTTAAACTATTAACAGAGATGGTACTCTGTTACACTTGCCCTGTACTGTCATACTGGAAAGTCTTTACCTTTAGCTTGTGCTGCCTGGTTCTGCCTTTCTCCACCAGTATGCTGCATGGGTGGTGGTCACTGCCATGGTGTCCTAGGACACCCCATCTACACACTGTAGTGAGTGAAGGTGAAACCAGCGCCAGATCAAAAGCACTGTCCTCATCACCTGGACGGCTTGCTGTCCTGGTGACACAGCCACTGTTGATACAAACCAAGTCAATGGTTTCAAGTGCAGTCTAGAGCTCCTCCCCCTGTGTATTGGAGGAAATGTTTCCTCATGATCTGCCTTTAGCGTTGAAGTCGCCACAGAAAATAACATTTCTCTCATGACCTAATATGCCACTTAAGCACTGCCAGTTCTGGGCGTCCATACTCGCATTGCGGGCATAAACATTAACCAACACGAATGGTATACTGGAATGAACTCTCAATGCCTGTATTTGTATATCGTCACTGTCCCAACTGGACATGTCTAGCTCTGACACCACCATGCTGTCGCGAACGAGAATCGCCATTCCCAGATGTCGTCTGTTGTAGAAACATTTGAAGCCGGCAATTCGGAGTAGCTGATCGCCCAGTCTCGTCTCCTGGAGTGCTACAATATCGTTCCTGTAAACCAGGGTTTCTAAAATAGAGCCCCGTTGTTTTACGCTGGCGCAGTTCTAATACAGAATACGGATATTCCTGAGTCCTAGACGGTGACACTTGAGTCTAAAACGTCTTAAACCACTACACTTACCTTGCTTCTTTCAGCCTGCACGGCTACCACGCCGCCTCGTAAAGTTGACTGCTGACCACTCGGAGAACACACGTTCCGCCATGTTGAAAAACTGAAAACACAGAAACCACACACGCTGCCAAAAATTCACTCTAGGATTGCTTGACAGAAATCAGGATTCCATACAGTTACGCAATGAAATTCATTAATTAAGGCAAAACGTTATGCTAAGTACCCCCAGGTAGGTGCAGTGCTGGGCCCTATGCCTTGAAAGGTCCAACCAAAACAATTGGAGGTCCTTCTCAGATGTCTACTGGAGCCTGAGGACCTGATAATTGAGCGTCTGGCCATACCAAACAAAGACTGAAAATGATGCATTGGAGTGCGGAGGGAGTTAGCAAAAGAAAAACAATAGAACTAGAAATCAAACTGAATCAGGGACAAGTACGTGTATGTTGCTTGCAAGAAACTCACCTCAATGAAAACATAGCTTTCAAAATCATAGGCTACCATTGTTACTGATCTGACCGAAAAGATAGGCGAGAAGATGGGATACTGACACTTGTGAAGAATAATGTTACTGTCTTCCAAATTAAAGTTTACATTGAAGGGGCCGAGTATCAGACACTTAAACTTGAGATAGTCATTACAGATCTGCATCTTATCAATTACTACTGTCAAAGCGACTACCAATAAAGGAAACAATGATTGTGTGTGGCGATTTCAGCAGCCACTCCCAAAGCTAGGGCTATGATCACATGGACCAGAGAGGAGGAGACTATTAGCCTGGCAGGACGAGAATACATTCAGCTGTCCGTCCCATATACCTTCTACTCGAGATCATAGCACACTATAACTACACCTGACCTGGCTTTTCATTTACCAGACCTGGAGTGAAACATCACACAAATTGTTTCCATGAAAGTGGACTGGGCAATGTACAAACATCACACCAGCATATTGGTTAGAGATCTTAATACAGATAAAGACATAAATAAAGTAGTTGAAGAGTTAAGAAAATGCATACTACAGGCAGCACGAGAAACAATACCAAGAGGAGCTTGTAAACAATACAAACCATATACTAACGTAGTGAACTGTAACAGTTTCATAAAGATGTGGAAGTTTGTTGAAGCCAAGCTGATACCAATCCCAGTCAAGAGCACCACAATAAATACCAGCATGTAAAAGCCAAATTTCAAAGGACCGAGTTGCAGACTATATAGAAATGCTGGCAGGAGAAATCAGAGTCACTGAACTTTGAAAGAGACACAAGAAAGTTGTAGAAGATAGTACAACAGCTTAATGATGAGGGCACTCTCAAAGATCACACTACATAAAGACGGAAACATCTTGACAAGAAAGCAAGCAGCTGACCTTTTTGCGGACTTGTTTGCACAAGATAATAATATTGAAATTAGCCCAGAGAAACAAGAGATTCGAGAGAAATGGCAACATACAGGACATAATGAAATAGTACATGAGGTTCTGGAGGCACCTATCACAATCAGCAAACTGGAGCTAGCAATATCAAAACTGAAAATGAGAAAGTCACTAGGAGCTGACCGTATCTCCAATGAAATGATCCAGAACCTAGGTGTAATGGCCAAAACAACACTGTTAAGATCTGCAATAACTGCTGGACCTTAGGCAGTGCCCCACAAGCCTGGAGAGAAGCAATCATGATAGTTCTCCTAAAATCAGTGAAAGACTGTTTCAATGCCTTCAGCTACAGACCAGTTAGCTTCACCAGCTGTCTCTGCAAAACAGGGGAATGTATCATCAATCACAGACTGCAGTGGTACATTGTAAGTGAAAACATTCTTATGCCTTAGGCAGTACTATTCTACAGAAGATCAGACAACCTAACTCTCTCAAGAAATTGAGGGTGCATTTGAAGAGAAGAAACTGGTGCTTGTGACATGGAGAGATCTGAAGAAAGCCTTTGACAAAGTCTGGAAAGAAGGTCTGATAAAAAAACTGATAAATTATTAAGTCAATGGAAGTTTATATACATTGGTGAAAACATATATGCACAACAGAAGAGCCACAGCCCTCTGCTGTGTGTCCACCATGACGAGGTAGAGGGGCTTGCGTGTTCCAATGACCCCAAGAGCTATGCTGACGTAGCATAGCTACTGGTAGGGTTACCCATGTCGGACAGGTCAAGGGAGAGGAACCAGACCAAGAGACACACAAACCTGCTGCCTTGTAGGTAGACTGGGGACAGTTAAAGGCTAGGGAAAGCACCCCAAAAAATGCTTGTCGAAATCGGATGTACTGAGCCACAGGCTTGACAAAGCAGTGTAACATAACTTAATTCATGATGTTACAAATTAAAATTACTCAGTATGGTGCTAATCCCATGAAGTACCATCAAGTGGTGATAGTGCGTCGAGGGGGTCCACCCATGACTACTGGTGGTCACCTTCCCCTGTGCTGTGGAGTCAAGGCACAGAGGAGTAGGTTAAGAGCTATTGACCAAACACCCCGGATACTCAACATAACTCAGTGGAATGCCGAAGGAGTTTCAAACAAGAAAGTCTCCCTACCAAAGCGTCTTCATAAAGACAGAATAGATGTGACATGCATTCAAGAGACACACCTCAACGCCAATCGCAGATTTTCAGTCAGAGGATATCAGACCACATGTTTTGAGCGCGAAGGACACAAAGGAAGAGTTCTAATGGATCAATCATGTGCCATGCCGGAAAGCGTGGGCGGTCATGACTCGCCATTTCACTCAATCACCAGAGTCGTGGATCAGCTCAGTGTTCCTGTCTCCACCATGCCATGTGGCCAAGCCATCCATATATTTACTTCTCGGTCTTCCCATTGGTCTGTTCCCTTCGATCTTGCTAGTTGTCACTAAGTTCTCCAATCCATTTCTTCTCATAACATGTTCAAAAAATTTTGACTGTCTATGTCTAATTTCACTAATCAATTTACGATTTTCATTTGTCTCCTGTAGTACTTGGTCATTGGTTTTTCTGTCTGTCCATGGTATTCTTTGCATTCTCCTCAGAAACTACATTTCCGCAGCCATCAGATGTTTTTCAGCCTGACTGCTCATTGTCCAAGTTTCACATCCATACAAAGGTACAGGCTCTATGTAGCACCTCACCACTCTTTTTCTCGTTTCAATTGACATCTTATTTATTGGTCAGTACGTTTTTCATCTTGCTGAAGGCTACCTTTGCTATGGCGATTCTTGTTCTAATCTCCTCAAGGCATCTCCCATCAGATGTTATGACTGTTCTGAGATAATTGTACCGATTCACCTTTTGAAGAATATTCCCATTTACTTGTATATTACATTGTGGTATTTCGTTTTTCCTAGTGACGACCATAATCTGTAATTTTACAATTTCTAATACTTTCTAATAGTTATAACACTTACAAAAAATACAATATCTTGCAGCAAAGTATTTGCGGTCTCTGACAACCAAACAGAAATGATAGGTGTTGATGTAATGATAAAGGATGTGAAAATAAGAATTTACAATCTGTATAGCCCAGCAGATAAGGGCCTTACACTCTCAAACATGAAAATAACTGACATAAACTGCATTATTGTCGGAGACTTTATTAGCCATTCAGAAAGATGGGGATACCCAGATACTGACAACAGAGGAGATGAAGTGGAGGACTGGGAAATAGACTCAAATCTCCATCTACTCAACAAAGCGAATGACACACCAAGCTTCTACGACAGATTTGCCATACTAACAGACAAATATTGTGAAAACATAAATACATGACATGGAACATGAAACAAATGGTAGAAAGTCTAAACAAAGCAATAATACAGGCGGCCACCGAGTCCATTCCAAGAGGAGCAAGGAAAAATGACAAACCATACTGGACTGAAGAACTACAAATTTTGAAGGACAAAGTTGAAGATGCCGATATCTCTCTCTCTCTCTCTGTGTATATATATATATATATATATATATATATATATATATATATATATATATATATATATATATATATATATATATATATATATATATCATCAATCTTACTGACGTTAGCCAGGACCCTGCATGGACCTGTTGCCCAATACGCGCGACTAGGATGTTTCATTAGGTCTTGTCCAGAACCAGAATAGAACCTGGCCCTGGTGCTTTGGAAACACCTCTGCGTCCCTGACGGTCTGTAACAATCATTGTAAATATAATTGTAGACTTGTGCTTGGGTATTTTAGCAACAATATGCATCGTGCAACGAATGAGCACGTTGTGGGATAAATTTGTGCTAATATAAATATAATAAAATACCCGAAGTGGATGTTTCGAGCCAGTCTCCGAGTGGAGTGATTTAAAGAAATATAAATTACCTGTTATAGACATGTATGTGAGGACATGCAGATTGCCAGGTCTGATGCACCCGTTACATACCACCAAAAGAAAAGAATGATCAAATCAGTCAGAAAGCCACCAAAACTTGCTCAAGATGACTACCACATTATGGACAGACCAGAACAAGTCATTATTCTGTGCCTCAGAACAGGACACAATAGATTACGCAACTTATGTATGCAACATTCAAGATTGGCAAATCAGCCATGTGCACATGTGGATTGGCACCGCAGACAGCAGATCACATACTCCAAGATTGCCCAAAATATAACATATCTAGGCAAACCTTCTGGCCTAGAGAGACGACAGTGGAAGTTAAACTCTGGACCACTGAGTGAACTAAACACAACAGTTAAATTCATACAAGAGACAAAATTACAGTTGTAGGAAAATTTCAAGTGAAGGAAAGAAGAAGAATATCTTTATATGCTGACCCTTCTGTGTCTACATTGCTAGGTTTATAATTCTGCCTCTTGAAGTGAAGTTTCTCCAAGGGAGATCATGTTATCATTTATTCTCTGTGACTTTCCCTATGAATTTTGAGACTTAATTGTTGTGATCTCCTAGCCCAGTGGTTCTCAACCTTTTTTGGCCCGTGCCCCCCTTCACCATATTTTTAGGACGTCATTCCCCCCCCCCACCATATTTTTAGAACGTCATCCCCCCCCCTTTCATATTTACTCCCTAAGAATTCCCCCCTGCCCCTACACAGTATACGTAATAATTGAAGCTAAATTTAATAGCACATACTAAAACAAGTCTAGACATCTACATAAAATGTTATTTGTGGATCCACTTACGTTATAACATGAATTTCAGAAGGGTGATACGGACAGAACCCTAAAGTTTGAAGGGAAAAACAATATCAAGTAATCGGCTCTTGTATTAACACAATCTAGAAATAATCTTAATTTCCCCCCCCCCCCCTGGAAACTCTAAAATTCCCCCCTGGGGGGGGGGGGGGAATTCCCCACCGGTTGAGAACCACTGTCCTAGCCAATGTGATCTTGCTGATCATTTTGTATGCCGAACATGAGGGCTGTGTCATCGTTTTCCAAGTCATCAAGCTTCAGTACACAAGCAGACAATATTGTGACCAAATTTACCTCACAAAGAATGGCTGCCACTTAAGTATTACATCAACTTTAATGTGTGTATGATGTGTGGCATAAGTAATAAGGATTTTCCATAACCTTTACTTTT